>JALMQS010000128.1:17032762-17125264 GCA_024734495.1 Forficula auricularia
AAAAGTAAAATTGTTTGTTGATAGGATGTCGTATCTGCGAGATACGCGCGACCGTCTTTGATAGTCTAGGAGGCGAGCCTATCGGAAGGTTAAAAATGTGTAAAAATTTGTAGAAGTAGTGAAAGTTTCAAAGAAAATTATTTTACTTGTTATATAATAATTTGTTTCTTCATATTCTCTTCTTCTTTTTCAGATTCCTATCCGTTGTAGATGTTGGCGATCATTATAGCTATCTTGACTTTATTGCAGGCTGCGCTGAAGAGTACTGTTGTTGAGACGCCATGCTACCTTCTCAAGATTGCCATCCATGAAATTCCCCTTCTTCCAGGACCCACTTTTCCCTCAACCCACCCCTGGATAATAATCTGCAGCAATCTGTATTTATCATTCCTTAGAATGTGGTCAATATATTCCAGCTTTCGCTGCTTTATCATCAATATAAGTTCCGGTGAGAGTCAATTCTCCGATAAAAATTGAAAGAGACAATAAAAGTGTGTCTTCTGCTGGAAATATAAATTTTTAATTTATTTATAATATAACGAGACTATAGTTTCGAGGGCAAAGCAAAGTGCCGGCGGCAACCTTAGCAGGCAGCAAATGGGCTTTAAAATAAACTAGTTGATGAAGAAAATGATTAAACCAAGATTCATTTGAATACTTATTAACAATTAATAGGTGGAATTTTAATAAAATTTGCTTTTTAATTTGTTTTACGAACGTTTAAGTATAGGTACCCACTCACTTCAAAAATTCTCAAGCATGAGAACTACATAAGAAGGTTGAGATATGAAGTTTTTAAATAAAAACAAGTTAGAAAGATGAGTAGAGTTTTGGTGTATTAAAGAGCAAATACAAAAATCGTACGAAAAATACAAAACAATATACATAAAATATCAAAATATTTCAAGGAAACCGATCACAAACATAATAAACTCCCGCTTAAAAATGATTAGGCTACTATTATAAAAGGAAAAGAGGAAGTTCCATTGTTTTATTTATGCAATAATTCCTTGACAGGTTGGTTACTAGTGAAGTAGAGTGCGTTACATACACTTATTATTTGCCGTGAGTTTTCGAAATTGTTCCATAAAGTGTGTTGTAAAAAAAAGCAAGGTGAGTAGGTAATAATTAGATATTTTAAAAAACTAAAAAACATGCATCTAAAAAGTTCAAAATAATGTAATACTTAATCAAAAAGCGTCGGGCGCATAAACTTTTAATTAATTTTGACAAAGTGCCCCGCGCTTTTTAATAAGTATTACATTATTTTGTACTTTTTAGAAGCATGTTTTTTACTTTTTTAAAAATATAATTTATTTGTTTATTTTTTTAGTCCCAATTATTTTTATAGAGAAAAGTTTGCTGAATTTAAATGAATGAAATGTATTTATTTTTATTATTTTTATATAATTTCATTTAAATTGAGAAGGTAAACGATTATTTTTATAGAGAAATGTTTGCGTAATTTATTAGAACAAAAGTCACATTGATACATAGATAGATACATATGTAAAAATAGGCAGCTTTTCTAAACAAATATTTAAATATTTTCTACAGGATGTTTTTGGAAAAAACACTTTTAAGTTTCAGTGTATTTTTAATAATTAGGTTTTGTATTTTTAGTGGTTCTATAATTTGTTTTGCTATCTTTTTAATATGTATATGCATTTTATAATTTAATACTAGATTTGTGTCTTTTCTTATTTTCTGTTCAACCTTAATTTCAATTTAGTGCCAAAATCATAAATCAAGAAATTTGTATTTTTGGCAAATCAAAACTTCACATTTTTAATACCATTTTTTTTGATCAGGTTTTATTTTACTACTAAGCGTCGAAAGAGTTTAGGATATCGCTTTTATTTTTTATTATAAAGGGGCGGCATTTTAGCTTTTTGCCCGGGGCGGTGAAACTATTAGCGCCGGCCCTAACTATAGTCTCATTATAAATAAATTAAAAAATTATAATTCCAGCAGAAGACACACTCTTTTATTGTCTCCTTCAATTTATAAAAATTGTGCTTCTCTCGGAAAAAGAATTTATAATAAAAATGTTATCTTGAACCTCCAGTAGTGCGTTATGATTATGAACCAACGGAACCTCTGAGAAACGTTCAGCCATACACTTATTTATCCGTTATTTATTTTTTGTACTTTTGCTGTATAATAAATAAGTTACTTATGAATTCTCCTTATCAGCAAATGTAAATAGAATTATTTTTTTCAATCACCATCAATTTTTAATAAAGCTGTCTTTTAGTGAATAATTTATAAAATTTGTTTTTCAATCTCTTAACTAGGTACTCCTTTGAACATTGAAATGCTTATTTAAATAACTTAAAACAAATATTTTAAGATACATCTCCTTTTTTAACTCCAAATTTGTTTAAATAAAACAAATATATGTTATAAGTTTAATCTCGATATATATTTCAGGCTATTGACCAATCTTCAGGAGGTGCTAAAAGCAACTGAGCTTTTGTCAGTTCGATTTAAATACAAAACCTGTAGTTAAATGATTTTAAGTATATAAACACGAATAAAGGTAGTAATTGAAAGGGATAAATAATAACTATGGTTTCTTTGTTTATGAAATGAGGGTGAGGGTAAGTTGAAGTAAGTTTTATTTAGTGAAACCCACCTTGCATTTTAAATTAATCTCACCTCTTATTCATAATGTTTCCATAGAAACTGTGGTTTTTTGTTAAGGGAGAATGGTGTAGGTTCTTGGTGAATATGTTAAATAAATAAAGTAAAGAAATTTTTTTTTTGAAAAATGTTTTTTGAACTTTTTCGAAAAATTTTTTTTAATATAAAATACTATGGTAGGTTTCACATAAATAAAAGATCTGATCTCTTGTTTAGCACGACTCAATATATATCTGGGTATAAGCCCATCTTCAGGAGTTCACAAAGTCACAGTGTCCATTGTGAGCTCCCTGAAGATGGGCTGGTACCCGAAATATATACTGAGTCCTGCTAAACAAGGATCAGATCTTTTATTTACGTGAAATCTACCTAGTATTTTATATTAAAAAAAAAATTTTTGAAAAAGTTCCAAAAAAAACATTTTTTCAAAAAAAAGTTCATTACTTTATTAGAGATTGTGGTGTTGGTGCAAGTGTGAAACATCTTTAATAAAGATTAAAAGTAAATAAATATTATGTGTAACACTATTTAATATATTTTTCTAGTCACTTGTTTCACATTAAAATTTTTTAAAAAAATTTTAATGTGAAACAAGTGACCTAGAAATCTTAACTCATAGTAAATGAATATTTATTTACTTTTATCTTTTTTATAATGTTTCACCTAGAACCGACACCTAATTCTTTAAAAATTATTCCAAATTTGTTGTCTTGTTTTTTGATTAAATCAATTTCTGCATCTCTGAAATTGATTTAACCATTTTTTATTTCCGTAGACATATTTAGTCGATCACTAAAATACTATTGACATAAATTAAAAGTTTCTTTTTGCAGAGAGTAGCAGAATTTTTATAAATTAAAAGAGACAATAAAAGAGTGTGTCTTCTGTTGGATAAATACATTTTTTAATTTATTTATAACGAGACTATAGTTTCGAGGTCTTCCTATGAATCAATTGTAATAGACTGCTGATGAGGGCAAAGCCCTCGAAACTATAGTCTCGTTATAAATAAATTAATAAAATTATTTTTCCAGCAGAAGACACACTATTTTATTGTATGCTTTAACTATTGACATAATTACGTTGTACCATTTAGTCGATTTTTAAAAGCTTTTAATTAAGAGCATAAAGCCAAATTTTTCCATACTTAGTTTGTGAGATTTTTCTGATCTAATATGAATCTTTTTGTCTTCATTTCTACTTTCATATTACTATAATCAATATTAGTAAATTAAGTGATATGTGTGAAAATCAATTAAATTATGCATTCACAGTTCTTCTTAAATAGGAAATTTATCAAGTTAAATATATTTATTATTAACTTAATAATAAAATTCGTTTTGATGGCTTCATTGGTAACAACACGCTAGTCAGGCATTTAGGCAAATTGATTAATACCTATCTCTTAAAATATAAATTTTTAGATATTCACTATACATAGTGTTATAGTAGAAAATAAAAATAATTTTCTAATAGTTTATTATTTAAATTTTATATATTATTTAAATTGATTAGTATAGGACACAGCTCTAGCTGGATTTATGGAGAGTCTTTGAAAAACTTTCCAATATACCTACTCCAATTTAATAAAATTTAGGGAACGCGGTGTTGGTTTTCCTACATAGTGAGCTAGATAATTTTAGGTTATATAACTTTTATGTTTTGTTGCTGTTGTATAAGTGCTCCATAACGCTTATAAAACATCAATAAAACATAACAGTTGTATAACCTAAAATTATACAGCTATTTTGCTAGTATGGTTATAGTGAAACATTGTTAAAATTAAATTAGGTTGGAGTTGGTGGTGTTTCACAAGGAGAAAAATTAAAATACAAAGATTTTTTTCATCCATATTGGTTAACAATAAAATCGATATGCATAAAACCAACAAACAATGAGTGGTGTATATAAATTGCAACGTAATGACTGTCAATCATTTTATATCGGGCAAACAGGCAGATCTTTCAATCAACGCCTGAACATATGAGATCTCTTCGCAATCTACAGGTGAATAGTTTGAACCCAAATGCCCCCCCTCTTAGTTATACCTCGGCTTTTGCAGATCATTTGTTTGACCACAACCATTCACCTTCATCGACCAACCCCTCCCTTTTACATTTTATTCCAAAAAGTAGGAAATTGGATTTATTGGAGTCAGCTGAAATTAAAAAGGCCATACACCTTAATCAAAACATCTTGAACAATCAAACAGACATCAAAACTTCACCAATAATTGACATCTTAATCAATGATATTTAATTTGAATTGGAGTGCGATGAGGGTGTATGGTGGGTTTATTTTTAATTTTATTTATTTTTTTAAATAGAAAATGAGAGATTAAATTTTCGCTATGCACCCTCATTGCATTCTATAGTTTATTGCCTTTCTTTATTACACATACATAATTTTCGGCAACTTCCAAGTATAAATATCTTTTCTTTGTCCCAGCCCTTTGTCCCTACATCTGGTCATTCGGCTTTCTAAAGCCATTCCATCCTTCTGATAATTCTTTCATATTTACACTATGTCATAAATAACTGTCCATCATATTAAAATTAAAATAAATTCTGTTCAAAATATCATGTTATCTTTAGTCAATGTTCTCCTGACGATGAGTTAAGAGCTCGAAATATATAGAGTAAACTAAAAAAATCTTTGTATTTTAATTTTTCTCCTTGTGAAACACCACCAACTCCAACCTAATTTAATTCTACTCCAATTTATTTTATAATAAAAATAATTTTTAAGAAAAAAATAAAACCGACTTCAAAAAAATTAAATGCAACAAATAAAATACACTAAAAAGTATAAAATAATTATTAACTTATTTAGTTACAGCCAAACTACGAAATATTAACATGAAATAACTTTTTGTACTCGGTACCAATGCGATTTTATTTTTTATTTTATTTTATTTATATTTAAATGTATTTTTGATACATATATATTACAATATTTAAAAATCTTAATACCAAAGTTATAATATTTCCAAATATTTCTCAATAGAAATGTTGAACTGTCCCTCTTAAGATATATTCTAACTTGGTTCTTAAATTGAATCAGATTTGATGCATTTCTTACTTCAGCTGATAAAGAATTAAATTCCTCAAGTCCTCTAAAATATAATGAATTTCTTGTGCTCTCTTTCCTCGCCCTCTCAATAAATATATTGTCTCTAATTCGCGTCCCATGGTCATGGATCTCATTGACCAATGTGAAATTCAGATAGGCTGGCAGCTGGCTACGATATAATTTATATACAAAACACTTCATAAAAGGTATATGTTTGGCACCGACTTAAAAAAGTAATTTCATGTTAATATTTCGTAGTTTAGTTGTAACTAAATAAGTTAATCATTATTTTATACTTTTTAGTGTATTTTATTTGTTGCATTTAATTTTTTTGAAGTCGGTTTTATTTTTTTCTTAAAAATTATTTTTATTTTTCTCTTTTAGTGATGTTATTAATAGTGATCATATCATCAGAACTTGACCAAATTAATATGGCACCATCCCTAAGATACCCCTTTCCAATAAAAATAGAATCATCGAAATCGGTTAATAAACAAAGAAGTTAGGCATGAGCAAACCTAACAAAAAGGTCTAATACCTATGAAAAAAATGGAACCAATCGGAAGGTAGACTGAACCAAATGCAATTTTTTTTTTTCAAAATCGGTTCACAATTGGCGGAGATATGAGGTAACATAGGCACAAAAAAAAAAAAAAAAAAAAAAAATCAGTCGAATAGAGAACCTCCTCCTTTTTTGAAGTCGGTTAAAAAGGAACTTATATTTCACAATTTAGAAACAGTCTGTATTTGTAATAATTTTCTCCTTTTATTGTAAATATAATATTTAGTTATGATGTGCTATTTTTTTATTTTTGAAATTACTAAATTAATCAAAAAATTCTAAAAAGTGTATTAAATGTTTACCTTGTCTATGTACATGAAGGGTTGAATAATTTTCCACAATGTGTAACTCAACAAAACTACACAAAACCTCGACACAGAAAAAAGACCACGATTACGCACTTGACCCGCTGGCTGTTCGACTCGAAATGAAATAAATGAATTTCAATACAAAAAACAGAGCAAATGGAAAAGAATCCCATTACTTGATTAGATATCAGAAAGGAAAATAATTGCAGATAAAATAAAAATGTATTCAAGACATGCCCAATTGATTTGCGATTGTTTTTAATAAACTAGCGTGTGCGTGAAATTATTTTCACTTAACTTGTCCTCATTAATTAAAAATCAACATTTTAGACCAATAAACTTTTAAATAAATAGTTAATGAATAAAATAACAAATAATTGTAATAAATTCCATCACAAATTTGCAAAATCAAATAGAATCCTACAGATATTATGACCACATATTACTGTTTAAAAATCTACACTACCCAACCACACAATCAATAAAATACAAAATAATTAATATCTTTAAAAATATAAATCTTCAGTATAGGAGGTTGTATTGTAGGCTGAAACGCTGAGGACCCTTTGACCTCAAACTTGAGTTGTTTACCATACTAGAATTTAGTCTTTTTGATTTTAAATCGATTCCTCCATGTCTTCAGCAATGGATACCAATAATAATCGAAGCGTCAAAAATACAATGTAGAATTGTTATTCCTTAAGTATAAGATGAGAATCGATGGCTATTTTTGACTGCAAATAGCCACTGATATCTGATTAATAATAAAGGAATAAACATATTAATAAAGTTTGCAAGTAAAAAATTTATATCTAATGAAAATGGATACGAAAATAGATCAAAACGGTGATTATTTTTGAGAAAATTTTGAAATTTAGTTCCAGATTCAAAACTTAAAATTAGTACTTTTATTTTGGAAAACTTTTCGTTAAATTATCAGATTTCTTATTTTAGAGAAACAAAATTATCAGGTCAAATTGTTGTGTGTTTTCCAGTAGCTATATATAAATTTCAATGTTTTAATGAAGTTTATGATTTTATGTTGGGCCGCATTCATTTCAGTGCTGGGCCGCATGCGGGTCTTGGGTTGGACAGCCCTGTCCTAAAACCTTTGATCGATTCGTATGAAATTTTACATATACTTAATTAAAATAAAAACATATATATAATTTTACATATACCCGTACGGCGACTTTAAGAAAATGACTCACTATTTGAAATTGAAGGTGATCAAAAAGAGAGGGGGGGCGGGGGTTCAAAAATAATATAAAATAATAAAATTTCCAAAGAAAAATCGAAGAAAGCAGATACTTCTAATTAAATACAGATAGTTTCATAATTAAAAGGACATATTTATCATTGGTAATGGGCCCAAAATTAAGAGGGGTCTTCGAATAAAATTATAAATTATTTTATTAAATAATAAATATAAGAGTGGGGTGAATGTATGGTGAATTCAGGTGGATGGCCACATCTGTTTATTTAGTTATATGGTATGTTTCAAATTTCCTGCACAATAACAAATTGTGAGAGTTTAATAGAATAATATGACCTCAAATTTATCAAATGATACAGTTAATCCAAAAATCGAATCAAAATAAATCGATGTAATTTAATTTAAGTGCTTTCAATTTATACTATAGGTGTTCTTCAGCTTAAATCAACGATCTTTAGATGCGAGTCGAAAGTCATTCCTCTTCTAATATAGTTACAAAGAACTCGTAGTATCCGAGTAACGAAATCAATCAAAGTAGTATGCAAAGAATATGACATATTTAGGCACGACTGTAATAATAAAACACCATACACAATTAGAAAGTCACCAACCTAAGAACAAAACACTTTACATGTTTCTTAGCTTTAGAGATATTATGTTAGTGGCAAACTACCGGTGTTGTATGTGTTCTACAGTAACACAGTCACGGGACCTCAAAGCAGATGTACCCGTACTCCATAATAAGTTTATAGATTTTTTTTTTCAAAAAATTTAAGAAAATTCGACATTTGACAAATTTTAGACTAGTACTATCAGATTACGAAAGTAATAAATATTAAAAAGGTAAGTGCTCTTCACTATGTATTTATATTTTTAACTGAACTATTTATTTTCTGTACTGTGGCTTCGGTTCTTATGGAAAAAAGTGGCGATGTTTGAATTAATGCATTATCCATAGTAAATTAGTAACAATAGTAGGGAATTCGATAAAATTAAATACACAGAGTTTTTTTATTAAATGGGTCAGACGTTTTGTAAATTTATTTTGACTTCCTCACTGGCCCATTTTATCACTCTTTGTCAAAAACAATTTCACTAGGTATAGATACGACAAAACATCAATAATCTTTCTTTAACATATTCTTGGCTCAAATAAATCCACAATCTTGGAAGCGACTTATCTTTAACATTAAAAAAAAATTGTCGTCATTTATATTCAGAGATAACATTTGTAAATGAAAAATTAACAGAGGGATAAATTGGGCAACTGAGGAAGTCAAAATAAATTGACGAAACGTCTGGCCCATTTAATAAAAAAACTCTGTGTTTTTAATTTGATCCAATTCCCCACTATTCCTATTACTAGTTTGAATTAATGTTTGATTAATTTGGTATTATAACATTTAATTTTTCTTTTGGTCAGATTATTTTCCTGGCAATTGAAGATTTTAGTTAAACAGTTTAAAACATCTATAAATCAAAATTAAAAGACAGAGATCGTTTTTTAAATCAAAATAAGTAAGTAAATTTAAAGAGCGTGTTGAGTTTTTTGTTTTCATAGATATTTTCTTTTAATAAAAATTAAAGTTTTCAGTTTTGATTTCTTTGTAACTTGATGGAATTCACAAAATTATTTCTGTACAATATAAAAGTATTTTGGAACTATATTAAAACGCCTCTCAAGCGATCACAAAGCCGAAGGTCGAAAATCATTTTTTTTACCCCGGAGCGCAATCACAACAACGCCGCGTCGAAAGACAATTATAAATTAAATTAAATTAGAGAACAAAGAAAAGATTTTTTTTATTATCGACAAAAGGATCAGCCAGGGTTCGAACCCGGGATCTTCGCATGTCCGGTGAGATGCTTTCATAAAATCCTTTGCTCCTATATTCTCTTGCCAATGATCCCCGGCTGATCCTTTTGTCTATAATAAAAAAAAAATATATAAATATATATTTTTTTATTCTCTAATTTTATGTATTTTTTTATACGCTTTATATTAGCTTCACCTGTATGTATTTATCTATGAATGTATCAATGTGACTTCGATTAAATTCCCCAAACTTTTCTCTATAAAAATAATTAGACTAAAAAGTAAAAAAAAAATTTTATTTAAAAAAAAACTATAAAACACGCTTCTAAAAAGTACAAAATAATGTAATAATCAAAAAGCTTGGGGTACTTTGTAGAAATTAATTAAAAGTACATGTTTCTGAGCCCCATACTTTTTTATTATTACATTATTTAGTACTTTTTAGAAGCGTGCTAGTTAGTTTTTTTTTTTAATATTTGCCTTTATTTCTATATCAAATATTCATTTACATAGGTGAATTGGAATAATGAAATAATGAATAATGGAATAATGAAATTGGGATAATCGAAATCTATTCTATTTTATAGTTAAAATTGTAGTCAATAATAAAATAAGTTTGAATTTTTATCTCCATGTAATGGCCAAAATGGAATCTGGAAAACAGACCCATATCTATACAGTGCTAAGCCACTTTATTATGTCGTCTGCTTTCAATAACACTGGACAGATATGACGCATGACGAACTTGACTACAATCAATTTGTAATCAGTGAATTTTTTTAATTAAAAGCAAACATTGATTTGTTATTGGGCCATTAATAGATTAATTAATTGAGAGCTTAAATAAGGCAGCGAAATGAATTACTCAATAACTAATCCTAAAATAGTCAAGCAATTAATCAAAACATCTATCTAATCTCAATTTGTTTAGTAGGTGTTGTTGTAGAGTAGGATAACAATCGGCTTCATCCTGGAAGGAAATCTGCAAGCGAATTTGTCATAATGTTTATAAATAGAGATGATAAATGCCACTGCTAGAGTTTGATAGTTAGTCAGTAGTCTTTCTTTATTCTTTATGGCCATTAAACAAAGCTTCGAAAGCGTTATTTTGAGAAATTATTATCACTTCACATTTCATTGTGTTGTATTAATATAAATATAAAGGTAGAAAAGAGCCCACTTCAAACGTTTTGGAATTGAATTTATTTTAAATACAAATATACACCTATATTTAAGTTTAGTTGATTCCTTTCATGAAAACTAATTTAAGCATAAACAACGGTTTATAGAATTTTTTCTGCATAGCTCTTAATTTTAACAGCTTAGAAATAAATAGTTTTATAAATATAGACTGGGTGCGACACCCGCCTTCATGAAAGGAAGCAACTAAATTTAAATATAGATGTATATTTATTTAAAATAAATACAATTTCTTATAAAAAAACAATTCTAAAACTTTTATTGAATGAATAAACGTTTCGAAAGAAATTGTTTCATTATCTCTAGAAAATTAAAAAATTAGTTGCTTTAAGAAAGAATAATAATATTAATATTTGTATATTTTGAAATCAGAGACAGTAACTTTAAATTTGAATATATATGAGTAGTTCAGAAGCTCATCCAATTCCAACCCCACTTTTGGAAAATGTATACATTTTCAAAAATTCTTAACCAACAAATAGATATATTAATTTTGTATAAAACTCCTGGCTCTGGGTTTCATCAGTAGAGCCTTCTTTTTATTTCTTCTGAAATTGTTTTTTAATTAATTTAGGATTTAAAAAAACATACTTTTTTGGTTTATAGACTTGATTGTATTGGCCTCTGAACGGCTCATACATAGACGTATGATATATTATACATATACATACTTAAATTTGTTTAGGTTATTCCTAAGCAATATTTGAAAACATTTATATTATTACTAAAGAAAAATTTTAGACTTGCGCGAACCAAACGCCTGAATATAGGCAATTAACTCGTCACCTCTGCTTCAAGGCTGCGTAAAATTCAGGCTCTACTTGAGTTTTAAAGATCATCGATAAAAGTAAATAAAACAGGCCTGCCTGCCTGAATAGCCAAAGTATTAAATTCATTATTACTATTGATTTATTTATTATAAGGAAATTGAAAAAATATACATACATATGTAATGTACAATATGTACATACATATATGTATTTACAGAATACTATACAGTTTATACAATGTCAGAGCCTTTAAAAAAATCTGTTATTGATTTTTAAATTGCAGTAGTGGTTCGTTTTTTTGAGGCCAAGTCTTTGATTCAAAAAATATGTATGTATGTATTCACCTCAACTTTTTTTCACGGGAATTGAATCCGGATTATCGACGGTCCGGATTTTCGACGTAGGGATTATCGACGCTCTACTGCTTAATTTTAAATTTACATTCAGATTTCATACATTTTGTGGGAATATTCAATTAATTTGTTGAATTATAGTAAAACATTGGAGGCTAAAACATTGGAAATGTTGTTCGGCCACAGGAAGTAAGTAAGTAAGAATTATACTAAAGAATTCTTTCTCTTCCCTCTTCGCCTCATTGTCCGAAATCATCATCTTCCATTCTCGATCCCTCTTTCTTTCTCCTATCTTCCTCCTCCTTCCTCTCCCTTTAGTCTCTTCTAATTTCTTTATTAAATTTAATTCACAATTTTATTTGCAACGAAATCTTCTCTGGAGAGAGACGGACTGGTAAAACATTTAATTGAAAGTAATGGAAAGAAGGGGTAGTGAGGAACTTGACCCCTTGAAACCCTGAAGAAGGAGAGAAGAATCCTCAGAAACGTTGGTTTGAAATGATAGGAGGAAGGATTCCAATAAATTACACCTTATTTGGGGATTCTACGGTAACTGCGATCTGACGATGCTTTCTTGTAGTATTCACCAAATTATGACGAAAATGAAGAATACCATTTTTTGAGATTTCGCTTAGT
Source organism: Forficula auricularia (assembly GCA_024734495.1). NCBI lineage: Eukaryota > Metazoa > Arthropoda > Insecta > Dermaptera > Forficulidae > Forficula > Forficula auricularia. Next base: position 17,045,342 of record JALMQS010000128.1, read on the forward strand.
TTTCGAGATAGGCAGTTTAAAAAATACTATTTTTTTGTATTTATTTTATTTTATTTTTCAATTGTTTTTTTATAGAAACCTCGGAAACTCGAATTTTTTTGATCATTTATTAATTATTTTTTAATTAATATTCATTTTCTTTCTTCAGAATCCGTCGTCAGTAACGACGCCACACGAAACCCCCGTGATATTACTCTTTCCGTGGTTTCTATAAAAAACAATAGTAGAATTCCCCTTTATTTGATAGGTGTTAATTTTTTCTTTCCTCACTACCCTGGGATGCCTTTCAATTAATTCACAATCCTTAATTTCCCCTTCTAACCCCTTCTACCATCCTGTCATGTTTTTTGCCATTCTGATGTGAAATTCTTCGCACTTCTCAATAAGGTTTGGGTTTTCCTCTTCTATCTTACACCCTCTGCATTTCTTTCTTTCACCTCCCCTTGACCCCCTCCATATATGGTATTTCCTTGCTCTTATCCAAACTCTCTTCCCCTCTTCGTTTCGCTTCTCTTTGTCCCAGTAGATTTCTCTACCTATTACCCTTTTAATTTATTTATAGTATGTATTATACACTAGCTTGATTTATCAATTCTTGACGAATTTCCCTGTATTGTTTGCTCTATATGTGTTTTTAAAATGTTTTATAAATCCTTCTTCAAACTCATTCCCTATTTATTCGACTTCAAAAAAGAAGGAGGTTCTCAATTCGACTCAATTTTTTTTTTTTTTTTTTTGACTATGTTACCTCATATCTCCGCCAATTGTAAACTGATTTTGATGATTTTTTTGCATTGGGTTCAGTCTAGCTTCCGATTGGTCCCGTTTTTTTTTTCATTCGTATTGGACCTTTTTTGATATGTTTGTTCAGGCATAACTTCTTTTTTTAAATAGAAAATGAGAGATTAAATTTTCGCTATGCACCCTCATTGCATTCTATAGTTTATTGCCTTTTTATTACACATATAATACATAATTTTCGGCAACTTTCAAATATAAATATCTTTTCTTTGTCCCAGCCCTTTGTCCCTACATCTGGTCAGTCGGCTTTCTAAAGCCATTCTTTTCCTTCTGATAATTCTTTCATATTTACACTATGTCATAAATAACTGTCCATCATATTAAAATTCAAAATAAATTCTGTTCGAAATATCATGTTATCTTTAGTCAATGTTCTCCTGACGATGAGTTAAGAGCTCGAATATATAGAGTAAACTAAAAATCTTTGTATTTTAATTTTTCTCCTTGATGAAACACCACCAACTCCAACCTAATTTAATTATACCTCTTTGTTTATGAACCGATTTTAATGGTTCTTTTTTTATTGGAAAGAGGTTACCTTAGGAGTGATACCATATTAATTTGGTCAAGTTCTGAAGATATGATCAATGACGAAATAATGTAAATCTCTAATTCTTATGACCAAATAATCGAAATTATAATAAATAAAATCTTTTATAAAAAAAATCTTAAAACATTCATTTAAAACCCACAAATGTTTCGAGAGAATTTCTATATTTATGAATTGAATTTTAATATCATTTTCTGATTCTTTCGCCTGACGCTTTCTCTTACGATATGCATGCAAGGTATTATATTAAGTCACTATTAATAACATCACTAAAAAAATTTTTAAGAAAAAAAATAAAAACCGACTTCAAAAAATTAAATGCAACAAATATAAAAATACACTAAAAGGTATAAAATAATTATTATCTCATTTAGTTACAACCAAACGACGAAATATTAACACGAAATTACTTTTTAAAGTCGGTGCCAAACAAACTATACCTATAAGCGAGCGTACCCGCCAAACGTACTAAGTAAGATCCGTCGAGTGCGATTCATAAAAGGTATATGTTTGGCACCAACTTCAAAAAGTAATTTCGTGTTAATATTTCGTCGTTTAGTTGTAACTAAATAAGATAATAATTATTTTATACCTTTTAGTGTATTTTTATATTTGTTGCATTTAATTTTTTGAAGTCGGTTTTTATTTTTTTCTTAAAAATTTTTATTTTTCTCTTTTTAGTGATGTTATTAATAGTGATTATATCATCAGAACTTGACTAAATTAATATGACACCATCCCTAAGACACCCCCTTTCGGATAAAAAAAGAACCATCGAAATCGGTTCATAAACAAAGAGGTTAGGTCTAAACAAACCTAATAAAAAGGTCTAATACCTATGAAAAAAAATCGAAAAAAAATGGGACCAATCGGAAGCTAGACTGGACCCAATGCAAAAAAAATTTTCAAAATCGGTTGACAATTGGCGGAGATATGAGGTAACATAGGCACAAAAAAAAAAAAAAAAAAAATCAATCGAATAGAGAACCTCCTCCTTTTTTGAAGTCGGTTAAAAAGAGAAAAATAAAAATAATTTTTATAAAAAAAAATAAAACCGACTTCAAAAAATTAAATGCAACAAATAAAATAATAATATCTTAAAATAAAATAAAATACACTAAAAGGTATAAAATAATTATCTTATTTAGTTACAACTAAACGACGAAATATTAACATGAAATTACTTTTTGAAGTCGGTGCCTTTTATGAATCGCACTCGACGGATCTTACTTAATACGTTTGGCGGGTACGCTCCCTTATAAGTATAGTTTGTTTGGTACCGACTTCAAAAAGTAATTTCATGTTAATATTTAGTCGTTTAGTTGTAACTAAATAAGATAATTATTTTATACCTTTTAGTGTATTTTATTTTATTTTTAAGATATTATTATTTTATTTGTTGCATTTAATTTTTTTGAAGTCGGTTTTATTTTTTTATTTTTTTATAAAAATTATTTTTTCTCTAAAGTTTTTAAAAATAAATATAAAAACTATGGGACTAATTAAATATTGTACAAATATAAATACAATGATGTTTTATATTTTTCTATTGACCCCTAATCGACCTTTATTTGATGCAATTTTTAGTTCTGGCTATCGATATCGAATATAATTTCACAAAGCTGTAAGAAACAATCTGTTAAATAGGCAGATCTTCTGAAATGACCTGAAATTTTAACTAAATCTGACACTTTGGGGGAGTTTTGGGCGCCCCTTAGCGACTGGGCTATCGTCCTGTATTTCGTATAAAATAGTAAATATTGTCATTGGGAATGTCCTAAAATCAAATTTTACCATTTTGAAATGATTTAATTTTACATTATTTTTAACATTTTCAGATGTCATTTAACCCCTAAAAAACGCTGAGTAAAAATTTCGCTTTCGGGGTGTGTGCTGATAACACTACAATATGGGATATGTTATTTGCATTCTGAAATAATCGTCCAAAATGTTCACTAGCTCTCGGTCTATTATAAAAATTCACTATTACTGTTCCAAGAAAAACTGTAGAGGTTCGCCGAAATTTTACGAAATAATTTCTTGTATCAAAAATTATTTAGAAACACTGCTTTAAACTAATTATGAAAAATATAAAACAAAAATTGATTTTAATATTGATATAAATAAATGATATATTTAAAAGTATTGGGGAAATTTATAATAAGTTCATTTCCACTAAATACAAATCCAAACATTGCCATTTTAGTTTTTTCTCAATTTTTCTCTCGAAGTCACCCTAGTGTTGATAATATATATATACCTACGTAATAAAAAATAAATCATCAAAATTTCCAATATTTGTGAGTTTCAAAGTTTGATTTAAATGGGAATCAGATAATCGGAATAAAGAAATATAATTTGAAATGTATATATACCTATATATATAATTTCTCAATTTCATTTCAACATATTTCCAAATAAAAACCAATCAAGCGATACCAAATAAAAATTTATATTGAAAATATTGTAAAAAATTGTATTTATTTATTCATTTCGATAAAAACGCAGAGCGGAAATAACTGACTAATGACATTGGTTAGAAACTTATCCGATGTTATGAGATAACGATAAAATTCATTTTCAAATATAATAAACCTATAGAAAATAAATAATTTAAAAACTAATAATACCAATAAATAATTGATGAATTAAATTTTTTTCATTTAGAAGTAATGCAATTCGTCAGCTGATAGACATATGCACAACATTTTACATCCAACGAGTATGTTAAATTAGTCCTTCAATTGTGGTTGCTTATCCTACCATAATTAGTAAAAAATGTACCCATGATTCGAAATTGGATACAGTAAAAACAACACGTTCTTAGAAGTTGGAATGCATTTATAATCTCGGCTATAGTTCATAACGGTAATACCATCAGTACCTATAGAAGTAGAGATTCATAATAATCTATATCTAATGGTCATCTAAGCCTAATCAAATATATTATTATTTTTTTTATTAATCCTTAGTCTTTTAGTCATCATCTTTTATTAATAAATTACACATGTTTGTGAAATCCTTGATATATGTAGTCTAAGATACCGAATTAGGTTAACCTTCATCTATCAAGTTTCCTAATGAAATTAGTATTTTGATAATATAATATATTAATAAACAAAACTTGATAAGGTCGACTCTAATTCTCTGCATAGCTATTTTTAATAAAAAAATTTAAGTTGTTAATTTTATTACATAAATATATTACCAATGTAAAATATGTAATATAAAATTCCAAAGTTGAGTCGCCATCTTTTTTCCCTGCATAAGTCCAGGTAGAGAGGGTATCAACAGGTAACTTCGAATTAGTATATTGTAGTTATAGAGTTTGCTTCATTGTTATATATGAAAATGTAGATAATTTTATTGAGAATTAGTTAATTAATTGTTGCTATATATGTATATATGTGTGTGATTGTAATGAATTGTGTGATGTATCTATAATGAAGATTTAAGAATGAATGTTTCATGTGAAATGACAAATTCCGGTTCTTGAACGAGATGTATGTATGATTTCAAATTATTGTAAAAATAAAAAAAAAAAAAATTTGTATTATATAATTCTCTATAAAAAGAAAAATGTAAATAAATGTTTCATTTCAATTTTTAGAACTACTGAGGATGGTCGACCAGTGGTGACCGAAACTGTATAGTTATCAATTAAATAATTCTAATAGTTATTAAAATTATTGTTTTATTATATTTGTGACAAAACCAACCCTTCAATTTAATGAAAAATTTAAATCAAGTCACTTAAGTTCTGGAAGAAATTTAGTTAATTAATTTATTTTATTTTTTTATTTATTTTTATTTTATTTTATTTTTTATCAAAAATAGCTATGCAGGGAAATTGGATGTCGACCCTAACAAGTTTTGTTTATTAATACATTATATTATCAAAATGTTAATTTCATCAGGAAACTCGATAGGTGAAGTTCGACTTAAGTCTAGATCTTGTACTAAAAGAATCCTCCAAAAACCGTATCTTAGATCGAATGATATTGGGTGAATTGGAATAGATATGCGAAGATAAGAAATTCTAAAGTGAATAGCTGAATTATATTTAAAAATAACTTTAAAAAAAAAAATATAACAATAATCTTCATAGGTAACTACAAGAAGTTGATTATTAAATGATTAAGAACTATAAATAGAATGTATTAACTTTTCTATATTAGTCTATTACTTATTTTAGTATCTAATAAAAAGCTTTCTATTTCTAAAAAATCATTATTATGAATGAATAAGGAACGATGGAAAACTTTTAGGGAAATAAATCGCAATTTTGTATAAATTTCAAAAAGGCATTAATGTCCTAATAATTTAAGGGTGATTTTACCTACGTTTTTATTCTCTGAAAACATCTTTTTCATTTTCCTTTTTATCTCCAGACACATAATTTTCATATCGCTTGGTTGCTTCGCTCTAAAAGTGTTTTTAGATTGCTTGATAAGCAAAAATGGTTGCAAATCTTCCCATCTTATTTCTCGCAGCCAATGTTTTTTTGGTCATACGTTCTCTTTATAGTCCTGAGAAAACCTAATGAAGTGAAACACATCCTAAAACGACACCCATCCGAAGACATTTACACTTCCTTTCCAGATTTATCACCGATATATCGTACACAACAAGAAATGCAGATAATCAATCATTGCAAACACGTAGAACAATTGAACAGGCCCTATCCACCATTTTCTTTGGATTTAATTCAATCTTGCAGTTTTCCGTCCCAACGGGGCGATTTTTTTTTTTATATTGAAAAAAAATCTTGTGGACTAACTGTCTCCTCTTCTTTTCCTCGACTAGACTTTTTTTATTCAATTCTCCTCGTATTACAAATTACAAGTTTTATGTGTGCGATATATCACATGTTATCTATTCAGTCTCGCAAAGACAGACCATGATTCTTGGCTCCCTCGCTTGCAGATTTCCGCGCACAAGCAAAAAAAAATTAACATCGTAGACAAAAAGACGTTAGTAAATCAGTCGCTATTGATCTGGTAATAAATCACATAATTAAATATAAAATAAATAATAATGGGAATGTTTTAAAGGGAACAGATCAGACAACCATCAAAATGTAAATAAGAGTGTGAAAATGATAAATAATAAGTAGGGTGCTCCTTATTTTGGATATTTACGCTGACAGGGGCCCATATGGTTAGAATAAAAAAATATCCCTCAAGTTTCAAGTCTCTATCTCAATTTTAACCTAGTGCTACACAGCGATTAAGTTTCCCATCTAAATAACATGGGGATTTTGGGATTGAACGATCAATTTTTTACTTTTACTTAGAGAAAAGTGGTGTAGGTTTTAGGTGAAACATGATAGTAATTAATAAAGTAAAGGGTGTGTAGTTTCACAGTGAATGAAATCAAACTCAAAGAGGTTTATACAAACTCAATATATTTCGGATTATTAGTCCGAAGTATATTGAGTTTACAGGTTAAAACTGTTTTAACCTGTAAACTCCTGATGATGGACTAATAATCCGAAATATATTGAGTTTGTATAAACCTCTTTTGAGTTTTATTTCATTCACTGTGAAACTACACACCCTTTACTTTATTAATCAATTTTTTATTCCGGCCAAAGTAATGGTTCACAAAATTTGAAACTCTGTAGACTTTATCCTTATAATTGTAGCTACGCCTCAGAATTTTTACAGATTTTTTCTATTGGAAATTTGGAGTCTATAACTTACTAATACAGGCTGGGGCATCTAACGTTTGGAATTTGAATCGACTATAAAAAAAAACTAATTGATATTTTTCAAAATTATGAGTTTATTAGAAAGATTTGACATTTTCATTCAAGAATGAAACACAACATCATTCAAATGACGTTACGGCTGGCTTGACATACTCCCATCCGATCAACCCAATTGAAAATGTACTGAAAAATTGGGTTGATCGGATGGGTTATCTGTCAAGCCAGCCGTAGCAGTCATTTAAATGATGTTGTGTTTTATTCTTAAATGAAAATGTCCAATCTTTCTAACAAACTTATAATTTTGAAGAAATAACCATTACTTTTTTTTATAGCCGATTCAAATTAAAGTTAAATGGACCACCCTATACTAAGATATAGCAGTATTTTATCTAGATGTAACTCCAAAATTGTAATAGCTAAAAATCTGTAAAAATTCTAAATGATAGCTATTATTATAAGGATAAATTGTACAGAGTTTCAAATTTTTGAACCATTACTATGGCCAGAATAAAAAATTGATCGTTCAATGCCAAAAACCCCATGTTATCTGATGGGAAACTTAATCGCTGTGTAGCACTAGGTTAAAATTGAGATAGCGACTTGAAACTTGGGGAATATTTTTTTATTTATTTATTTCTAACCATATGAGCCCCTGTAAGTGAAAATATTCTAAAATATCCAAAATAAGGAGCAACCTAATAATAAGTCAATGGAAGAACAAATCAAAGTTAACAGAATTGAGGGGTAAATAAGTGATTTTGAATCTATTTGTTGGGAAATATGTTATTTTGTAGCGTAAAAACATTTTAATAAGATTTACTGTTGTCGAGTTTATCTAATTAAGTTACATTCTTGAAATAAATAAATCCAATATCCGATTATAAATTTTAATAAATGAAACGAAGAGAAAAACAAATAAATATAAAGAAATATGTACTTATTTTAATAATCACTTTATAGTATTAATGTGAATTAGTAATCTTAAGAAGACTTTTAAGAATAAGAGAATATTTCCAAAGGTATCTTAAGGTCCATATCAAAGGAACAATAGAAAGCTTTTTGGTCGTTACTGCTTGTTTCTGAAAATGCTCTTTTAAGTTGTTCATTATAGTATGAATAAATCTAAAATGTTGCTTCTTGTTGCATGTTTCGATTTGAAAGAGCAAGTTGAAACAAAGGTTAACTATGCATCAACGTTGCAACTTTTTGTTGTTGTAGTGGACACAGTTGGTCTCAGTTTTATCATAATGACTAAGTAAAATAACGATCTATCCATTAATTTTAAATATAGATAAAAATCTTAGTATGGCAAGCTAAATTTATATTGGGTAAATTGAATCTGACCAAAAACATAAATTTGAAAAAGGGGCCAAGTTCGGTACAAACGGCTTCGCCGACAAAAGAGTTGAGATCTAAACGGGTACCAAGTTCCATAGCAGTTGCTTAAATCATAGCTATAGGGATGTACAACGTTCTTCAATTGATTTAAAGAAAATTTGTTACGTTCTTTGATATTAAATTTATAACTTGCCAAGCTATAATTGTCAATAACATACGTTTAACGTGATGATATTTAATACAAGCTTAAAATTTAGCTTTGCTAGTTGTTCTAATTTATACTACAAACAATTTAGTTGGATATAAAACTTGCCAAGTTATAAATTTAATATCAAAGAACGTAACAAATTTTCTTTAAATCAATTGAAGAACGTTGTCCATCCCTATAGCTATGATTTAAGTAACTGTTATGGAACTTGGTACCCGTTTAGATCTCAACTCTTTTGTCGGCGAAGCCGTTTGTACCGAACTTGGCCCCTTTTTCACATTTATGTTTTTGATCAGATATCACAAATTTTTGAAAAGTTTTATTCTTAAATTTATCTAAATTAAAACATTTATATTAATAATGATTAAATATTTCTCATAAAATATTCGTTAAAAACCCGTTCGGTTTTTCATAAATTTTACCCATTCATTTCGGGCCCCGAAGGAAAAGTTTCGGTTTTTCAATTTTCTCTTTTATTAATGTGCCAAGCTTTACCAGTATGCCAAATTTCAGAATTCTAGCTTGATTGTATTTTGACTATATGTTAATTAAGCCTATAATAAATTCCACCCCTACATTTTAGGTCCTGAAAAAAGGAAAGTTTTACTTTTTCGATGTTTTCCTTTAATTGTAGCCCAAACTCTACCAGGATGCCAAATTTCAGAATTCTAGGGTCAGCGGAAATACGTTAGGTTTTTGATGTCAGTCAGTCAGTGAGTGAGTGAGTGAGTCAGTGTTAAAAATGGCACTTTACAGAGCTTAATAACTCATGAACTATAATGGATTCTAGGTGTTCCAGTGGGCCTTATTAGACATGCAAAATTTCAAGTGTGTAGGTCTAATTGTTTTTGAATTTTGGGGGGGTCGAAAGTAACTCGAAATGGTTCGTATAAATATACACTGGCAGGTGCGTCGCCCGTTTATCCAAACTTGGCTGACACACTGCCGTCTGTCTAGATGAGACTCCTTCTGATTTTTTTTATTTTTCTTGTCTCTCGCTTATGAAGATGTCTTTTAGAGCTCTTGAGAATATTTCTTTTACTAGGGATTTAATGGAAGACAATCCAGGAATAAATAAAAAGATTATTTCCAATAAAATAGTATTTATTGGTAGGCTTTCTCTTTGAACCGATGTTTCGGAGGATCTTCGCTCCTTTTTCAGGGTTCAAACGGTCATTGAAGGAAGAATGTAATATGTTTCCTTCTTCTCTCCTTTCTCAATGCTCGTTGGAGTTGAGAAAATATTTTTAATCTTTCCATCATCAATAGAATAAAGTACAAGATATTTTTAAAGAGATCTTTAAGATCATGGGAAAAATTGAAATTTTATATTTTGTTTTTATTATTATTTTATTTTATATTCAACTCAGCTATTGATCCCAATCCATTTTTGGCCTTCTTTCACTGTGGTCCATTTTCTTAAAAGTTTCTTCATATTTTGTATATCTGATGATAATACTTCTATCAAATTTCAGTTGGCCCTTCCTCCTAAGATTTTTTTCAAATTGCCTCCTGGAATTCTCATATTATCAATCAATCCAAGCTTTATAATTATACTAGGAAAGGTCTTAATATGCAGAGCTCAAATTTTTGTTTAAACCCCCCATCCCTCCCCATTTTTACAGCTTATAATTATTTTCTAATTTTTTTTTTTTTGAAAATTGTAAATGGATCGATTTTTGTTCCACTGAGTATATATATGTATATGTATATTTATTTGTTATGGAGTCGGGTTACTCGAGTGTAACGTGTCTGTTTCATCATCGTGATTACAATGTTGAAGCCTCGCTCACAGCTAATATTTAACCAGCAAGAAAAATCTTTTAATTTTAATTTCGATACTGAAAATTAAATAAATACTCAAAGCTGTGTTTTAATTTATTCCCGCTCTAGGTCTGTATATTCATCAAAAGAAAGTAAAATCATTCAAATTTCTAAAGGGATTTATTTTAAATGAAATTGAATACAATAGGGCTGCACCAGGAAGATGCATGCATTGATATGAATCGTCCAGGCATTTTTTTTTGAAACGAATACCTCGTAGTTTTGTGAGGAAATCACATTAATGAGTTTCAGTTTAGGGCCGAACCTCTCTCGAAATAACCACATTACTTTTGCAGTAAAATCTATTTCCAGGTCGCTATTTTACCCAAATGGACTTCTTAGATAAACAATTCTCATTTTGTCAATACCCCAGTTAACACCTGTGTCACGGAGCTCTCTTCACTTACTACTTTATATGCAATTTAAAAATCTCTTTTTTTCAAGAATGTAAGAACACGACTGAGAAAATCTTGAGGTTTATCTTATTCTTGGCATAGTCTTGTTCTTGTCGTTTATAATCGAATTTTGCTTTTAGTCTTGTTAATATTTGGATTCTGTCTTGCTAATAAAAAAAAAATTAATTTTTTTAACCCTAGAACACACAAGCTTTTTGACAAACACAAAGTCGTGAGCCGGGGCTGTCAGGCTCACTATTATAGCTGTAATTGGCTTATAACACATTTTTCAATAATTATATTCATTTTTTATTAATTTATATCAAGATTTATAAAAAGCAATAATAAATCAATACTTATTTACTGATTTTATGTATTTTTTACTACATTTCGCCCTATTTTTTTTTTTAATAAAAAATTGTAGACAAAGTTACGAGCCGGGCCTGTGAGGCCCACTATAGGTCTATAACACATTTTTAAATAATTATAGTCATTTTTTTATTAATTTATATGTATCATGATTTATAAAAATAAATAATACATATATCAATATTTTTTACTGTTTTTACTGTTTTAATACAGATAAAACCCCCGGGTCTGGGAGGCGCGTCTTGTAACTTTGTGTTTGTAAAATGGTTCTAAGGAAAAATTAGGTATATAATTTATTTTTTTAGAAAAACTCTTTAAAAATACTTTTATTATGTATTAATAAAGGAATAATAAAAACTTAAATTTATGGGCCTCTTTTGCTGAAAGTTATTGAAAGGAAAAGGTATGGCTGGAGCCTGAGAGGCCCGGGTTATGCGTTCTAGGGCTAAATTAAAAGATAAAACTGAATTCTAAATCTCTAGCACTCTACAAACAAACACAGTATCATTATTTAAAAATTTTGTTAATTTTCCTGAACTGACGAATGAAATGATGAATTTCACTTAGGGTATAATGAACATTTCCATTAATAAAATGTATTTTCGGTACTTTGATTGATAGAATGGAAAATTGAACAAGAGGGGTGTTTTATTATTTATTCTCTTTTTAATTCAAATGTCAATAGATCGATGTTTTTCTTTTATTGTTTCAATTCCTTCGTTGATTTATTCTTTTGAGCCAATTAATCAACCACAGTTTCATGTTTTTTTTTTGTTTTTTTTTAATGCAATCGAATGCAAGAAGGGTGCACCAGTAAAGGTGTAGCCCCTATGGATCTCGAAAGACCCTTGCATTACCGAAGAGAAGGGAAAGTTGATTAAGTGAGAGGGTGTAGACGTAGGTGTCTATGCACCCTGGTTTTGAAGGTTTGAAGATCATAGGTGCTGGGAAAGATAGAGGCTGGGAGAGAGTTCCAGTTCCTTGAAGTCATGGGGATATATGTATTCCCGAATGAAGTGGTCCGGCACTTTTCCAATTTGACCGCAAAAGAGTGTTGGGAGTCGGCAAAACGTGTGCTGCGTGCAAAGTATGCTTTGGGGGGAATTATTGATTTTATCTCATCAGAGCATCTGCCGTGATAGTATCTATAGAAAAGGGAAAGGGCAGAGACATCTCTTCGATGAGCCAACGAGTCGAGGGAGTCGGTGAGGGTAGAATCGTCAATTAGCCTGACGGCTCGTTTCTGAATTGCATCAAGGGTAGCAAGAGAATATTTTGAGGCTCCTCTCCACAGATGAGAGCAGTATTCGAGATAGGGGCGGATTTGGGCCTTGTAGATGGTGAGAAGTTGTGGGGGTTTGTAAAATCGCTTGGACCTGAATAAGAAGCCAATCTTCCTTGCTGCAGATTTCGCCACAGAGGAGATGTGTTCATTCCAAGACAGGTCAGATGCGACAGAGACGCCCAACATGGATAGGCTGTCACACATTTTCAGGGTATTCGAATCGAAGTGAATATCAGCATTAATATGATAATTTCACTTGGATTGCAAAATTCATAAATAATCTATGAAGAGATTCAGTTTGTTTTTTATCTCTTTGGGCTTTTCCAAATAATTTGAATTACTCTATAGTAATGAAATGAGGGATCAAAGCTTTATTCAAATTCAATTGATAGATGAATCTGAAATAAACAACACCCGCTGATCAATCGCCTATTCACTTCATTACAATAATTATCATTTGTAATTTCATTAAAAACCTCCATTTTATCAAACGAATCGAATCTACTTTTTCAATTTTTACTTTTATTAAAAATAGTATTGGAAATAATTTTAAATATTATATAATTATAAATCATTTTAATTCATTTTTTTTTAATTTTATCAGGATTAAACATATTCATGTAATGATTGATATGAATTAATTGTTTGAATTTTTTAAATATTTTGTTGTTGTTTTTTGATAATTGAGACCACAGATATATTTGATAAATAAATATTTGAAATTCCTGGAATGAAATTTAACTGGTCAGGAGGATGATATGGATTATTTTTCCGATTAGAAATTTCATGAAAATAGTCAAAAAATATTAATTTACATAATATATTATATTCTCAGGCCCGATAAGTGAAGGAGGAGGGGGTTAAATTGTCCCACCCAGTAACATCAGTGGGTCTCAGAACCCGTCGTATTTACCCATTTGGTCAATTGTTTAATTTTGCTATTCGAAAATTTTGTTAAGTTTTATTTATTGACGGAATTACATAATTATATTCTTAAACTAATCTTTTGTTCATAAATTCCTTATAAAAACATTAATAATAAATACTAAAAGCTAAATTTAATTGAAAAGTTTTTGTTTTGCCGAGAGTAGCAGAGTTGTTGATTCACAAACATAAACAAAGAGGTTGTCCTCTGCTTGATGCAAATAAACATACACACATATATCATCTCTTTGTTTCTCTTTGTAAAAGCTAAATATTGAAAATGTGGGATTTTCTTTTTTACAATACGGTAGACAACAATTATTATCTCATATTTTTATGTGAATTTTTTCATTTCACATTTAAAAATGGAGGATGATATAACGTAAAATATTATGCCCGGATCCTCTGTCTGATTTTCTAGTATATTTTTACATACCCTTTATATTTTTTGTAGGTAGGTACTATGTTTAATGTGTTATTGAAAGCCCAATATTGAAAAGTACCTGGACGATTGGGTATTACTTGGGCTTTCTTCGTGTATGTTAAAAGTATCCTAATATTATTTTTACTTAATTATGTTTTAGTTATTCAATCACTCGTTTTGATTTGATTCTGTGTGTCTGTATTTATTATGATGCTCGAGTTAACTAGTGAACAAAAGCTCAGAGAAAATTATTTCAGGTTCCAAAATGTTTGTATTTCCATTACAAAGATCTCAATTGATTTCGAATAGATTAGTTATATAATTTCCAGCGTGAAAGGAATCAGAAAAAAAACTCACTAATTGAACGTTTGTACCTAAATAATGAATAAAAATTCATTACAAAAGATTCTAATAATAATTGTATTGTGATAAATTTCAGGTTTATAGCTCAAAACGTTCACACACTCGCCATATAAGGGGTCGTCCATAAATTACGTCAAACGAATTTCAAGATTTTTATACCCCTCTCCCCCTGTGTCACATTCTGTCATAATTTCATTAAACCCCTCCTATATTGTCACGACACACTATCACTTTTATATCCTTATTGATTGGTTACAATTTTTTGTCTAGGTTTATTTTACGAACACTTTCAGGTTGGAATAATAATAACCTGAAATCTAAAAAATATATTTGAAAATTTTAAAAAAAATTTTAATTTGACTATTGTGACATCACAATTTTAAGATCCACGGGCCTCCCTGTCACATTTGTCACAAATCTGAGATGCCCCTCCTTCCTTACTATATGAGGTAATTTATGGACGGCCCCTAAGAGTTAATTTGCATTAAGCTAGTGACTTTTCTTCCGATCGTATGAAAGGAGGTCATACATTTGTGACCTTCTCCGAGAAAAGGGACCTAGTGTGTGAAAATGAAGTTTTGAGAAAAACGCATTTAAAGTTTCATAAGCCATTATCACTTTGAACACACCTTCATTTGGGAGATGCGATTTGGTATGGTTAGTTATGATTGGGTGCCGACTTTGGTGACGTCATGCCTATGTGGTGACGTATTTTTTGTAAAAATAACTATAAGAAAGGAAAAGAATAAAGTGACGCTTCAGTCTTGTGCCAACTGTATAACGAGTGTTATCAATATCTCAAAAGTTGTTTCGCAATTTTGGTTCTTTTGTAATTTTGTTACTAAGCTGATGTTAATTTGAAGTAATTTTTATAAAAATGGATATTTCTGACAGTTTTGATGATGATTTAAAAAGACTAGACTCGGTTTATGGCGATGATGAGATCGATATGACGTTATCTGAAAGTGTCGGTGCTAATACTTCGGGACTAACTGAAAATCAAAGTTTTTTGCATGATGTTTCCGAATCCAATATTATATCCGAATTGGAGGAATCCGTTGAAGATATACAAGAGTCGATGAACATCGATTTGATGTACGTAGAAAAATCCGAAGCATGTTGTTCGAAAGAATGTAATAAGATAATTCCAGAAAATCTTGCTTTACAAAGCCGGCAATTTTTACAAGAATTAAGTATTAAGTAAACCAGAACAAGATTTAGTCCATTTGAGCCATTTGGAATTTCATCGACAACATTTATCGCTCGAAAACGTTTATAATACTGAAAGTCGGAAGAAGTATGGCCAAAGGGTAAAAAATAAATCCAGAGTTGATACAATGTACTTATTTCGTGGCATTCATATTTGTAGAAAGATGTTTTGTTTTATTTACGATGTTGGTTTAAAACGTTATAAAAATTTGATTCGACATAGTGATAATGTTGGCTTTTCTGAACGAAAACATGAACTAAGTGGCAAGTCTTCAAAACGGCAATCGCGTGTGTTATCACCGGAATCACTTACTCGTATCGTTCAATTTATTCAAAATTTTGCTGAAAAATTCGCAATACCTCTTCCTGGTAGAATGCCAAACTACAAAGACTGTAAAGTAATGCTGCTACCATCCAGTGAAACAAAAAGTGCTGTTTATCGTCGTTTTGAGAAAGTTTGTCTTACTGAAGATAAAATCGCAATTAAAACTTTTTACAAAATTTGGATGAAGTACTGCCCTTACAACTGGTATTTGTATGAAAATGCCAGGGTCTTATGTACTGATTCACAGAAACGGGATTTTGTAGCTCCTAAACCGAGTGAACCCAAAGCGAAAAAAAAATCGAAAAATAAATCTGAAGCTGCCAGCAAGAAAAAAAAATAGAAGCACCGGACCACGAGGAAAAGAAAGCTGAAGTCAAAGCGCCGAAAAAAGAAAAAACTGAAATTGTCAAACGGAAGAAAATCGAAGTACCAGATCACGAAACACCGAAAAAAAGTCCAAACTCCAAAAAAATTCGAAGACTGACGAAAAAAAAACAATTTAAAACCAAAAAATCAAAAAAAATAAAATTTTAATGTTTTTCTCATTTTTATCGATTTTCCCAAGTTCGTTTTGTACGTTTTTATGGGGTAAATAAATTTTTATCAGAAATCTAACTCATTTCATCTTATTCTACACCCTTTTAGGTACCAGAATCCACTCTTAAGTCCAAACCCGTTTTTTGACACACTAGGTCCCTTTTCTCGGAGAAGGTCACATTTATGTTTGAATTGATATATTTTGATTTCAAAATAAATTTTTAAACAAGTTTATTCTTAGTACACTACATAAACTATCTTTTAGTGCAGTGTTTCTCAAACTTTGTCGAATGTGGAACCTTTTTCCGTTTGGAAGGTAAGCGTGGACCCGATAATAGTGTGATTAAAGCGTTGTTATGGGAACATTTGTTTTTGACTTTGAAATATAGTTATATGTAGTGAATTAATTAAGAAAGACTACTTTTATTGTCTTTTATTTTTATTTTTTTTATTTATACAATCACCCACTATATCTATATTAAACAGTATTTTTTTTTAATGATATTGATGTGAGAAGGAGATACACCAGAAGGTCCATCTCCTAAATGCCTGTATGGACCGGCCCCTCCATCGTGAAAAGAACAGAACAGAAGGAAAGAAGCCGGGATCAGCCAAATCTCAGAAACTTAGATACAATCCAATATCCAATTTACTAAATTTTTAGGGGCTTCGAGCAGTGGTAAATTCTCCGATCGATAAATTAGGTTTTTAAATTTATCTCCCACTTAAACTAAATCAAAACTTCCGTAAGTAAACGAAAAAAAAACATTTTCGAACACATCAACTTTTCATAGGTATTGGCATCAATGGGACGAAAGATACTGGTTTTTGTGTATACACAAATACTTTATATCAGGTCTTATTGATGAAAGTTGTAATCTCATATCCGACTCTGCATCCAACTTATTGCGGTACTTATTTTTTGTTAATAAGTAAGTTGAGAATTCAGACTCGCACAAATAAGTTATGGCAAATGGTAAAAGAGAATTAAAACAGCTTTCTGGGTCAACTGTGGATATTCGCCTGTTGAACTACACCAAAATTTTGACAAAGGCATCGTTTTATAGGCTGTCTGCAGTGAAGAATCTGAAGATATTTCGTTAAATTTTTCATAATCTTGGTGTGAAAAGGAAGATGGCTTTTCACTATAAACAAAAGGATTTTTCATCCAAGAATTATTTTCCAGTTTTTTGAAATTATCATCAGTGAAATATTGTTCGATTGATTTATTCAGACATTCCAAGTGATGAACAATTTTGGTATATTGACTGGTATTTAGATCTTCTTCCAAAATGTACTTCACTGGAAAACACTCGAGATCTCTGCGATTCACACAACTAATCCAAAACTTCACCTTCCTTTTGAACGCTAGAATTTTTTCACCTACCGTGAATTTTTTTGCGGAACCCTTGGCGTGTTTTTATGGAACCCCAGGGTTCCGCGGAACACACTTTGAGAAACACTGTTTTAGTGAACAAATCACATGATGAAAAAACATGAAAATAGCGTTAAATATTACACAAATCCATTAAAATTTTACACACAGTATATGGGGACTTGAAATATAGCTTAATATTTATTCTAAATATAATTAAAATTTCAATAATTATTCAAATAATCTAGAAAAATAGAATAAATAGATTTGTGAAAAATTAGAAAATTTTAAGCAATCTATATAATTTAATCATTTGTTTTCTGACCTAAAAAATATTTTAAATAACTATTAATCCAGAAAATTTATTATTTCCTATTTAAAAGAGATTTGTTTCAGTTCAGATGGTCAATCATCAAAGCTTCAAATTCAAAAAACATACAAAAAATCATAATTTTGGTCCTTAAATTGAATAAACTTATATCTTAAATAATTGAATTATATTCTAATGTGTTAATTCTTTTAAGAAAATAACGTTATCGTCCCACTAGGTCTTATTTTCTCTTATGAAGTAAAGATGGGAAAGGAAGTAGAGAGCGAGAGAGAATGTTGGTAGCAAGGAGAGTTAGTAAGTGGCTTGCTCCCTCTTAATAAAATCTTGTTGAAAAATATGAAACCCTTTGTCAGATTAAGACAATGGCAGCCCATTCTATGACAGAATGGTGTTCATTTGTATTAGTTAAATTCTCGCGAAACGAGACCACTTGAGAGGAGCATGCGACATGCAAATTAAGGCGACAAGAAAGAGATAAAGGCGAGATGCAAAGGAAGGAGCCGAAAATTATTCATTCGAAGAAACAAGTTCATCTAAAATCGCGATTGAGGTTTTATTGGCTTTTAGGAGTGGTAGAATCTGCTTCCCGAACTATTATTAAGCTTGGTAAACATTTTAAGCCGGTGAGATCTCACCACATTGAGAGAAATAAAAGATTTTTTGAAGGAAATAGAAAGATGATTGGAGAAGGGGATAAATTGTCATCTCCTTTTAGCTTAATAACTAATTATAAAAGAAAGGAAGAAAAAATAAATTTAATATAATTTTATTAAAATAATTTTCAATATTGAATGTGTTAGAGCAGTGTTTTTCAACCCCCTGGGGGTCGCAGAAGCCTCTAAAAGGGGTCGTGAAGCCCCAGTAAAAAAATAAAAAAATAAATAAAGTTTAAAAATATATTTTTATTAAGAAAATTTTAATTAAAGGACATTTGTAGGTTAGTACAAGTTTATTATTAATCTACTATTGTCATATCGCTTTTCCATGGAACGTTTCGCGATGTAATCGATGTAAAAATATGTCTTTAGTATAGGTACTTTTAATTGTGTATTTAGCTAATTAAGTATAATTATAAAAATTAATAAAAATGTTGTACGTTTGACGGGTTTGATATTTGTAGCATAATAAAATACAGGTTACAAACAACGGGGTGTAGGGGGACGCCAAACGTCATGAATAAGGTTGAAAAACTCTGTGTTAGAGTGATCATTGAATTCATACTTTAAGAATCAAGGTTTCTGATGGTTTTTAATTTTTGAATCTCACACACAGTCTAAATTCACAGTTGCGTCGACATAGACCCCATGTTATTTAGATGGGAAACTTGCATCCCAGTGGGGCAGAGGTTAAAATTGAGATAGAGTCTTGAAACTTGAGGAATATTTTTTTTTAATTTATTTCGAACCATATGAGTCTCTATCAGTGTAAAAATTCGAAAATACCCTAAATAAATACCACCCCATTGGGACCACTGGTCTAGAGTCCAGAGTCCCGCGATCTATGGGACACCTTCCCTTGCGCCAGATGATTAATTTTTCAGTTAGAAAAGATCTAATTACTATTAAAAACTATTTTAGTCTTAGCTAATCTGTGACAAGTTGTTTTGTTTTCTTTATTTACCAAATTATTGTTAAAAGCTAATGTCAATAATTTTTTATACAGTGTAAAACGCAACACTCGCGATCCAAGTAAATTAGTTAGCAATTTGTTAGTGTTTTCGCTTTGTTTTCTGTTTTCAATTGTTCGCGACAATCATCGATTATTCTAGATAGAAATGATTCTAGAAAGTAGATTTCGTAAATATTATGTTATGTTTGTAAATTTTCAAATATAAAAATAATAAAACTCAGGGAACGCGGTGTTGGTTTATAGTAAAATATTATAAAAATTATATTTTACCACAACTCCAACCTAATATAATAAAAATAATAAATTATAATAACTAAAATGTTCTTCGTTTCTGTTAAGACCGGTCATAAATTTCTCTTAAAGAGGTCGCATATATTAATTACTAAAGTGCCATGCTGCCATGTGTCCCTACTTGGCTTAAGGCGGCTCTGGTGGTCCCACTGCATCCGACAGCTCATTTCATTTCACTTAGAGTAGTCAAACGAAATGGATGTTCCATCATTTCCCTATTTGGGAACAAGTCCGGTTTTAAAGCACTTATTACTTAGAAATAGGAAATATCACCCAAATAAAGTTTTTCTGGGAGGAGAAAAGTATAGAGAATATCATACTTGGTTTCACCATCTACTCAAACAGAATTACAATTTTTTCGGATACATAAGAATGACTAAAGGAACTTTGATATGAAGCATCCTGTGTATTCCACAAACTTCTCTCTTCAAATAAAATTCCTCGTAAATCATAGCTTGATTTACAACTCCTTTGAATCAATTTTCAAAAAAAGAAAAAAACTAATTTAAAATTCTCTTGATAGATACCCGACATCGATGTTATCGGTAGATGCTGTCAGAGAAACTAAGACCATGTGCATACCTTTTGTCATGTTTGAAATAATCCGGCGACTTCGGGCGACAATGGAGAAGAGAAATAAACAGGGAATCCTAGAACAACATTTCTGACATAATAAAAATTACCCAAATCCTCATTTAGTAGTTGATCACCTCTTTAAATTTTCTAAAAAAAATCTTAATTCTGCTATTATTGGCATTTGTCTTTATATTGAAATTAGAAATAAGCATTTCATTGTCATTCGATTTTTGAAATTCTCAGGATATTCTAGCTATTATATTCTGGATAGGTACTAACCGAACAAACGCATTCGCCCACTCGTTTATCCCTAAAGACTGGAACTCTCTTCCTCCGACCGTCTTCCCAGCAACATATAACCTTCAATCTTTCAAGACACGCATCCATGAATACCTTCAATTCCGACCCAATCCCTAAATCTCTTCTTATTTCCAAGATACAAAGGTCCACGGCGGACTACAGAGGTTGTACCTTTTTGGTGCAACTTCTTCTTGTATCAGTATCATTATAAAAAAATATATATATATATATCTGTGTGTTTAGATTTAGAATCAAATAATCGCCATTTTTTTAAATAAAGATTAATTCGTTGAGTAAAAAGTTTTACCCGCTCCATTTGACAGTTTGGTTACCCCTCGGAGCCCAAGCCAAGTGTCCGAACTGCGTTTTGGTAATTCGGGTTCAATTCCCAAAAGGTTTAATACAATTCTTCTGACATAATAAAAACTATCCATAACATCGGATTTAGTAGTTGACCACCTCACTAAATTTTCTATAGAAATCTCTGCTACAATAGGCATTTTTCTTTTAAATACAAAATATTTAGCTTAAATTAGAAGATAAATAGGTTATATATTAATTACAAATAATATTAAGAAAGTTTTTTTATATAAGTTATTAACGCAGGTTTTATTTTAATTTATTATTCATGTCTGCGCTCTACCCCCACACTCGCGTATTTATGTCAATAGTCTAGATGACTGATTTGATTATAAACAATTGTTTAGGGCAGTCGGGGTGAATTGTCTTCCATTTTCACGGGGTTTCGAGAATACATTAATGTCACTATTATGAAGTTTAACCATGAATGGATTAATGTAACAGCTTTTGAATCTGTAGATTGGAATATGGTTTGCTTGTCAACAGTAAACTCTCCCTTTTAGTGGTTGCCTTGAGGGAACACCGAGAGAACCCAATGGAGGTTAAGGCACAAAAGGCAATTTCAAATTTCCGAATCAATTTCCCGTGATGGTAACGAAGATTATTTTTTAAATTTGATTGGGGTGTTGAGCCCTCTTGCTAATGTCAACCACACGCACCTTCCTGAATTTTTTTACTTTACCATACATGCAAAAAACTAACCACCCCCCACACCCTACATGATTATAAATAATTTTATTAAATATAAAAGAGGGGCCAGAGAGTGTACGTTAAATTCAAGTGGATGGCCACATCAGAACGTGCCAATTTATTTATAAATGATTAAATTGATTTTTTGCGATAGATTATTATTGAAATTTGTTTTAGTAAAATTGAATTTTTGTGTGGGGTTTTAGGAGCTTGACCTTGCAGCTAGCTATAGATTTAAGTGAAAAAAATTTAATATGAATGCTTGAGTGTTTATTAGTAGTATTAAAAATATAAATAAATATATATATATGTTAACTAGATGAACGCGAAAGTTAAAACTTTTATCCGGAATAATAAATTTTATTTAGAATTTCATCATTCACGTCCATATTTTATTAAATACTTTCAGCCACTGATGAAGTCTCAATAAAGTGACGAAACGTCTGGTAAATTAAATAACTAACTCTGTTGTTTGATTTTTTGTCCACTTCCCTGCGATTTTAAAATATTTATTTAGAATGTTTATATGTTAATTTAATTTAATTCAAAATGTTGTTAAATAGCTAAAACTAAAAGTTGGTTCAATTTTTATGAAGAGTGGAAAAGGTCCTTAAAGATAATTAATGAAAAAGTCACTTAATTTTATTCAAAACGTAGTTAAATAATGTAAGGGGTTGATTATATTTAATAAGGACGGGAAATAGTTCAAAATTTCAAAGACGTATCCAGAAAACAAGCCCGAGCACAAATGGCTCGGCTGCCTTGATCTCTCTCCTTATAGCAACTAAATGGAGGGATGGTATGGAGGGGGATTTTTCAATATTTTCTAAAAATACCTTCTAACTCCAAATCTAGATAATAAATCCTATTTCTTATCTAACCATCTACTTATTTTGAATCTCCCCCATAGTCGAGTGGGTCAAAAGGGTCCCAGGAAACCCCCCCCCTACAAAAAATA
This sequence comes from Forficula auricularia, assembly GCA_024734495.1. Lineage (NCBI taxonomy): Eukaryota > Metazoa > Arthropoda > Insecta > Dermaptera > Forficulidae > Forficula > Forficula auricularia. The sequence continues at coordinate 17,068,117 of JALMQS010000128.1, forward strand.
AAAATAAAAATAAATAATAATAGGCTTATTATAGGGTTTTAATTTTAAACACCTAATACGGGGTAAATTAAAAACATTTTGTTTTTAATTATATTTTGAATAATAAAATGTCATTTTTTTAATTCTGAGCAAGCCTGTATGTTATGCATTCGAATTGTAAATGCTATCAAGTTTTTGCCTATGTACAGGCGATTTTTTTCTAAATATATTTACATTGCCTATATAAATACTCTTTTATTTTTTTTTTCTAAAAAATAGATTTTGAAAATAGAAGAAAAACTAAACTATTCTAAAACTCGGTGTTTTACCCGCAAAACTTCTAGCAACGTTATTTTTTCATAAAATAAAGCTTATGTCTCCGGCTTTGACCTGGCCGGTAAATCAATTACACACACACACACATAAAAGTACGAGGCTCGTCCCATCTCAATTGGCCCACCAATATTTTTTCTTTTTAATTAAAATTATGCTAATTCACTATATTATAATAATTTTATTATTAATAATATTTATTTTTATTATCATTTGGATCAACATTTCAAACAATTTAAAACATTTTATTGTAACATTTACTTATTATCTATTAAAATGTTTCACCTAGAACCGACAACTAATTCTTTAAAGATTATAAGTTAAAATTATTTTTTAATTGTTAAAAACAAGGAAAACATACAAAATCCAAAACCTTTACCACTGTGTGACGTCGCCTTTATTTTTAATTACGGCTTGAATTCTTTTGGGCAACGTACTTATTAAGTTTTGACACTCATCTTGAAAGTGGAACATTATGATCAGAAAGCCATTTTAAAGATTTTCTTGATGTATGGCAGGCCGCCCCGTCTTGTTGGAACACAAAATTATTATTATTCTGCAATGCATCTGCCATTGTTGGAAGTAACGATTTTTTAATATCTCTAAATATTTATTGGTGTTTACAATTCCATCAATGAAGTGAAGTTTTCCAACACCTCTAGCAGACATTGAACCCCATACCATAACTAAAGCAGGAAATTTTACTTTCTTTTTTAAACAATCTGAATTGAAAGCTTCATTTTTCTAACGAATAACTCTGCTTCAATAGTCCGCAATACAAACTTCAAAACGAGACTCATCACTCCAATGGACACTATTCCATTAATCACTAGTCCAATTAATGTGACTTTTAGCCCATTTAATCCGGTTTTTCTTTTGTTTTAATGTTAAGAGTGGCTTTTCTTTCTGCTAAAAAAAAATTAGTAAAATTACAAAAAAATATTTTGGAATAAGTTGCAATAAAATTATCTTGTAAGTTTTAAAACTTACTTAGCTTAAGGGCTTCTCTATGGCACGTGGATCTTGAAACACTTCGCCTCACAGCATCGCTCCAAAGAACAGACAATTCACCATAGTTCGAACGCCTGTTTTTTCTAATAATCTTCTTCAATGCCCGTCTATCAGCATCTGATATTTTGGATTTCGACGCATACCGAGGTTTTGTAGCTATTGTAACCGTTGTTTTATAAACTCGAATAATATTTCTGATAGTAAACTTTGATAAATTAACTAGATCGCCAATTTCCGCGTTTGATTTTCTCTTTTTAGATAAATTGATAATAATTGAGCGAATTTTTTCGTCAACAACCTTTCCACGAGTCATTTTTACTAATAATAAATAAAACAAACTTTCATTTGTTGGAAAAAGGTAAAGCCTACTTGATTATTTCACATTTTCAAAGATTCTTTAAAAAAATTCTTGAAAAGCAAAGAACTATTTTTATATAAAAATATGTTTTTAACAATTAAAAAATAATTTTTAAGTTAAATGTTAAAATAAAATGTTTTAAATTGTTTAAAATGTTTTTCCAAATGATAATAAAAATAAATATTTAAATTAAATTTACCGTGAATTAGCATAATTTTATTTAAAAAGAAAAAATATTGGTGGGCCAATTGAGATGGAACGGGGCTCATATATATAAAATACAAATCTCATAGGATCTGGATAAAAGATCTGTACTGAGTACAAAAGTGCATTTGTTACCAAATTTTGTGTACAGTCTAGCTCAAAAACCAATCAAGATAGAAAATTTGGATTTGGATATTTTATGTTTATATTATTATTTATTAGTGGTTGAAATTGAACCAAAAAGAGTAAACAATTTGAACCCTTTGTCCGATTTAGACAAAATTTCGCAGAGTTAGCCTTTAAGGCTTTAAAGAACTATCGATGAAAAAATAAGCATCCTGAAATGGGTGTGAAAGAAACATGAGCTGGACACATTACATATTTTTTAAAATGTTTTTAGAATATTTAATTTTTATTAAGAATTCCATTTTTATTTTTATTTATTTTATTTCATTTTTATTATTATTTTATAAAAATCGTATGCTCGTGCGAAAAGTTGGAATAAATGAATTCTCTTGAATTTATAAATTCTGATTTGAAAAATAATTAAAATGTGGTAATTTACATTTAAAAACAATTCGTTCCATCTGGTGATGACTAAATCAGTTTATTATTATTTATTCAGAATAAGAGATTCCCAGTATTGAAAGACTTCAATCCAGAATTTCATTGATTTTCTCTTAATCTATTTTATAAAGAAGATTACGATAAATAAACAATTCTATTAATTTATTAAAATCTAATTGTTATATTCATGATCATATATTTATTAATGTTGAATAAATATAGAGAAATTTTAAATTTGTTATTTATGTTTCCGTGTGATTGTTATTATTACAAGTCTAATGCCCTTAATGACATTTTGAAATATGATGTTATATTTTATAATAAAGCTGTAAATTAGTTTATATATAAGGGTTTTAATTGTTGGATCATTAATTGAAACTATATATATTGTACGTTCTTTTGTATTTATACTGTTATTGTTGTTTTTGGTTTAATGATATGGATACAAAAAGCTATCTACGATATGAGTCAGGAGGGACAAAGGAAAAGTGAAATAATTTTATGAATGAATATACAAGAAGCTAAAATATATATTTTGAAGGAATAAAAATTAACTATAATTATTATTATTGTTCAGTTCCATAATCAGTATTAGATATAACAAAAAAGAAGAAGAAAAAAGGAAACAATTAAACACTGTATTAAATCATAAGACCAATCGCAACGTTTCGCTAATTTATTGTAGCTTCATCTGAGCTCTTGAATATAATGTTTTGAATAATTTGATCAAGAGCCTGATGAAGCTACAATAAATTAACGAAACGTTGCGATTGTTCGTATGAATTAACAAGCTGTTTAATTGTTTCCTTTTTGTTCTCTGATTTGTATCTAATTAACTATAATTATAAAATTTTAGAAATGACGGGGTTCAAAATTTGAAGTCATCAAAAAAAAGTCCATGATTTCAATATATAGTAAACTTGTGTGAAAATCTAATAAGTAACCAATCTTGCATCATCATGTTCACAAAGAGAAACAAAGAGGTTGTCCTCTGCTTGATGCAAATAAACATACACACATATATGTCGAAATTATATATCTGTATATATATATTATTTATTTGTTTGAAACTATAGTTTCGAAGACTTGGTCTTCATCATCAGTCTTTTCAATTATAAATATTATTCATGGAGTCAATACCGCATGGATATTTAAACTGGCTCCTAGATAAGTAAAGATCGAAAATTTTCATTATCCATACGGTATTAACTCCATGAATAATATTTTTAATTAAAAGAGGCCGACGAGTGAAGACCAGGTCTCCGAAACTGCAGTCTCAGACGAACAAATAATATACATGCTACAGATACATAGCTCTCGATATATATGTGTGCATGAAGCTATTTGCACTCAGCTGGGCGACCTCTCTGTTTCTATTTGTGAATCAACAACTCTGCTACTTTCGGCAAAACAAAAACTTTTCAACTTCATCATCATGTTCATCACCAAATGAGTCGGATGGCTTTCCTTGCCAGATGCGATGGTTCCATACTTAATATTATGTATCTTATAAGTGATTAAATAATATTAGAAATAATTTCCTATTCGCAGAGAGACGGACTGGTAGAAATTGAGAAGTGATGAAAGGTAGCCCGAGGATAATGAAAAAAACTCTCTCGAATAAAATAGATTTATTGGACAATATATGGTACTTCTCTCTTCGCTCCCCCAGCAATGCTCGAAATTTTCCCCTTTTCAACAGATTAATAATTAAGAAATAAAAGAAATCTATTGATGATTCTGTTGAGAAAGGACAAATTTCGAACACTGCCGAAGGAGAGAAAAGGGAAGTATCTTGTATGTTTCCCTCAGTGACCCCTTTTAAACCCTGAAGAAGGAGGAAAGATTCTCCGAAATATCGGTTTTTGAGTGGGTGAAAAAATTACGCTCTTGGAAAAATACCAAATTAATTTTAAAATTATTATTATTTCATCATCATTGAATATGCAGTCCTAAGACTGGTTTGATGCAACTACCCGTCTCCGCTCGACTCTGTTCCCCGCAAGCTGTTTGACCTCTCTAAATGTCTAGCATCCCATATCCCCAATTATTTGGTTGAAATATGCTAATCTGGGCTTTCCCCTTCCCCTTTTCGTTCCCACCTCCCCCTCCAAGATATACCTAAGCAGTCCCCCATGTCTCAGTGTGTGCCCCATCATCTGACCTCTTCTCTTCTTCAGACTCTTCCACAAGGTTCTTCTTTCTCCAATTCTTCCAAGAACTTCTTCATTTGTAATTTTATCCATCCATTTGAAGTTCATCATTCTTTTGTAGCAGCACATTTCGAAAACCTCCTTCTAGGTTTTCTTGATTAATTTTGATGCATTCCTGTCTCGTTTGTTCTTTTTTGGTACAAACTAGGACTTTGGTTTTATTCTTGTTTATTTTCATTTTGATTTCTTCTATTAGGATTTGGCTAATGCCATTCAGGGCGTCCTCTAATTCTTTTTGCTGCTTCCTAGATGGGCAATGTCATCGGAAAATCTTAACATAGCGATCTTTCGACCTTGAATTTCGATACCCCATTATTATTTAATAAATGAAATTTTTTTTTAATTTATCAGAAATATTTTGACCATTATTATTTTGGCCTTCCTACAGAGTCGGTTTTATGGAAATTCATTTATTTTTAAATTCTATTTAATGTGATTTTAAAAAGGGTACCACATACTTAATGATATTTTAATAGATTATTATTGAAAACTATTTTAATAAGTTTTAGGGTAGTTTTTCCTGCATAATCAACATTATACTCGATAAAATAATGAATTAATATTATAACTTAAGAGTTGAAATTTTATTAAATTACACATAATTAATTATAATTATTTATTGAACACTAATAAATAATCAAAATTATAGTTTTATTGTATTAATTATTGTTGTTTAATAAATAATTATAATTATTTATGAGTGATCTTAATAAAACAACTCTTAAGTTATAATATTAATTCAGTATTTTATCGAGTATAAGCCCGCATATCACAGAGACCAAAACAAAACCCAAATGCAACTTTTTTGATTGGTTGAATTATAGTCATTATATAGTTTTAATTAGGTTGAATTACGGTTTCAAAACGGTAGTTATGTCTTGTTTTTTTCCGTTTTGCAACTGTGTTGTATTATTGTCAAATTATAGTCGCAAAGATTATAAAGCAACCGTTACAAAAAGGTTTTCGCCAACATTTTTGTCACCGATTTGCAACTGTTTATTTATAATTTTGTTGACGACAACCTTTTTGTAACGTTTGCTTTTAATCTTTGCGACTATAATTCAACGATAATACAACACAGTTGCAAAAGGGAAAAACGAGACATAACTACCGTTTTGAAACCGTAATTCAACCAATCAAAAAAGTTTCATTTGGGTTTTATTTTGGTCTCTGTGCTCTACGGGAAGTTGATATTATGGAAGAAAAACTCCCCAAAAACTTATTAAACTAGTGTTAAATAAGAATCTGTTAATCATCATCTTAGATGTTTATTAGGTAGGAAATCTTCGATATGCGAGCCAAACTTATCTTTGCCGGATTATTATTTTTAGAGAGCATCAGTTTTGTCTGACTATAAAAAAACCATCTTCAAAATACAATCTTGAAGTTCAAAATGTTCTAAGAATAATATTCTGTTTTTCTCATTTTCTTACTATTAATTATGAAAAATATGTAATAATAACTTGAAAGCTGTGTAATAATAATAATAATAATTATATTTAAAAACGAAAAGAATGATATAAAGATATTTTATATTTTATTTTTATCTTTAGTAGAACACACCATTCGGATATTAATTTCTTTTGAAATTCTATTCCTTTCTCTCGCTCTCGGAACTTTCAATTCATTCTTTTTCTTTTACTCGTCTAAATAAAATAAAAGAAAGACAAAAATATATTGCATCATTTGAATCAAGATCTCCTCTTTCCAAAGGCAGATCAATTTGCTAAATATTAAATGGCCATACTTTTATTATTAATTTTACATTTCATTCGTTATATTGAAAATATAATTGGAAAGTTTATTAGAATTGAGTTAATAATTCCATCTGTAATTCAGTCAAAATCATAACATCCTGGTAATTCAACTATTATAATAATATAATAGAAAAATTCTTTTTTTTTATTTATTTATTTAGCCGGTAGAAATTTGATATGCTAGCCAAGATCGAACCCCGGCCTCCCGCTCCAACATCGTCATCATCGATGCCTAAGCGGGGCCAGCGCGTCGGCTAACCCGACTCCCCAGAAAAATTCTAATACTGGATAAAAAACAAAAATGTCAATCATTTTCAAGTTTTCTGGAAACTTCCGTTAATAAGGAAAACGTTATGCCAAATAAGAAAGTTTTCTATTATTAATAATAATAATAATTAGTCTAATTTTTACTTTCACATTTATATTTAAAAAATACTATCTCCTGGTTCTTGACACGTTGAGAGCTTCAGATGAGAAAAGTTAATTACATTTTGTCAATTCTAGGTGGAAGGAATCAATGTCATAAATATTTTGAAAAATGATTTGGAACAAAAAACCGGATATTGTGGTCCCCAGAGGCCAAAAAGTGACTAAAAATCCATTGATTGTAAGCTAGAAAGAGTTCAAAAAGCTTATTGGTTGATATCGGACTGCCGGAAGTTGACATTTATATGAAAATAAAAGTAAATAAATATTATATAAAATATTCATTTACTATGAGTTAAGATTTCTAGGTCACTTGTTTCACCTTGCATCAACACCACAATCCTTATTAATTATTTATATGAAAGACTTTTCATTTTTTTGAAATTTTCTCAAAAACTGCTCAAGTGATTTTTAAAAAAATCTGAGTACCTACTTATAAAGTGTTACGAGTGTCGCAAATAAATATTTTTATAGTCCATATTTCTTATACTTTAAACATATACCTACCTAGCATAGCATATAGCTCAGAACCGAATGACAATGCAAAATAAACTAGTTTTCTTGTCAATCTGATTGTTTGTCTGCCAGGTAACATACAAATTTTACAATCGATTCAAATCAGCTTCGTGGCAACTCCCTTCAGTTAAATTTTTATAATTTCTCTAACTAATATAACAAAGAATAATTGCTATATCAAAGACTTCAATAGCGTAATCCGCAGTAGTATCGAGATAAATTATCTTTTTCAAATAAGCGCGGTCAAAAACAATTCTCATTGATATAGCAATTATTCTCTGTTATATTAGTTAGAAAAATTATAAAAATTTATTTAAGATCATTATTTCAAGTTAGAAATATATAAGTTCAAATATTATTTTCACTCAATATTTGACAAAGATTCCCTACATTTGATTCGCGATTGAATCAAATGTAGAAAACATTCGATTCCCTTCAGTTAGCTTACATATCAATCCTAAAAGCATAGCAATTGCATACCCTGCAGGCGTTACAACATATGAAATATTATTTTCGCTCTAGTTTTCGTTATTTTAATATTGTATTCTTTTCACTCAAATCTTTATTTACTTGTCCTAATTTGAAATGTATGAATCATGGAGGAAAGCTTTTAACACTTTTTTATTAACTCGTTTTTTTGTCTGTCTGTCTGTATGGTACAAATTTTGCAATCGATTCAACGGATTCCGACTTCCATGGCACCGTCCTGTTGTTTTAATCAGAGAAACTGAAATAAATTTGAAATTTGCCACATGGCTATGTCATAATCTCATGAATATGTTTAAAATCGATTGCAAAATTTGACACACACAAGACTAAAAAGTATAAAATAATTTCTCCTAGCCCCTTAGAAATTTATAACCCCATACAGATTCTCCCGAAAATTTGTGATTATGAATTTTTAATCGCTATGAAAATAATTTTAAGATTTTCAACAAAAAATGTGGGGCGTATGCAATAGATAGGAGGGGACACTCCGTAGGGAGTAGCTAACGTTGAGAAAACTCACTCAAAAGTTCATATAAGTAGTCATATCAGGCGTGCAATAAAATTTTTAGTGACCTAAATAAATCTTACAAGTATTTTCATAGCTATTAAAAATTCAATATCACAAATTTTCAGAACAATCTGTATGGGGTTAGAAATTTGTATGGGGAGAGGAAAAATTATTTTATACTTTTACTCCATTTTAAAAACCTGGTAAATTATTATTTTTTTTTATTTAAATTTTATAAAATAGACCAATATAATATTCAAACTTCCAATAAAGATGCCAATGCTTTTAACTAAAATTTTCATCTATATAGATTGGTATTTAATGTTTTAATTATAGATCTGAAAGGTAACTTCTAATCACATAAGAATATTCAAAAAAGTAAAAAATGTATTTATAACCATTATTTTGAATTTTACCATTCATTTCGGTCACTGGTGTTTCCATTTTCTCTTAAGAACCATTTATACTTTTAATTTATTTATTTTGTTAATTTATATTTTTTGTATTTCAAAATGATACTTCTAATATAATAAATAATAAATTTGTAAGTATGTAATACATAATAATTCAGACACACAAAGCATTCCCAATGACATGTTTACGGGTTCACTACTATCTTACAACTGACATCGTTCAGATGAATGTGTGCTGCACTACATCACGTTTGTACATATATATACATGTCTGAACCTGCACAACAATAGCAACGGTACCATTTGATTTAGCTCATTTAGTTCCATCATATTCACAATGCTCTAGGGGCTTCTATTTGACAATGAACAAATGATCGAAAAATGTCTTGAAATATTTAAAAAAATTGAAATAAAAAAACTGTGGGTGATTGGGAAATTCCGAATACATATTTGAAAACACGATAAAATACTATTATGTGAAACTATTGGTACTCGTGAGTCAAAAACCATGTTGACCACTGTTATTAGTTATATCAAAAACGAAAGTGTAAAATACTAAAAATGGACATTGTCTCGAAGAAAAGTCTTAATAAATAATCGGGGTTTTTTAAACTTAAAAAATAGGAGTTTGGAAAGTGACTAGTCATTTTCTTGATCGTATTTGACTGAGTCCAACTCCCTTACCATCTAAATCTTCTTTAATTCTCTAGCAGTGATCTTCTTTCCTTTCGATTCCCAAGGGCAAAATTACTTAGTGAAAAGAGTTTGCGTGCAAGACCTTTTTTTTAGAAAAGTAATATATCTTTTCGAGATGGGCTTATATATGGTAAAAATTCAAAATACATGATTTTATTTGAATATTAAGGTTTTGCCAAAATTTAAAAATTTAAATAAGTATAATTTAAATATTTTAAAGGGAATTATTTAATATGTTAAAAATACCCGATTCCATATATTTACTAAGTTAAATAATATTATTAAGAACTCTGCTTTCTATATTTGTCAGTCGATCTAATTTTTGCCAGATCAACATTCGATAAGCTTCTACGAGGGGTAAACCGCGACCTAATATGGTGTACACTTACTTCCACTTCCACTTTTATTTCCAAATATTTCAAAAAAATTATAATACTTCCAAATATTTTCAAGCAATTCCAAATATGTCCAAGTACTTCCAAATACTTCCAAGAACTTCCAAATATTTCCAAGTACTTTCAAATATTCCCAAGTAATTCCAAATATTTCCAAGTAATTACAAACATTTCCATGAAATTCCAAGTAGAAGGAGGCAATAAAAGACTGTCTCTTCTGCTGGAAAAATGTATTTTTAATTTACTTATGACGATTATAACGATAATTATAAAAATTCTGCTATTCTCGACAAAAAGAAACTTTCAATTTAAATTCCAAGTAATTCCACAAATTTCAATTTTTAATAACTAGATATTAAAACTTCACCTATCATAGTATATTAATCACGGACATATTTCCAAGTAATTCCAGTCATTCCAAAATAAATCCAAAGAGGTGAACACCTAATTGCAATCGCGGTTCACCCCTCGAGCTTCTATATAGGTACGGTGTCCTTTATTTAAGAGGACAGTACTTTATTTCCCTACTCTGTCCTCTAACTTTATTTATTTACTAAAATAGACGTTTTGTCCTTTATTTTGTAAAATCGACGCATTTATTCGGATTGTTCTAATCATGATAATACTAAATTGTGCATAATTCTGGTCATATATTTTTTACCCAATCCGTTGTCAGAGTAAACGTTTTGAATATAAATAATCTTTCTGGAGGAACTTCAGATATATTAACAAATTGCATCAAGGAATCACTGTCAAAATTTGCAATTACTAATAAATTAGTCGCTTTGTGTCCTGACAATACCACCCCAGAGAAAAAGAAAGAATAATGTTTTATTTAAAATGCAAAATCAAGTAAACATAAATTGATAGGCTTTAATTGTTCTGGCCACAAATTGAACAATTTCAAGTATCAAAATTAATGCTATTTAAATTTTTACAAAGCTTGTTTATGTGTAATAATTAAGATTGCTTAAAATTTTAATGCATGCATTGTTGTATGCTACTATTTTCGTAATATATGTGATAAACTTATGAATTTTATAAGGCATTTTTTATTTTCTTCGATATGTCCTTTATTTTCACCCAGAAATATGGTCACCGTATATATAGGTATATTAAAATTGGATTTTACTCTGGTTGAAGAGTATGACTTTAACGATTGTATTTTTTTACTTCAAAACATAATACACTTTGTATTTTTATTTTGTTCTTTGTATAAAAAATTGCATTTGATAATTTTTAATTGTTTTGTTCATCCTCTATACATTTTTTTTATTGGGCCGCGCAGGAGGGGGCCTCCTCTTACAGACAATAAGTTAAAAATTTTGGTAAATATATGGCATTTTACAGTAAAGTTAAAATTTCATAGGACGTGTCATTAACTGATTTGGGTAAAAGACCCTTGTCACTGAGTTTGATTTTTTTTCTTTACATTGATTAATTGTGACCCGCCCTATATGTCCTACTAAATGTGTAAAAGTTTAAAGAACCCCTCAACGCCCTATAAGTGATGTCATTTATAGTCTTTTGGGTTATATCCAGAGCGATGAGGGATGCCACCGCTTTATGCCACCACACTCCTTTCCATGAGAGTGTGATGGCCTCGACTCTTACGGAGCCCGCCCCGACGCCAAATCGCTCCGCGATGTTGTTCACCAGACTGGAGTTGCCTCTATATTTTGTTTCGGTGGGCAACACCCAGTCCAGCCAGCGCGGAAACGATCTGCACGTCTACCACCCAAACCACCCCCGACGAATCCTTCGCCACGATGTCTAGCTTCCGGTTACCTGCCGAGTCGGAGTACAAGTACTCCAACTCGACACGCATTTCCTTTTTTGTCAATTCGTCCGCCAGGAATCGAACCACCGCATCATGTCTCCTGACCCGTCCATGATGGGTTCTGTGAAGCAGAGATACTTATTAACTGATAGTAAGACAGGAACTCCTCCCAAAATTAAAGTTGAAATTAACATTTTTTTATGATTTTTGAGTCTGGGACAAAGAGAAATTCAAAGTATTGTGTCATATTTTGGTCAATTTTGTACTGTTATTATTTAAAGCATTGAAAAATATATTGGAGTAAAAATGAATCATACATATGTAGTCCAGGGGGGGGGAAGTTTAAGGGGGTTCAGAGGTCGAAGCTAATAAATTAATAAAAAATATATTTAATCGAGAGTAATGTTTATTTAATGAAAACATCTAACAAAACAAGTATCTAACTAGCTTTAATAAATTGATAAAAGGAAGAATTTAATAAAAACAATGTTTATATTTGTTCTTTGTAATTTCCGCCAAATTTAAATCGTTGAATCAATTTCTGTTCTTAATAAATGAATAAGTAAACTGGATCTTTTTTTCTGTCTCACTCCTCGCCGCACTTCTGAATGAGTGGTTATTAATGATGAGGAAATCAAAGTGGATTTTTTTTCCTTTTCAAAAGATTCAATTCAGACATTGATATATTCTTCTAAATTTCTTTAGAAAAAAATGAAACAAAAAATAATCATAAATGTTTGGAAAATTTATTAATACATTTCTTCTTTAACAATTAATTATACGAGATAAATGAATTTAATCAGAAATTGTATCTTCTTTCATATTACTTGCAGGATTGAAAAACGACTTGACAATAGATAATAAATCAAATAAGGCGAGAAAAAGACATAAGTACAATATTTGTAAAAGAATACAAGAGGCTTCCACTTTTTTCGCATTGAATAGAGAAGAGAAACAAACGAGCATTCCCCCGACGCGAGTGACTTCATAAGGGATCTACATCTTCCTCAGAGTTTTTTTGTCTTGGAAACGAGAAGAAACAAATCCCTAGGAGCTCAAACACAGGATTTTTTTCGACATGGATTCCCTCTTCTCTCTTCATTGAAATTTCTTTAACATAAGCCAAATATTTTTTCGTTCACTATTCCTTTTATTAAGTGTGAATGTTTAATTAAAAAGCAGATTATTTTAGTTTATTAACAAATATATCTATCTACTCTTATTAAACGAGCAAAAATTGTATATTTATTTGTTTGTATATATATATTTGTTTATATATATATATATATATATATATATATATATATATATATATATATATTATTTGTTTGTATATTTGTATCTTAGTTCTATTTTGAAAACGGCTTTATCGATTTTGATGAAATTCACGGGTTAGGGGGTTTTTGGGGTGACAATTCGATCTGTCACAGTCTCATCTTCGACAAAATTGTTTTTGATGGGTTTTTTCGTAATGAAATTAATAATTCTCAGGTAGACAAATCACATTCTTAGGGTTTTCAAAAAGATTTCCCTTTTCCTTTTATACCCAGGCAGACAATGGGTTGTTTGTTTCATTGTTCTAAAAGGCCTTGAAGAAGTATTGTGATTGTGGATTTTAACATATTTTGTTCCCCATTGCGCTAAACGCTTAAAAATATTAATAAACGTTTTAGTAATTGTGCTAATGACTCAATCAGATACTTTATTTACTTTAATAGAATAAGAAATAATCAAGAATTTATTTAAAAATATATTTCACATAAGCAGGTCTCAATTTTACTGAGAAAACAACACATTTTGATAGGTTTTATTTATTAATTGGATGAATCATAAAAAGCAGATTATTTTTGAATTTGGTTGAATCAAAACAGGTGCAGAAGGTGGGGCGCAGTGGTCCGGGGGTAGGGAGAGGTTTCGGGGGTGGGGTCGAGCGGGGTGGAGTTGGGGGGGGGGCTACATTGGGCGACTATTATATATTTTTGTATTTTTTTAATTTGAAAGCGGCTCTCAAATAAAAATCGACCTTTTTATCAGAATTTTAAATTAAAAATAATATTAAAATAAAGTTTTTAACTGAAGGAAGAAGTTACCGAGCATCGCTCGGTGCCTCCAGGTACTACTATATTACTAGAGACAGGATTTTTATGCAGTAAAAACTGTCAAAATATGCAGTTAAAAATGCTGAAATATTCAAGTAATATGCAGAATAAGTTGAAATATGCAAATATATGCAGCAAAAGATGACAAAATAAATTTTTTAATACACTAAAAAAATAAAATTGAACACAAAAAGAATATATATTTGAAGGAGTGCTATGAAAGGACTAAAATGATAAAGTAAGCCTAATACACCAATTGTCAAATATGTACTTTTATTGCGTAAAACATTGGACAAAATTCTCATTTCATTTAATAAATTAGAAAATCTTTAAACTCAAAGAAATATTAGGTGCACTTGAATAAGATCAACATAATAAATACCCTTCAATTTAAAAAATAAAATAATAAATATAATAATGTTTCAAAAATGTGATCGAAAAAATACTGGTGGGGGAGGGGTAGTTTTATTTCACAGTCCCGATTACACACACACACACGAACATGGTCAAAATGGGCTATAGTTCCCGAAAACATTAAAAAAATAAAATAAAAAATAAAGAAATAATTAAATAATTAACATAGGATCTCAAAAATATTTAAAATTTGATTGTAATTGTGAATAATTTATGTTTACAAGTATTTTTCTAGATTATCTTCAGGTTATTATGTTTAAATGGGCTATAGTTCCCGAAAACATTAAAAAAAATAAAATAAAAAATAAAGAAATAATTAAATAATTAACAAAGGATCTCAAAAATATTTAAAATTTGATTGTAATTGTGAATAATTTATGTTTACAAGTATTTTTGTAGATTATCTTCAGGTTATTATGTTTAGGTCACTTAAAATTGGTTTATACGATGAAAAAGAGAGCTCCACATCCACAGAAGTATTGAGGGCGAATTTAAAGGAACTTAAACGCTCCACTTTTACTTTAGAAGAAAAATATTGCAAACTCTCCGGTATTTTGGTGTAGAATATTGTATCTAGTACAACTGAATAATAAGAAAAATGAGTGGGTTATTGTTTTGTAGCTTGTTTCCATCCTTTGTAATCCAAATTCCTATTTTGTAGTCCAAACTACACTTTGTGTCGTTGAGGCCTCTTCGAATTTAAATTAGTGTCCTCCCCTCTTTTATGTTTAATCTTTTTTTCATTCTTTTTCCCAAAAAATACTTTTAAAACCTCTGTATTTGGCGCGAAATATGGAATTTTATGCAATATCCTTCAAATATGTAATTTATGCAATATTACTCAAATATGCAAAAATATGCAGTATAAAATTTGAGCCACAGTATCCTAGGTGCATGATTCGGATAGATAATTGATCCCCTGGGTCGTATGTGGCGGCAAACAAAATATGCAATTGCATAGGAATCCGGTCTCTATATATACTATATAATATTCATCTAGATTAATTTGTAACAACGCTTAGAGAAATTTCTCTAAAAAAATTACGCTCTTGCCTAAAATCGAACCGACGAACTCTTGAACTATAGTCATTGGCTCTACCGATTACTCCATTGCGACATTAATATTTCTATCTTGATTTCTCTTACTAAAACTAGATATTTTTGATTTGGACTTTGTGTCGAGATAATATTGTATTCATTTGAACTCGAATAAAAATGAAAAAACACCAATAGATTTTAAATTAAGAGACATTAAATATATATTAATTAACGAGGCAAATTTTAAATATAATTGTCAGCGCGGCTCCAATCGATTTTCATTAACCAGGCAAATTTGAAATTCTAATTTGGACTCGAATTTTGAAATGAAAGACTCCAATTCATTTTGAATTAAGAAACATTAAATATATTGATCATTATTCCCCCCCCCCCCTCGCCACTCAAAAGTTAAAGAGGCGAAACTTTTAAGAGACGATGTATTTTCAGTAGTTTTCCGGTATACATTTGGAGTGGGGTTTTTTAAGAGGAATAAAATTTTTGGACCGAGACGCTGCCCGCCAGGGAACCAGCCCGGAGGGCCGAGCTTCGAGGCACGAAGGCACGCACGAAAAGCTCGTTACTATATAATAAGATAGGAAGGAACACAGAAAGTCACGACGACTACGTATTACCCTCTAACAATACCTCCTATGTCTTTATATTTTCAAATTTTTTATTTTTTGGGGATCAAGGGGGCAAAGCTCCCTGGCTAGCAAAAGGGCCGCCTAATATAATATATAACTATGCTCATAGCAAAGATTTGGGGAGCTTTGTCACTCAATAACACCGGAGTTCAAAGGGTGTAGACACTGACCTGTCGAAGGCGGGCTTGGCAGCTGGTTTTGAATAATATACAATTTTTAATCTTATTTTAGGCTGGAATTATACTCTACGAAAATGTCGAGCAAATTAAAATATTAATATATTAAGATTATTCATAGGAAAATGCGGGTTACATTCCAACGAAACATAAAATCCCTTAATTTTAAAAGTACAAAATTTTACTTACTTAACCTTATGTGAATTGTTGAACATGATTACTGATATCTTATTGAAAACACTAAAAAGACTAGCATTCAAAAATAACATTTCCAAATTAAAAATAGCTGATTTGAAAAGTATTTAGTTATAATGGCCTGATAAGAGTTATTATTAGTTTGTAAATTTTCTTTTAAGTCATTGTATGCTATGAATATAAGCTCTATTGACTTTTAGGCATCTTTCGATAACTTGGATTCTCCTTAATCTATTAATTACTAAGCTCACGTAACAATATCAACACATCACCAGTGAATGCTTAAAATACGGGCACACCGGACACGTGTTCGGGGCCCGACTAGAATCCAAGAAAAAAAAACGAAAATTTTAAGAAGACAAATACTGGGAAATTAACTCTTTTAAATTTTTGAACACACTTTTTTTATAGCTACTGTTAAAATGAAAGCAATGTACCATTAGTTTTAATCAATTTCATCTTCATTTGAAGAAAAAGTCCCTTTTAACATCCTTCACCTTTGTTGGTAGATTTTTAACTGAGGACATGGCCGTAGACAGCGGGCGGGTCCATGCCCCCATGTTGAGGTGAACATCGAAATTTTACAGGATATAAATAAAAATTTAATAAAATTAATAGGTACCTACTCTGATCATCAGGGAGGTCATTTCTACTACTCCTACGACTATATAAATACGCACCAACCCCTCGGTGAGAGACTAACCTCATCCGAAAATTAACTAACTCCCCCTTCCCGAATTTTTTTTCTGTCTATGGCATTGACTGAGGATTTAATGGAAGGTAAGTAGTCTAGGAATAAATAAAAAGATTATTTTCAATAAAAGAATATTTAGTGTAAGGTTTTCACTTTACTTTAAACCGAGGGGAGAACCGCGACCTAAAATCGTGTACACCTACTTCCACTTTCATTTCAAAGTAGAAGACAATAAAAGACAATAGATTATCTAATGAATTCCAAAGTAATTCCAATTAATTCCAAAGACGGCGTACACCAATTCCAATCGCGGTTCACACCTCGATTTAAACCGACGTTTTAGAGAATCTTCCCTGCTTCTTCAGGGTTCAAAAGGTCACTGAGGAAAGTATGAAATAGTTTTTTCCTTCTTGCCTTCTTTTTCAGAGCTCGTTGGGGCTTAGAAAATATTTTTAGTCTTTCCATTATCACATACTTGGGTGCTTTCCAACCTTTTTCATGCCACGGCCTACTAAATCTGAAAAAATAATCCGCAGACCCCTCCAAAAAAATATATTTTACTCGTTAAAATTTTTAGTTCACATGTTTATATTTTATCACAAAGAATAGTAACTAACTTACCAATAGTGTTTAAAAATAAAATAAGAAGAACTATACATAGCATGGAAAAGCATAAAAATGGTCATAAATAAATATTTGTACTTTATATTGAAAATTTTTTGGGCCCCCGCGAAAAACCCGTGGACCCCAGGTTGGGAAGCATTACTCTATTCTATGATGATGGAAAGAGTAAATAGCAGTTAGAATTACCATGTTTTATACATTTTTATTTATTCATGGACTATCTTCCATTAAATCCTCACTTAAAAATTTTAATTCAAATAGAAACTAATTTTAAAATCGAAACAATGACTCCAACCAAAATAATTGTTGAGAAAGTAATCTCGAATTATAATAATTATAATTATTATTAATTAATATCAATAATAATAATCTTCTTTGATTCCGATGCTATAAACAAAAGCGCTTAAAGCTGTTATGAAGATCAGTTTGTCAGCATGATTTCCAATTAGGAGCGACTAATAATAATCGTTTTCGGACGATTTGGAACAATCCCTATATAAGTATCGAATTATATTCATCTTAATATTCTCATTTTCAATATAATTAATGAAAAATAACTTCAAAAGTAAATAAAAGTTGATTAATTTTGTTGAAAAGATAAAAAATCACAATATAGCAAGTGCATTAGTAAATACGGCTGGGGGGTTCAACTCTTTAAAATATATTAAAAAACTTTTTAAAAGCTATTATTTTAAAATGTACTAAAAGCTGAATAAAAATGGATGTTTCTTCGGTATTTGAAAAATTTCCATAGGTATATCATAAAAGCGTAGGTGCTTATTTTTAAATTGTAAATTAAAATCAACCTCCCTTTTATTTTTTGGATACTGAAGGAAAATGTATTTTCTTCTTTTTAATGCATTTTGAAATAATATCGTTTTTAAAAAGTGTTTTTAACATAATTTTATTCTATACAATTTATTCTTTGAAATTTACACATTCCCCATTTTGACGTTATGTGGGAAAAAGCAATAAACATGTGCCGCGACTTAGTAAGACTTGTCGATAGATATTTATCATTAACATGATCTTTAATATAAAAATCAATTTTGCATATTATTATTATGAAAGAAAAGGACAAATTAAACTTAATTCTACTTAAAGAGATCTTTACAGACCACCTATGGCAAATTTTTACTTTATCCAATGCGAAGCATGGGGAAAGTATTGCAATCGGTCTCGCGGCAAAAGCGACTTCAAAGGGTCTTCAGGTAAAGATTATGAATCCCATGATCTCAATTAAAGTCCAAATTGTAGTATTGTATTCAATTAGGTTGAATGTTAGCACGTGAAGGTTTTGCCAAAAATTACATGGAGTCTCGTACAGAGGCCAAAAAGTGCGATTTTTTCATTTAGTCTGTGCGGATGGATGGTTGTATAGATGTATGAATGTATCAACTCAAGCTTGAGTTGTTTACCAAAAAAGAATTTAGTCTTTTTGATTTTAAGTCGATTCTTCCACGTTTTCAGTAGAGGCTGCCATTAATTGTCAAAACTTCAAAAATGGGATGCAATAATGTTATTCCTCTAGTATTAGATAAGAATCGATCGTTATTTTTTATTTTAAGCCGATTTCTCCATGTCTTCAGCAATGATAACCAATAATAATCGAAACGTCAAAAATCCAATGTAGAATTGTTATTCCTCAAGTATTAGATGAGAATCGATGGCTATTTTTGAATTTAAGTCAACAGGGACTGCAAATAGCAAGTGATATCTTATTAATAATAAAGGAATAAACATATTAATATTTCAAATGACTTTGGATAAAGTTTAGCAACGAGAACGGTTGCAGTTTATTTTATTTTTTTTCATAAAATTCGACCCTCCCCAAAATAATCATGTGATTAAAATTTCAATACAATATTTGATCTCCGTTAAAATAATATATATAATTTTAAATTTTAAGTTTCTATCATATTTAGTTTACAAATAGCGCAAGAATGCTACCCGCCTGTATTTATGCAACCCAAATTCGCCTCTGAACCGTACTAGCCTACCCTACAGGCGCCCTTGTTAAATGAATATTTTTCATAACGTTTATGAGCTCATTTCCTATTTTTCGCAATCATAAGTCGCAGAGCTACGGAATTCGAAACTTAAGCTCGATATAGGCTAGAAGGAGTACAGCGAGCTTTTGGCTGAATCGGAACACCGGAAGTTGACATTTACATGAAAGATTTTTTGTTTTTTGTAATTTTCTCAAAATCTAAGGATTTTTTTTTAAATTGGTGTACTTATCAAAAATCATAAATTATGAGACGTGTATAAATTTAAATCCGATTGAAATAAAGAAAGAGGATGTAAATTAGTAGTGCCGCAAAATAAATATTTTAATCGTTAATATCTCTCGGTATGTCGCAGAGCTTTAGGATTTGAAACGTGAGCTATCTCGAGAATAAAAGAAGTACCTCAAGATTTTGGCTAAAATCGAAGCACCGGAAGTTGATGTAAGTATACTTAAAGATTAGATTTTTGGTATTTTGCAATTTTGTATTTTTTCGGTTTTCTCAAAACGGCTTGAGGGAAATCCAAATTAAAGTAATTTAATGGAAAAAATTGGTATGATGATTTCAAATAAGGGAGAAACTAATGTGAAAGTCGATTGGTGCCCACAGCATTTGATTTAAGGTTCAGTTCACGCCTAAGACACAAATTTCGGTCATTCGGCACTTTTTTGCAATAAATAGTTTGAAATTTGGGATTTGGAAAAAAATTATTAGTATCAAGTTTCACTCAAAAAATACGTAAAATAATACACATCACAGAACTTTTGATAGTTGTTAAGAAGAGCAATTTAAAAAAGAACAAAAGAATCATAGGAATCGTTTTTGAGAAATAAAAATAAAAACCACCTCAACCTTTAAGTAAAAGGATACAGGGCGTGTGTAATGTGTATATACTTAAAGCTGAACATACCTTTGCTCATTGATTTCTAACTTTAAATTTCAAATTTCGTTGCTCTGTGTGACTTACTGATGATAAGATATAACAGTGTACACTAATGAATTTTTGGGTGAGTTTTGCCTCTGACGCCTACAAATCTCGTTTCTTATCTTATGGACATCAAATACTATCTCTTTGACTTGTCAGAGTGAAATTAACATTTATAGTTTTGGAGATAGAAGACTTCGAAAATTGAAGCTCTCGAAAGTAAACACAAAGTATCTATAACTTTCCTGCTTCGCTATCTAAAGGAAAGTAAAAATATGAATTCAACCCTTTCCAAAAACAGTACTGCAAATTAAACCTGCATCTAACATTAGGTAAATTCGAATTAGTAGATCTAACATTTTGTTCCACTTAAATAAAATTGGTAAAGCATTGCAGCCAAATAAATAGCCGTTGGAGGGATCAACAGATGGGAGTGAATTATAGTCTCTCTTTATACGACTTTTATTATAATGTACAAGCTTTAACAATCCCTAGGGTAATATTTATTTTATGATTCGACCAATGACCCCCCTGCATTTTCAGTATAAAAGAACTTTTGGCATACACAAACAAACAAACTTATAAACTATTAAGTAAAACAAAATCTTCTTCTTCTTCTTCATCTTCTCTATAGGCTTTCGCCTGTTCTTCCAATAAGAAAAAAAGAATAAAGACGTTAGTTTCTTGCTGCGACATCTTTCCATCTTTTTTTCGGCCGCCCTCTGCTCCGTGTGCCACGTGGGCGATTTTCCTTCACGATTTTTGCAAGGCGGTCATCCGTCATTCGTTCCACATGTTCCCCCCATCCTCTCTTTCTCACATCGATCCATTCCACTATATCCTGGATTTCGCTTAGTTCTCTTAGATCTTTGCTGCGGATTCTATCCCTTAATGTTTTCCCATGTATAGCCCTTATTATTCTCATCTCTGTTGTTCGGAGTAGTTGTTGGGTGGTAATTGTTGATGCTCTGGTTTCTGCTGCATATGTTAACACTGGACGTACGCAGGTCTTATAAATTCGTACTTTGCTTTTTGCTGACATATATTTGTTTTTCCAGACCAAACCATATAGACATCCAGCTATCCTAGCACCTTTTGTTACTTGGGTTTTAACCTCTTGGCTCAGATCTCTGTGCGCTGAAATCTCGGCTCCTAAATAGTTAAATTTTTCAATTTTTCAATGTTGTATTTTTAATTTTAATTTCACAGTTAAGGTGTTCTTTCGCTATCACAAGATATTTTGTTTTTCCAATATATATTTCCATATTTAATCTTTCTGCCATTTGATCGAATTGTGATAAGAGAGTTTGCAGATTTTGCTCGCTGTCCGACAGCAAAACCACGTCATCAGCATAGCACACAGCCTGTATGGAGTTTTCTCCCATTTTGTATCCAAGATGGGTCGTCAAATATGCTAAAATTTTATCCATAATGAGATTGAAGAGCAAAGGACTTAACGAATCGCCCTGCCTCACTCCACTTATTCGATTTTATTTTTGCTCTTCTATTTGTGTTTAGATCTTTTATTATCCTAATTAATCTTTCTGGAATCTCTTACTGGAGAGGTTCCAGTAAAACAAAATCGAATTTTATAAATACTCTACGATTACTTATTAGATGAATCAAATGTCTTGTGATAGAAAACAATATATTTATTATTCTTTATATATATTAATTAAGGCTCCAGCTAATATCGGGGAGTAATATATTTTTATTTACCCTTCCGCTTTTGTTTCAGAAAACAGTTATACCTTTTTCATGTCACTAATACTGTGTGTTTAATTATTCAAGTGTGATTGGAGTGAAAATGCCTTGTAAAGTTGTTATTAAGTTCGAATTGTTTGACAAAAATTCATTGGGGATTTTAATATTTGTTTTCTAAACTCTACTCTGAAGAAGGATACCGACGAGGATCTGAATAGCCGGTGGAAGCCTAAATAAAATGATATTACACCGAGATATTGGAGGGAGTTTTATTTAACGTCTTTAGGGAATTTAACGGAGTTTTCATCTTTACTATAATTATTTATTTTACTTTACGATACATATTTATATTATATTTATTTGTTTCAATAAATAATTATAATTAATTATGTGTGACTTAAATAAAAATTCAAATTTTAATGAAAGAACTAAATCGTAAAATACAAGAGAGTCCGAAAACAGACGAACTCGAAATACATCAGCCAATCAGAGAAAAGCAAAAAAAAGCTGATGACTCAAGTCGTAACTATGCCACTGATTGGACCACAGAGTTATCAGTGGGTGTGTTAGATTTAAAAAGATAAGCTCTCTAGCAGACGATTTCGCCATATTGGTTTTCTACACATTATCATTGTATTGATACGATTAGAAGTGATTTTAATTAAAAATGCTTTACTGTGTAGCCCACGGCTGAGGAATAAGGATTGAAATCCGGAAAACCGGATCTACTAACCCGGCGAATTCGGCATCATTTTACCTCTATCGGATCTGGGATTATTTTACCGGATTTGATAAATTAAAATAATGCATACTTTCAAGCCGATTTCGTGGAAAAATACTCGCGTTGTTGCATGAGTAGGTATTTAAATGGGTATAAAAGAAGGGAGGGGAGGGGGTGTTAAAATTAAAAGATTTTCAAACTAAAAAAACAAGAAAAATGAAATATACTATAAAATAAACCTATAATAACGATAAGATTATTTTTTTCTGAAGGGGGGAGGGGGCAAAAACTAAAAATCTAGGCCCTTGGACCAAACTCAACCAAATTATATATAGAAAATTTGGTTGAGTTTGGTTCAAAGGCCAAGATTTTCATATTTTGATCCTCACTCCCCCAAATGATTATAAATGATTTTATTAAATATTAAATAAAAAAGAGGGGCCAGGCGTATGGTAAAGTCATGTGGATGGCCATCAGTTTATTTTAGGATATATTTATTTGCTGTGTAATAACGGAAATAAAATTATTGACATGAGGTGGTTAGATCCCGTCAGATTTTTTATCAAAAACATATCTAATATATTTGACAGGCCAGGATAAAAAACTATAAAAATCAAATATAATACTATAATTATTGCTTTTCGAATTTACTTCTTGAAAGTAGAGAGGAGTTGAAATCTTTTTGACCTCTGCTGCAGACTATAAAGCTCTTGATAAAAAATCGAAATTGAAACAGGGATTCTGGGTTGGGATTTGCTCGAAATCCTCTATAAACTAGAAACCTAGGAAAGAAAATCAACCCTTTGATGGAAAGGGGTGGAAGGAATTTCGAAATTGAATCTAATCCAAAATTTCTCGAATTCCATTCACTAGCCTTTTTACTTTATTTGGTATATGATTTCACGGGATGTGTAATTGAAAACATTACTGAAATCTAATATCCTTGAACTATAGAATTATTAATTCATTTATTTTAATTATTAAGAAGGAAAATTTGAAATAGTGAAATTATTTTTTGAAATTTTTTAGAGATTTAATTTTGTTTGTTAGAAAATATTACTCTAAATCAAAATAAAAGCATTTATATTTATAAAATAAATAACTTCAAAAGTAGTAAGATTTGTTTTAACTAGAGCTTAAGATTTCATTTACCCTATATTCTTCTCAAAATCGATAGAATATAATTCTCAAGTTTTTATCAAATTCCCAAGAGAAATTTAAATTGTTTTTTTAAGGTATATTATAATGGTTAATGTGCAATCAGGACTTTATTAATATACAAAAATTAATTCAATCAAGATGAGACATAATTGATTAACATATTAAATAAATAACGACTATCAAATAACATTGTTTTAATTAGATAATCTTGCAAAAAAATACAAATATATCTAAATTATTTTTGAAAGGGATAAACAATATATACATATTTATATAACAAATAATACAATAAATATAATTATTATAATATGGAAACATACCTGAAAGGGATAATTAAATTACAAATTGTTTATCTGAATATGCAAATATAACAAGTGGCATTTCTCTTTCAAGTATGTTTCTAAGTTAACGCTTATCTACGAGCCCCGTTCCATCTCAATTGGCCCACCAATATTTTTTCTTTTTAAATAAAATTATGCTAATTAACGGTAAATTTAATTTAAATATTTATTTTTATTATCATTTGGAACAACATTTTAAACAATTTAAAACATTTTATTGTAACATTTAACTTAAAATTATTTTTTAATTGTTAAAAACATATTTTTATATAAAAAATAGTTCTTTGATTTTCACGATTTTTTTTAAGATTCTTTGAATATGTGAAATAATCAAGTAGGCTTTGCCTTTTTCCAACAAAAGAAAGTTGGTTTTGTTTATTATTAGAAAAAATAACTCGTGGAAATGTTGTTGATGAAAAAATTCGCTCAATTATTATCAATTTATTTAAAAAGGGAAAATCAAACACGGAAATAGTTAATTTATCAAAGTTTACTGTCAGAAATATTATTCGAGTTTATAAAACAACGGGTACAATAGCTACAAAACCTCGGTATGCGTCGAAATCCAAAATATCAGATGCTGATAGACGGGCATTGAAGAGATTATTAGAAAAAACAGGCGTTCGAACTATGGTGAATTATCTGTTCTTTGGAGCGATGTTGTGGGGCGAAGTGTTTCAAGATCCACGTGCCATAGAGAAGCCCTTAAGCTAGGTTTTTAAACTTACAAGATAATTTTATTGCAACTTATTCCAAAGTATTTTTTTGTAATTTTACTAATTTTTTGTTAGGCGAAAGAAAAGCCACTCTTGACATTAAAACAAAAGAAAACCCGGCTTAAATGGGCTAAAAATCACATTAATTGGATGACTCTCGTTTTGAAGTTTGTGTTGGGGACAATCGAAGCAGAGTTATTCGTCAGAAAAATGAAGCTTTCAATTCATATTGTTTAAAAAAGAAAGTAAAATTTCCTGCTTTAGTTATGGTATGGGGTTCAATGTCCGCTAGAGGTGTTGGAAAACTTCACTTCATTGATGAAATTGTAAACACCAATAAATATTTAGAGATTTTAAAAAAATCGTTACTTCCAACAATGGCAGATGCATTGCAGAATAATAATAATTTTCTGTTCCAACAAGACGGGGCGGCCTGCCATACATCAAGAAAATCTTTAAAATGGCTTTCTGATCATAATGTTCTACTTTTGGAGTGGGTGGCAAACAGTCCCGACTTGTCACCAATAGAAACTCTTTGGCACACAATGATAAAGCTATTACGAATACAACCAGCTAGAAACGTAGTCGCATTAAAACACAAATTTCAAAATATTTGGGATAATTTCACTCAAGATGAGTGTCAAAACTTAATAAGTATGTTGTCCAAAAGTATTCAAGTCGTAATTAAAAATAAAGGCGACGTCACACAGTGGTACAGGTTTTGGATTTTGTATGTTTTCTTTGTTTTTAACAATTAAAAATCAATTTTAAGATAAATGTTACAATAAAATGCTTTAAATTGTTTAAAATGTTGTTCCAAATGAAAATAAAAATAAATATTTAAATTAAATTTACCGTCAATTAGCATAATTTTATTTAAAAAGAAAAAATATTGGTGGGCCAATTGAGATGGGACGGGGCTCGTATAGTAGAGACCTCTAGGGGTGGTGACTGTATTAGTCATTTACATATATTTTTTCTAAAGAAAGAAGTACATAGTAAGTGTAATACCATCTTGAAATCGTGATTAAATTGGTCATTTTTGAAAATAACTTGCCAAACTAGGATATTGCATTTTTTTACATTATGAAGAATCAAAGTTAGCTGATCCAAATTAACACACACAGATATTTTGACAAATTAATTGATACCTATCTCTTAATAATAAATGTTTAGATGTTCACTATATATTATATATGGTTTTATTCTAGAAAATAAAAATAAATTTTTAATAGTAGCTATATTATTTAAATTTTATTTATTATTTATTTATTGGTTAGTAGGTCAGCTGAAGCTGGATTTACGGAGAGTCTTTGAAAAACCATTCTTAACCCAATTTATTTTATATATAAAAGGGGACTTATATTTCACAATTATTTAGATACAGTCTATATTAGTAATAATTTTCTCCTTTTTATTAGATATGATTTTATAATGTCATTATTTATTTTAAATATCTATAAATTATCCAAAAGATTCTAAAAATTGTATTTAAATGTTTACCTTGTCTCTGTGCATGAAAGGTTGAACTGTTATTCTCCGCAATTCAGTCCAGTAGTCAACAAAAATACACAAAACGCGACACAGAGAAAACACAACGATTACGCACTTGACCCGCTGGCTGCTCGACTCGAAATGAAATAAATCCATTTCAATACAAAAAACAGAGTAAAGAGAAAAGAATCCCGTTACTTGATTAGATATCAGAAAGAAAAATAAAGTAATAATTGCAGATAAAATAAAAACGTATTTAAGAAATGCCCAATTTATTTGAGATTGTTTTTAAAAATCTAAACTGTGCGTCAAATGATTTTCACTTAACTTTTCCTCATTAATTATAAATCAATATTTTAGAGGAATAATCTTTTAAATAACATCTAATTGTAATAAATTCAATAATAAATTTACAAAATCAAATTCAGTTCTCTTGGTGTTAATGACCATCTATTACTGTGTAAAAATATAAACTACCCACCAACACAATCACTAACAGACGTTTTGACAAAATAATTAATATCTTTAAAAATATAAATATACACTATACGAGGTTTTATTGTAGACCAAAAGACCAAAACGCGGTAAATTTGATCAATTTTTTTTATCAAAATAGTTTAGCAAAACTTACTTCCAAAAAATTATGCTTTTCTTTATTTTTTTAGCTCTGAAGTATTGTTAACTTGCATCCAAATACTAATGTTTAATAGAAATGGAGAAAAAAGTAAAAAGTAAAATATAAGATTTCTCAGTTGTTTTATTAGACTAGTTTCGTTAAAAAAACATCGCTTGTACACTTTATCACTTGCCAAAAGATTTTGTTTCCTGAGTCATATGGAAAACAAAATATCAAAAAACAATCTTTTCCTCTTTATATATACAAATATATATAAAAGAAAACTTTGTTTAACAGGAAACAAAAATGATTAAAATGACAAAAAATATATATTGTTATTTCTGAAATAAAAAGAGATTGTTTTGACATCAGGGGAAATCCTCGGGCGCTAAGCCTTTTCGATGAATTGCAGCTTTCTCTTCCTCTCAAGGATCAAATCCGAAGGACCCAATCAAAATCATTTCACTTCCTTGAAGCAATTTTTATGACAAAGAAAGGATCAACCCCCTTTCAACTTATTTTTCAATTTCATATTTCGATTGAACGTACTTGGAAACATATTTTCTCCAAATCAACTAATTTTATGCATTCTGGATAAATATGATAAATATTATTACATTTATTATTTTAATTTAAAATAGTAATCAAACTGTTGAAGCTTTTATTTTTGTGATTAATTTGATTAAAATTTTAATTTTTAGTGATATCACACATAATTAATTATAATTATTTATTGAACAAGAACAAATAATACATTACAACTACTTAATTTAAAATCTTAGGGAACTCAATGCAAAAGTCATGTGAGTCCTAAAATGATTTGGAGGGTGGGGGGGAGGGGAGGAGAAATGATAAATTTATTTTTAGAAATTTCTTTAAGAAAATTAATTTTGAATAAATAAAATTTTAAGCTGAAATGAAATTTTATTTTTCGTCCGGGAACATAATCAATGATATGTAGGTGCTGGTGCCGATTTGCAGCCCCTAAGGGAACTCTGCTTGCGAGGCTTAAAGAAAAATCATGCTTTGAATTTTTATAAAAATGAAATCGTTAAAGCCAACAACCGCGGACTAGTTTTCTTGCAGAAAAAATTATTAGAAAATTGTTTATATATATACGAAAAAGCTGTAAAAATAAGGCGTGTTTGTATTCATATATTTATATTATAAGACTTAGTTTATGAGATATCTAATAAAAAGCTAATGACATTTTCATATTTTCACTGCCAAAGATGGTATCCGAATTAACATTTATTGATATATTTGTTATTTGCTGTTTCAAATGCCAAATTTCTTATTTTACACAAGCGACGCCCGCCTTGGGCTTGATTTAAAGCAATAAAATTTTAATTTTTTGAACCCTCCCCCTTTAGGCTATTTTAAAAAAAAAAAATGTAAGAAATCACATCCTCTACAACTTTGTTTCTAATAAAATTTGCTGCAGAGTTAATAGTTTAGTTTTGTTATTGGAGAATGGTGTGGGTACTTGGTGAAATATTTTTAAAGAAAATTTTGAAATATTTTAAAATTTAAAATATAAAATACCAGATGGGTTTCACAAAAATAAAAGATAAGATGTTTGTTTAGCACGACTCTATATATATTTCGGGGTATAAGCCCATCTTCAGGAGTTCACAGAGTAAACAGTTTATTTTTGTGAAACCTACCTGGTATTTTATATTTTAAGTTTCTAAAATTTTTCAAAATTTTCTTTACTTTATTAATAGATAGGTTTTATTTGTTAATTTCAATTAGTACCCACCAAATCCCCTTTTGGGGTCAAAATATAAAAATGTTCTATAGCTAAAAATTTTAAATTAGAAGACATCTGATTAAAATACGAAATTTTATAAAAATATCTCAAGCCGTATTTATGTGAATCGTGAGCAAAATTTGGAAACAGACGGGAATTTTGTTGAGATGGTTTGGGGCGATTTGGAGCAATTTACAGACAAAACCTTAATTTTATATATATAGGGAATACAATTTCACAATGATTATCTATAACCAACTATTACTTTTTTGAGTAAAACTGTTCTTTTAATTATTTGTAAATAGAAATCCGGTGCCTTCCAATTTCCGAAACAATTCGTTGAAGCAGTGACAGAGCTTATACGAGTATATAAGACTGCCCTCAGAATGACGATTAATAGGCATATTGGTTCTTAATAAATATATCGGATTATTTAATGGAAATGTATCATTGATGAAAAGTCAAAAACTAGACAGAAAGATTTAGGATGAGGCGTATTTTTTTACTTTACATAGAGCTATTCATTTTTTGTTAGATTTAATTTGCTGTTTGTGGTTCGATTATGAGCTTTATTTAATGACAAATCGAAAATGTGGCCGTCTAAAAATTCACTTTCGAGAAATTAAAGTTAATGACAATAATAGGGGGTCAGGTTGCTCGAATGAATAACGTAAATGCCTTCTAATCAAGCAAGCGAGGGTTCAAGCCCGACTCGCTGCAATCCATCTTAAATCGGATCCCTACATAATTGAGAAAAAAATAGTTAATATATGGTATAATATCGTAAAATGGATAATGGTTAATGTTGAGTAAGCCAAAAAAAATGACAATAATATAAATGTAAACATCATTTTTTTTGAGTGCCTGTTTAAAGAAGTTATACCTACTATATATAAACTGCATGGCATTTCTCCTGGATGGAATTTTATACCTATATTTAGATAGTACTTGAGGGCAGTTTTCAGGAAATGTTAGGTTTCGATGTTAATAGGTAATTAATGATGATTAAATAAAAGCATTATCGAAGCCCCTTGGAAGTCACGCAATCACTGATCCCCAACAACTCGGGATTTATGTTAGTTTAGGGGACTCCCGAGTATTTTCTACTGCAGACTGTTTGAACAAATCTGGTGTTTGCTTAGTATCGGAAACATGACGGTTATAAGAAAATTTGACACAATCACATTCTAAAACTTAAGCTTGTTGTTATCGTTCCAAAGAATAAAGATACAAATCATATTACAATCAGAGTTTCATCATTTATTTTAAAAAATTCAGCAGTTCTCTTGAGAGTGCTTGAATGTATAATAGATCATCGTTTTCTTTTAGCCAAATACTTCGATTCACCTCCTCAAAAAAAATAATAAATAATTAAATAATTTTTGTTATAATAACTTTTTGTTATAAATTTAATAAAGAAAACTTAAAAAAAATAAATAGGAAACATAACATAAAAATAGTTTTAGTAATCAAAAATATTATATAAGTGTCAGAAATTAGATAATATTATATTATAAATTTTATTTACATGTCAAATAATATATATTGCTACTTGGTTTCTTTTCGCTTTGCGCCTAGTGCTTATATAATAATATGTATTCTGAAGCACAGAAGAGGAATACCCTACAGACGTAGCCTTCTGTTACTATCGGAGCACTCATTATAGTCCAGCGCAATTAGATGTTAAAAATGAATTATAAAAAAAAAAAATAAAACCGACTTCAAAAAAATTAAATGCAACAAATAAAATAATAATAAACTCAAAAATCAAATAAAATACACTAAAAGGTATAAAATAATTATCTTATTTAGTTACAACTAAACGATGAAATATTAACGTGAAATTACTTTTTGAAGTCTGTGCCAAACAAACTATACCTATAAGCGAGCGTACCCGCCAAACGTACTAAGTGGGGACAAAATAAAATTTAAAAGATGAAAAAAAGAAAAAAAACATTTAAGGAAAAGAAAAATTCACTTCAAATATAATAATATATTGAAGGAGACAATAAAAGAGTGTGTCTTCTGCTGGAATTATAAATTTTATTTATTTATAACGAGACTATAGTTTCGAGGGGTTTGCCCTCTTCATCATTCTATTACAATGTATTCACAGGAATTAATTTATTTATTATTAATTCCTGTGAATACATTGTAATAGACTGATGAGAGGGCAAAGCCCTCGAAACTATAGTCTCGTTATAAATAAATAAAATTTATAATTCCAGCAGAAGACACACTCTTTTATTGTCTCCTTCAATATATAAAAATTCTGCTACTCTCGGCAAAAACTTTCAATTTAATAATAATATATAATACAACTTCGAGATACGTCGAGTGCGATTCATAAAAAGTATATGTTTGGCACCGACTTCAAAAAGTAATTTCATGTTAATATTTCGTCGTTTAGTTGTAACTAAATAAGATAATTATTTTATACCTTTTAGTGTATTTTATTTTATTTTTTGAGTTTATTATTATTTTATTTGTTGCATTTCATTTTTTTGAAGTCGGTTTTATTTATTTTTTTTATAAAAATTATTTTTATTTTTCTCCTTTTATTGATGTTATTAATAGTGACTTAATATAATACCTTGCATGCATCTCGTAAGAGAAAGCGAAGGGTGAATGAATCAGAAAAGGATAATAAAATTCAATTAATACATATAGAAATTCTGTCGAAACGTTTGCGGGTTTTAAATAAATGTTTTAAGGTTGTTTTTATAAAAGATTTTATTTATTATAATTTCGATTATTTGCTCTTAAGAATTGGAGATTTACGTTATTTCATCATTGATCGTGTCGTCAGAACTTGACCGAATTAATATGGTATCACCTCTAAGGTACGTTCTTTCCAATAAAAAAAGAATCATTAAAATTGGCTCATAAACAAAGAAGTTATGCCTGAACAAACATCAAAAAAGGTCCAATACCAATGAAAAAAACGGGACCAATCGGAAGCAAGACTGAACCCAATGCAAAAAAATCATCAAAATCTGTTCACAATTGGCGAAGATATGAGGTAAAATAGAGAAAAAAAAAAAATCAGTCGAATTGAGAACCTCCTCCATTTTTGAAGTCGGTTAAAAAGTATTGGAATCTTTCTCGCGCTAAGCGCGAATTCAAAGGGTCCTCAGATAAACGCTTTGGGACCTATTGCCACAAATTGTACTCTTCAATCAGGTTAAATTTGAGGACCTGACGGCTTTGCAAAAAATTACATGGAGACTTGTCCAGAGGCGAAAAAGTAAGATTTATTCATTTAGTCCGCTTGTATGGGATGGATGGATTTTTTTCGTCCACGATTTTTTCCACACCGTTCAACCGATTGAAATGAAATTGAAAAAATTATATTACTTTAATAAAATGAAGCACTGATTAGTGTTTGTTACATATCGGTCCACAACTATTAGTATTTTATTCCAGTACTTTTTTAGTTTTTTCTAAATATCTTAAAATGACTTAACGAATTTTGATGAAAATTAATATTCCAAATAAGTACATTGAAGACCACAAAAAACGTTATTTAAAGTTTTAGTAAAATTATATAACGAACTTTACCATAGAGTAGGATAGTACTTTTTTAAATTGTTTAAAATTTATTAATTTGATCGGCTTAATATAACTCATGGTCAAAACATCAAAAATGGATTAAAATAAGATTATTCCTGTAGTATTAGATAAGAATCGGTCGTTATTTTTAATTTTAAATCAACATGGACTTCAAATAGCCAGTGATATCTGATTATTAATAAAGTAATAAACATATTAAAATTTCAAATGATTTTTGATAAATTCTGGCAACGTTCCGTTCTAGTTTATTTTATTTTTTTAAGAATACTCTCATTAAATGAAGTCACTTTTAGTATAGTAAATTTTCAAATGTTATTGCATCGTAGCAAATTAGATGAAAAGTTCGAGACGATCCCAGATTAGAAATGAACCTTATTTTGGTCGAATTTATACTTTGATACATAATTTTAAATTATTAATTAACTCTAGCACAAAATATGAATTGTGAATTCGGTTTCCCAATTTTGTCTCTATTGCCACAGCTTGATGCAGTGAGTAAGAGCATTAATAGTAGCTGTAGCTGAAGAAATAGAGGAATCAACTTGAAATCAAAAATAGACATAGAAAGGAGAAATAACTTTTTTACATGATATTTTTGAAGTTTCAATCATTAGTCGTAACTGTTGAAGACATGAAGGAATCGAATTAAAATTGTCTAATACCTAGAGAAATAAGGATTATATTAATATTACAAATGACTATAGACAAAGTTTAGTAACCCTCGTTGCTAGATTATTTATTATGAATATAAAAAACAAGCCGTAAGCTCATCCAAATATATGATGTAATGAAAATTCGTCCCTTGTATGGGGACCATTTTTTTAAATTTATTGTTCGAAGTATTGATTTAGTTTTTTGTCCGTGACATAATTCATACCCAGCTTATATAACACATTTTATTTGTTTCTAAAAAAAATCACTAATTAATTAAAATTAAATTTAAACATTTGGAAATAATGTGACATTTTAATGAAAGTGTATTTAACATGTTAATATTTTCTGACAATTTAAATATGATGAAAATGAATTTTTATCAAATTTTCTCAATTATTGTTTAAAAAACGAAAACATTGAAATTAAGGTTTTAAATAAAATATACATATGGTATACTGTTGCGTTTTCTAGAGTTCTAGACCACGTGACTTTAACTTAACAATCTATCATTAAAATTAAAAAATAAAATAATTATCAAGTATAATTTAAGAATCTAAAAATATAATTTAATTAAAAATAAAAAAAATTATTAATGTAGTAATAAACGTGAATGATTGCCATACTTTGGCACTGACTGTCACGGAAAATCACCGTGCTATATTTTCCCAAGATGGCTGAAAATACCATACCAATGGCAGTCAGTCCGGGACACTCATTCTGTGGGTAGACGTAGAGTTTCCCTTCAGGCGATTTAAGGAAAATCAAACTACTCAAAAGACAACTTAAAATAAGAACATGGAATGTTCGAACTCTGTTCTAGACAGAAAACCTCAAAATAACATCTTAAAAATGCTACGTCTAAAACTCAATGTTTTAACATATACGTGTCACAAGTTATGTGGCCAGATTCAAGAATACAGGGATTCAATTAAGGAAGTTATGGGGTTCAATCCCCCCCCCCCCCGAATTTTCTTGGGAATTTAAAAAAAAATTCTTATACAGTCGACTCTCGATAATTCGAAATCCAAGAGACTACAAGAAAAATTCGAAGGATACAATAAAAGAGTGTGTCTTCTGCTGGAATTATAAATTTTATTTATTTATAACGAGACTATAGTTTCGAGGGCTTTGCCCTCTTCATAAATTTCATAAATTAATTCATGTGAATACATTGTAATAGACTGATGAAGAGGGCAAAGCCCTCGAAACTATAGTCTCGTTATAAATAAATAAAATTTATAATTCCAGAAGACACTCTTTATTGTATCCTTCAATATATAAAAATTCTGCTACTCTCGGCAAAAACTTTCAATTTAAGAAAAAATTCGAATTATCGAGACTTCGAATTATCAAAAAGTTTGAATTATGAAGAGGAAGAAAAAAAATTAGAATTATTAACAGTTTTTATTATATTTTTGTAAATATGAATGAGCTTACATAGATTTTATCTATAGATTCAAGTAAAAAAGTAAAAATAATGAAAACGACAAAAAAGTTCAAAAAAATTACATATGCTTATCTGCTAAGTTACTAGGACCATTAACAAAAAAAATTATAGGGAGTTCTGTCAGAACCTGGGGCTTTATTTCGTTTGCTGTCATTTATTAATTTTATTAGTTCTCTCTTTTCAAATGGTCTATCCAATTGTTTATTTTCTATATAAGGTTCAGCATAAATAATCTTGTCAGCGACTAGCGGAGGATTCAATAAACTTTTAAAGTAAACAAACCACTCATTCATAGTTATATTTTTATCACAATTTAAATTATTAAATTTAAATATCCTTACTAAATTCCAAAAATCCCTTGTATTAGCCCAAGAGCTGGTGACACATCCCCGAGTACGGATTTGACCCAACTAGAAATAAAGCCTATAATAGTACCGTCTATGATAGTTGTACAAGGAATGGCCAGTCTGGCTGGTCTAAGCAGTTGGACCAGGTACTGCGCATCGTGTGAGTGAGATAAAAAATACATATGTGTTAAAAAATATTTTTGACCCACAATGAAATTATAAAAATTATAATTTATAGTCAATTATAAACATAATATATTCACCCCAGACCATGTAGTGGTGGGACGTGGAACCAGACCACCCAAAGTGTATTTTTACAACATGCAAAAAATAGCATCATGCTAATATTATGTTTATAATTGAGTATAAATTACAATTTTTATAATTTCATTGTGGGTCAAAAATATTTTTTAACACATATGTATTTTTTACCGCAGTCACACCATGCGCAGTACCTGGTCCACCTGCTTAGACCAGCCAGACTGGCCATTCCGTGTACAACCATCATAGACGGTACTATTACGCATTATTTCTAGTTGGGTCAAATCCGTACTCAAAAATGTGTCACCAGCTCTTGGACTATATCTTTCACCTCCTTAAATCTACTTATAGATTTCAAAAAAATTCTTTTTTTGTTTTTCGGAATATTTTTATAATCTCTAACAGCTTCTAAATATATATTTTTAACCATAAATGAGTTGGTTTTCCTAAAGATATTAAGTAGCTTATAAACATATTTACTTTTTATTAGATAATCTCTGTCAAACCACGGCTGTTTACATTTAAATTCATCACTGTTTCGGCAAATCAAATTATTAGTAATAGCAAATTCTTTAATTAAGTTGGTGATGTTTTCCACCTTACAATCAGGATTACCCAGGACAAAAACCAATGCGTTTAATTTATTTTCTAAGTTTTTAATATATTTTTCTTTATATTCCTGTGTCCATCAAAGCTTAGGGAGTAATGGTAGAGTTTCTTTAATTTGGAGACTTTTATCGATACCTACTGCAATAGGGAAATGATCAGAAATCTGCCGGAAAAATTACATATGTTTTAACATTGCAATAGAAAGGAGGTGAATATTACGCGAAAAATGAGGAGTAAACATTGCTAGGAAAAATTCGAATTATAAAGAGAGGAAGTGGCCTAGTTCGAATTATAGAACGTTCTCTCCCCTTCTTGTTACAAAAAGGATTTCAAATTATCGAGCATATCAAAATAGATAGCATTTTTTCGATTTGCCGAAGTAGACAGCTGAAGAGTTCGAATTATCGAAAAATTCGAATTATCGAGAGTCAAGTGTATGTACTTATAAAATAAGTGTAAAATAATCAAAACGTAAACAAAAATATTTTTAATTATAAGCTCTGTATAAGAATTGTCCCAAAATAACATTTTTACTAATTTATTTTTTGGATGTAAGTGTCCTAAGGCCATTGCCCATTAGAGCGAGATAAAATCTAATCTATATCTTTAACCCATAAAAGGCTGATATTTTGGTAAATGCATCTGCTTAGGACATAAGCACCTATTAGTTGGGATTTTTTGATAAAAAAACTTATTAAGATGCATAAATTTTTTTTTTACTTTCACATATATATCCTTCTTATATCATCATATTCATCATGTATTGTATTGCATTCACCTTCCGGGCTCCTGACACTTTGAGACTTTCTATCTCCGAGGTGAAAATTATTCAATCGGTGTGATCTCCTTCATCTTTTAACATTTAATTATACATAGTTATAATATTAACAACTCAAAATATAGAACGGAAATACTTGGTCAATTTATCAGGATTTAATCATTCATATTAATAAAAAAAAAAATAATTTTAATTTATTTTAGATTGACATATCAAATTAAATGATTTTGAATAGAGGAATGAGAAAGCTTTTGGAAATGTCAATTGCTAAACTTAGGACTCACCCTTCTCCCTTTGGAATGTAATTATTAGTAACTGGCGGACCAAACGTTGCTCGGAAATTTTTTGATTTAGTTAAAAGCGATTTATTAATGATATTTTTAATTTTAAATTCATCTAAAAAGATCGATTTTCATTTGAGGCCAGAATTAAATAAAAATTTTAAAAAAATGTATTTGTTTTTTGTCAAAGTTTTGATCAGCTCCGGCAATAATCAAGGAGGCATCACTATGAACTAAGTTTTGTACTTCTATTGTATAATTGTAATTAAAAATAATCCCTGCAAAAACATTTGTGTAAAATAAGACGAAGTTCGAGTAATAAAAACCGTTTGACAAAAATGTAGTGAAATCTAATGTGCTGGCAAGTTCAACACCATCAATTTATTAAATGAGTCGAGAACATAGTAATTTCAATTAAAACGCATGTTTTTCATTTAATATGTCTAAATGAAAAAATTGACTTTGATTTCAAGACACTTTTGGAAATAACTCGATGTGGTAAAATATTCATATAAATGGATTAACTGTAGGTAGGTACTTTTATTTATTCAAAATCATCTGTAAATTGATAATCTAACATGTTTATTATTATATTTAGTTTTCGTACTGAAATTCTTCTTCTTGAATGATTTTAATTATATAGAAAATCAAGGGAGACAACTCCTAAATCCGTGGGGATATGGTTACTTTTTATTATGTCAGGAGGGTTGTTTGACCCCTTCTGGGATCGAACCACAATGAAAAAAAATCCAAGCACTTTCCTTGTACACCGAGATGATCCACATCGCAAATACAACACGCTTAAAATTTTATCACCCAAAAAATCGATCTTCATCATTAAAAAAAATGATTCTAAATCTTAACTCGCAAAATATTCTAATCAAAACATTTGGTTTGACTAATACGATCGTTTATGGGGCTAACTTGTTAATACAACAAAACAAAGTTTTCTATCAAATCGGGTAATTGATCCCATGGAATGAGAGATGACAGATAAAATATTTATAATTAAAAAGCCTGATGATGAAGGGCGATCATTGGAAACTATAGTATCAAACAAATAAATTATATATATATATATATATATATATATATATATATATATATATATATATATATATATATATATATATATATATACAATATATCATATCTACATATTTATATTTGGTATATATATAATATATATATATATCAGTAGCGTGGAAGCCATGGATGATGTGGATGCGGCGCATTCCTAAAATTTGAAACATTTAGAGTATTTTCTTAAATATCGACTTAATAATTTCAGGAGGATCTTTAAATTTTCAAATTATTATCCGCTATTTAAAATATTTCTCTTAAAAAACATTTTTGTTCTCAAAATGAAATAAAATTGTTGCATAGTTTCAAGGTGCAATTAAAATGAATGATTTTGCCGAAATGGTGGGAGAAGGTTTGAAGTCTCTGCCTGGTATATCTTCCAGTTCAAACAGTTCAAAGACAAGTCCAGACGAGTTTTAGTGGAATAAAAATTGTCCTCGCTGAGGAACTATTAAAATAGTAATAATAGAAAAAAAGGAATAAATAAAGATGATTCGAGAATCATTGGACTAATCCATTTCTAAGAACTCTCAATATTTAAGATCGGAAATAGCTAAGAGGGCTATAGACAAGTCATAGATTGCTTATAGCAATAGAATTAGGAGAAATTTAAGATTTTCTTATAGGACTGGCTGATTCATTTTGGAAGATGGTCGATTTCCATCTCAGGGTCTACGGAGTTTAAGGCATAATACTTAATTTCTGACTCCTATCTTCAATCACAAAATCCGTTTGGGGGAAATGTTCCAAAATGTATTTTTTTGAAATCTAAAATGTTAAATTTGAAAAATAACGATAATAATACCGAATGAAATTTGCAAAAAAAAGCGAAGATTAAAATAAAATTTCAAAAAACTAAGGGTACTACAGCATCCCCTGCTTGAAAAGTCACCAACTGGCACTGATATATACATTTATCTAATCCCCGAAGTCTCCAAATCAGTAAACTCCTGGAAGGTATGCATTCATTTAGGATTGCTGACGTACGCTCTGCCTAACTTTCGGGCGCTCTTTGAATTAGGTAGTGATTGATATTTTATACAACTCACCAACCGCCTATGATATATATATGTTTATTTACATCAAGCAGAGGACAACCTCATTGATTTATCTTTATGAAATAAAAGTTTGTTAATTTATTGCATTGCATGAAGTTGCTCAAGTATAAATTGTTTATATAATATAGAAATTATCCAAATTAAGAATTAAATCTTGTAAACTCAATGGGTGATTCGTGCAGGAAATAAAGTAAAAAATAATTATTAATGAAAATTTTTTTTAATAATACATCCATATTAATGTTCAAAGCTTTAACGTTTCTCTCTACTTGGGAGTGAGCATCGAAACAAATGAATGACGATTGTTAAGTCAAAGTTTTGATGTCCGTAAAATCACCGATCCATTAAATAATAACGAAACATGTCATGAATATTTTTGAATACAATTTAACACAATTGGAAAAAGTTTGTTTTGAGTTCGAACTCAAGTAGTCTCCAAACTATTGACATTCAAATATAGTTATTTTTTACTGTGTTAGTATCTCTGTGTGTAAATAATAGATAATAAACTGAATTATCTCTAAAAATAAAGTTAATAATTTTTATTCTTTGATCATAAACAGAAAGCCATTAACACCTAAAATGACTATATCTCTCTTTTAGGGGCAAATAGAACAATATACATATATATCATTGTTTCGTATTTTAATGCTTGAGCTTTAGAAACTAAAACCTTATCTATATCTTTACTGGCTTAAGAGATCTTGAAAAACTCTTAAAACACATTTTGGAGCCCTTCCCCTTCTTCAGGGTTCGAATTTTAAAAAATCCCTTCTAGCTCACCCATAAATCGTGTATTCGTAAATAAATTATTCCCATGGAATTGAACCGCGAAAGTTAAATAATAATTATATTCAAACGCCTTCCAATCGATCACAAACCCAAGGGTCGAAAATAATTTTTTTCTTTGCCCCGGGTCGCAATCACAACGAGGCCTCGTCGAAAGACAATTATAAATTAAATTAAATTGGGGAACGATTAAAAGATTTTTTTATATTATAGACCACAGGGGGCCACAACGTGGCTCGCGAGCCGAATGCGGCTCTTCAGTCAATCTCGTGCGGCTCTTGAACCTTAAAAAAATGAAAAAAATTTAATAAGAAAAAACTGAATATATTTTTGAAAA
Source organism: Forficula auricularia (assembly GCA_024734495.1). Lineage (NCBI taxonomy): Eukaryota > Metazoa > Arthropoda > Insecta > Dermaptera > Forficulidae > Forficula > Forficula auricularia. The sequence continues at coordinate 17,108,303 of JALMQS010000128.1, forward strand.
GAACATAAAATATATATTTTTTTATGTAATTTAAACATTATCAGACAAAAAAAGGGGGGGGGGGGTCAAAAATGAAAATTCTAGAGCTTTCTACCAAATTCAACCAAATTTGTATACATATTCTGTGGGCCCAAAAAGACTAGAAATGCAAAAACTAAACACCCAAAATGGGGGGGGGGTCAAAAATGAAAATTCTAGCCCTTTCGGCCAAAGCTATGTATACAAAGTTTGGTTAGTTTTTGCATGTCTAGCCTTCTGGATCCACAGAATATGTATACAAAATTTGATTGAGTTTGGTCAAAAGGGCTAGAATTTTTTTTGACCCCCATACATTAAAAAAAAAATTCATTTATTTTCTTTTCAAAAATATATTTAGTTTTTTCTAGTTAAATGTTTTCATTTTTTATATCTCTTCAAAATGTGGTAGATCTTTATGCCCCACCCTGTATAATAATTAAATTAAAAAAAAATAATAATAGAAAAATTTAATTAATATATAATGTTATAAGTAAGTAGAGAAAAAATATATATTTTGGTTCATTTATATTTTATAAAGTCTTTTTTTAATAAAACATTAATTATTAATCTCCAAACAATGTGGCTCCCTTTGAAACAGTTCTATAAATTTTCGGGCTTCCAAAGTTAAGGTTAGTGGACACCCCTGTTATAGACAAAAGTATCAGCGAAGATCCCGTGTTCGAAATCCGGCTGATCCTTTTGTCTATAATATAAAAAAATATTTTCTTTGTTCCCCAATTTATTTAAATAATAATATTTTTAATAATTTTTGCCAGCTAGTTCTGCAGGGGCCAACCAAAATTACGTTACACTTTAGGGAGAAGGGGTCAACAATGTGTGACAAGGGGGGGAGTCATAAGCTTCGTGACGTCACATTTATAAATCTAAAGTATTAAAACTCAACTCTAACGAAAAACCATCCATTCACACAAGATGATTAAATTTTGTATGGTTCATTTGATTTATTATGTTTTGTAAAATTCTAAAATGGTTGATTTATTATTGATTTTATGAAAAAAGATTTTAAATCGGTTGCGGTTGGTGACTTTTCAACCAGGGGATGCTGTAAAAAAAACTACCTTAATTTATTGAAATTTTAATTTAATATTTGCTTTTTTTAGCAAATTTCATCGAATATAACATCATTTTCGTAATTTTTCAAATTTAACCTTAGATTTTTAAAAAATATATTTTAGAACCTTCGCCCCAAATGGATACTGTTTTGTGTAAGTGAGTATAGGAGTAAAATTAATTATAGCAAGCTATGATTTATTGCCTATTGCATTCTTAGTTATTTCCGATCTTATATATTGAGAGTTCTTACAAATGGATTATTCTAAAAATTCTCTTTTTTATAATAATAGTTTTTGTAATAATACCATAGTTCCTAATAGAGAACAATTTCTATTCAACTAAAAGTCGACTAGACTTGTCTTTGACATGCTTGAACTGGGAGATATACCAGGTAGAGTCTTCAAACCTTCTATCGGCACCCTTTTCGAAAAAATCATTTGTTTTAATTGACCAGTGAAACTATGCAACAATTTTATTTCATTTCGAGAACCAATATACTTTTCAAAACGAAAAATGTTTTTGATAGAAATATTTGAAATAACGGATAATATTTTGAAAATTTAAAGATCCTAAAATTTTGAAATTGACCTTATATATTATGTATTTATGAAAATATTCTAAATGTTTGGAATTTTAGGGGTGCGCCGCATCTACAGCATCCATGGACCGCACGCCACTGTTTTAAATAGAAATTTATAAATAATTTTGGAAGTACTGTTTTAATTTAATAATTTCTAAATTTAAAATTTCAAAATATATGACGTCACACCAGGGAGGCGGTCGCACAAATGTGATCACCTGTTACAAGGACGGAGGGGGGGGGGGGGGTTCCAAAAATCATGAAATTCGAGTGATCTAATATATGGATGGCCACATATCCAGAAATTATTTATTATTTTTTCCTTTTCAAAAAAATAATAAATAATTTCTAATTCTCCTTTTCAAAAAAATAATATTAAATAATTTCTAGATATGCAGAACTAGCAGTTAAAAATTATTTAACTTTCGCGGTTCAATTGCTAAAATAAATAATACAACTAATGTTTCAAATAAAAATTTATCTAAAATTTTTCTCTTTTTATTTAATCATACCTTCATCATATTCTTCATCTGCTCTGTACTAAAGTAAATAAATGAATGTTTTATTAACTAAATTGTTTTCTGATATTGAATAGATTTCCTTTGTGATTCAGGCCTTCTTTTCCCTCAGGTAAAACCCTAGTTTTTCAAGTGTTCAAAGGAGTAGAACGGATAGTCATTGATGGCGATCAAAGAAGAAAATTCATATATTGGCTCTAAAAGTGAAGAATGATGTTTAAAAAGAAAATTTTCCTTTCACGTTTCGAAATTAAAAAAATAAAAATGAAAAAGTGAAATTGAATGTGATAGAAAATAATTTTTATTTAAACTAAATTGGTATAGGTATAGATTCAAGCTTCCCGAGTATTATGGATTCAGACTTGTTGTACTTCAATCTCAAAGAAAGTTCATTCGTGCAGCCTAAATTAAAATGAAAATTAACATTAAAAGTTGTGGAATGACTGATTCTTGATCTATTAGAGTTCAAGAATGTTTTATATTATTTATGTTATAGAATCGCATGACAATTTTATACAAAAGAAAAGAATTAGAAACATTAATAACTTCTGTTACATCATTCGTATCCATAGTAAATTTCATAAAAGAAATTGCAGGGAATTGCATAAATCAAAACACAGAGCTTTTATTAAGTGGGCCAGACGCTTCGTCAATTTATTTTGACCCTCTCAGTAACTCTTTGTCAAAAATAGTTTTTCTAAAAGATAACACATCATATTAAATTCATTGATCCTTCTTTAGCACATTTTTGGCTCACAATAATATTTTTTTTTTACTTTTCGGCCTTTCTAGCCATAAGCCATTTACGATACTATTTATTATTTTTAAATTTGTCCCTACCCCGGAGGTCAGATCACAATAATCTTGGAAACGACTTTTCTCTTTAACAATTAGAATTTGTGTTCGTTTTTATACAGAGAAAACACATGTAAAATAGAAATTAAATATCAATATCGTTTCCAAGATTACTGTGAGCCAAGAATTTGCTAAAGAAAGATCAATGAAATGAATATGATGTTTTGTTTTAAAGAAAACCTGTTTTTGAAAGTGTGTGATAAAATGAGCCACTGGGGAAGTCAAAATAAATTGACGAAACGTCTGGCCCACTTAATAAAAACTCTGTGTTTTGATTTACCCAATTCCCTGTTATTCTTTTTATGAACTTTATTAATGACTTTTTTCACATAATAAAGGATTCAAAACTAATTTTAAAAATATTCTTCGTTGTTTATTTGTAATCTCTGTCTGTCAGAACACTTTATATGTATTAAAGTTGAATATAAAATAATTTTAGCTATCGAGAATTACGGTTTTAAATTCGTAAAATTCCACTTTTCACTCTTATTACTTATATCTCATTAGGTCATAAGGATAAACACATAAAATTTAATCACTGGTGTAAATTAAATAATATATACATAAAGCACAATAAGTTATTTCTACGATATTCATTAAACCATTTTAAAAATCATATTATTATTATTAATATTTCATTTGAAAATTAATATTTTATATTCAGTTGTAATATTATAAGGATTCCACTATTATCTGGTTAACTTTCTGCGATAAGCGATAACAAAAGTTTTGTGCAGGAAGTTTGAAACTTACTTGTATTTTAAGTTGATAATTTTCTAAGTATATTTCAAAAAATCTTTAAGCCTTTTTTTTAATTCGATTTTGTCTTTCTCTACTTGGGCTTAAGACAAAAACATAATAATTTAACTCCCAGGTGCAAAACGAAATTTTTCAGATAATAAAAAAATTTTAGTTTTGTTAACTAGTATTTTTTTTTTTTTTTTTTTTATTACAAAATATTATTACAAAATATTATTTTCTTTAAATACAACTACATGTTCGCATGTAACCGAGTGTTTGTTCGCTCAAATAAAAGTTCATTGTTTGTGCAACTCTTTTGGCTCATGCCAATGGTCGCTTAATATTTAAGTGTAAATGCATTTGTTTACACAAGATCATTCGGTTTTAGCCTCTTCGAAGTCTTCTTATTCTCCCAGCAGTATTGAGGAGTCTTGATGCTTCACTATTTCTGTCGTTTTCCAGACGTTGTCCATGTTTCGTGGCAAGATCCTTGATTACTCTCAAGCCGGAGCTGTCTTAATTTTTCAAGTCCCCTTATGTAGGCGATCCGTACGCGCATATCTGGGAGCATCCACGATGCAGCGCCAGGATCTTGTTTTGCAATTTTTGTATCGACCTCAATATGACTTTTTTACGCACGGCTCCCACAACTGCGCCCCTGTAGGTCCACGCAGGCTTTAGTATTTGTTGGTATACCAATAGTTTGTTTGCTATGGAAAGCTGCGATTGACGGCCCAGCGGCCAATACATTTTACTAAATTTTAGATTTAATTCTTTTCTTTTCATTTTAACGTGCGCTTTCTCATCGTAGTTTGGTGTCCAATGTCATACCCAGATATTTGGCTGTGTTGGACATAGGAACATCTACGCCATTAATTTGTACAGGCAAGGCAATACATTTACGATTGGTAAAGATTACCTGCCGAGATTTACTCTCGTTAAAAGTTTCATTCGCCATTTTTTGGTCCATAATAAAACTTTATTTAATGCATCGCTGTAACTTGGATTGTCGCTTCTTCTATAGTTGCTCCAGTAGGAGAGGCAAGCTGTATCATCTGCAAAGGTACCGATAATAGCGTCCCTATTATATGGAATATCACACGTGTATATTAAGTATAGAATCGGTCCCAAGACGCTTCCCTAGTGAGGAACTCCTGCACCAATCCCACGGAAGCTTGTATGTTATATCCTCCTGCTTAACACGAAAAATCTATCTATCTGATATATAAGATTTCACAGTAATATACTATAGGATTTTTGGAAGGTATCTTCTTGATTTTAATTCAAAGGCCTCGGTGCCAGACTCTGTCAAATGCTTTCTGCGATACATCCAAGAAAACTGCCGAGCAAATCTTCTTTTTCTTCTAGGCTTGATTCTATGACATCAGTGATACGGTGCACCTGATCAATAGTAGCTAGTTAACTAGTATAGTATATAAATTATGGACTTGGTTATTTCCTGTTAAATAAGAAATAAAATATTCTCTCTAATCCTAAAAATTTGGGAAAAATATTTTAATTAGTATTTGGTTAATTACAATTTTACTTTTTCAGATATCCCTTTTACTTCCTAACACTAGACTTGTCCTGTTTAGAACTTTAGCAGCCTGGCAGGCTCACTTACTCTATTGAACGAATGTTTTTAGTAAAAGTTTTTCAATAATATATTTGCCTTAAACCTTAAAAGTGCATTCAGCATTTCATTTTTTTTAATTTACATTGAATTTACTATTTGTCTGGCCATTAATAATTTTATTCAAGGTTAGCGTAACCGTATAAAAGAAATATTTTTCCAAGAGGTCGATTACACGTAGAATTAAAGACCAAAAAGAATTTTAAATTAAAATATTTAACAAGAAATAATTTTATTAAGGTCAGAAATCTAAGATTTTAGTAGGATATTTTTACATTGCATATCAGGGGGCCTCGTCCCGTCAGGAGTTGAACCCGAATACTAACACGCTTGACGGACTCGTTAGTTCGACTCTCGAGACAAAAACACACTCTGACATAGAATATATTAAAGAGAAGCTAAAAAAAAGTAATATGCAATGTAAAAATATTCTACTAAAATCTTATATTTTTGACCTTAATTAAATTATTGGATGATATATTTGGTTTTCACAGTGAGTTGTTTTTTGAAGAAAAGCCATCTAATTTTCAAAAAAAAGATAGGTACTCAAGCCTTCTGGTGAATTATTTTAAAATATTTAAAATAAATTATTTCATAGAAATAATTTGTTAATGCATATTTAGGTAGAAATAGATAGAATCTGAAACTAGTTCAAAGAAGTCAATAACAAAAATCCAGTGAATGACACCAGCATCCTCCAAATTTAGTATTTGAGGCAGGCCGAATTACATTGGAAGAACAGAAAGAGAGTCATTCTATTCTTTACCGAGCTAGCGAAAAATTCCATTCTAAATCGCGCTAGCGAAATCTCTATATTCTAAAGCGAGTGCTTAAAAGCATTATATTCTGAATGGATCTGGTGAATGAATGCTATTATAAATTCGTATTGAGAGAATTGTATTATATTTCAAATCGGCCAAACGAGGGAATTCACTACGCCTCTCTCCCTCGAAGTCAGATCTGATTATTATTACTTTACTATATTATGGGACAGGGGTGCTCAACCTTTGTAATATGCGATCCACCTTTGTATACCAAAGTATATGGCGATCGGCAAGTTATAATACAAATAATACAAATAAATTGCTAACGAAGTAAATGTGTGTATTAATAATTTACAAACTACTTAACAATTTGTGATCTGATTTTTTTTTTATTCGTTTTTGGTGATCGACCAAAAACGGCCCCGCGATCGACCAGTGGATGGTCAAGTAATGTAATCGTGCATGAAAAAAGTGGTTTTTTCGCTTCTTTTTTTCGAAATATCTCAAAAACGGCTGAAACAATTTTGATTTAAAAATTGAGTGAAACAATGGCATTTCGCTCTACAAAAAAACTCTAATAAGTGAACATCAAAAAAATTATATTTTTCGAGATAATAATTGTTTTGTCAAAATGTCTGTTTGTTAGTCTGGTTGTCTGTTTGTCTGTCCGTTAGTCTGTGCGTTACCATATTTTTGTGGAGAAGCTAGCTCAAAAACTAGTTTGAATATCGAAACCAAATTTCACATGTAGTTTTGGTCCAATGAGATTAAGAGCTGATTAGATTTTGGTGCATATCGACCTAAAATTAAGGGAGGTGGAGGGGAGGGGGTTAAAAATTAAAAATCTAGGCCATTTGAGCAAATTCAACCAAATTTGGTATATATAATCAGTGGGCCCCCAGAAGTCTAAAATGTAAAAACCAACCTCCCAAAATGGTGGGGGGGGGGGGGGATTAAAAAATGAAAATCTTGGCCATTTTCCAAACTCAACCAAATTTTGTATACATAATCAGTGGGACCCCAGAAGTATAAAAATGCAAAAACTAACCCCCCCCCCTTACATGATTATAAATAATTTTAAGGCCCAGGTTGTATGGTAAAGTCAAGTGGATGGCTACATCAGAACACGTCAGCTTACTTAAAATACCTACTTTTTTATTCAATTTTCCTTGGTTCAAAAAATACCCTTTTTGACCTTAATTGTTTAAAAAAAATTTATATCTGAGTAAAAAAAAGTTCATCATTGTAAAATTGAAGACAATTTCTCAAGTATGAATTAAAAAAGGTAATTTAAAAATTTGGCTTTTTTGGGTTGCGACATGAACATATTTCTCCAATGTGGGTCGCGGCTTAAAAAGGTTAAGAACCACTGTTATATGATATGGTTAAGTATTGTAATTGTTCATGGAATAAGTGGTTTTTATTTGGTTATTTTTTTTTTGAAATAGCTATCTAAAAAACGGTTCAAACAATTTTATTGTTAATTATGTGTCAAGGGTTGGTTTTACCCCCTCGAGAATCAAACCCTAGTACCAAAATTATCAATCTGTGAGTTGTGAATTCGTCTATTATCAATACCTTATAATAAAGCAGTAAGGACTCACTTGGTTTGTCCGGTTTCGCCCACTTCAGGCCCCGCCCCCTGTGTACTTTATCTAGCGTATACTTTCTGGAAGCTTCTGGAAACTTCGGGAACATTCTGGAATGTTCCACAAGCACAGTCGTTAACAAGAATTGCACTCTGTCTCGCGGATTGATGTTGAGCGACGGTTCGCACGCCTCGAGGCAGCAAGAAGCCCGGCGAAGGCGGGCTTCGCAGCTGGTACTATATATAAACGTGTTAAATGTTTCAGTCAAAGATTTAAATCAAATGAAATTTTAAATCTTTGAGTGAAATATTTAGTGCCTTTACATATGTCAGATGGATTCACCCCTCACAGGTGAGCGAATTACCCGGGTTCGCTATTATTGACACTTGGGTTCGATTAACGAGGGAATAAATAACAACCCTTTTGATATATTATTTAAATCCATTCCATCTCGGATCTAATAGTTGAGACCCTCTAATAAAATAATTTTATCTTCACATTTAATTCATCTGAAGATTTTTATTTAAGCTTTGTGAATAGAATATGATTTGATTCAATTGATTTTTTTAATGTTTTTTTAATAATCCACCAAAGTTCTTCGAAAATAAAAACTCTTTATCATTTAAACAAACAGCGGTAAGGATTAGGGGTTGAGGGAAGAGGAGACGGGGTGTAAACTTTGTCGATTAAACGCCCCATTATATAGTGGAACGCTATCGGCACAATTTTCACCCCTAATCAGATTTAGGGCACTATCTCCCTATGAGCAAATAGTGTAATTACCACTCGCTATTTATCTGCTTCCGGTGACATTTAAATAAAGCATTTAACTTTCAAGTTTTTATCATCTCGGGGCCTATAGGACAGAGGTAATCCTGGCTGGGGTCTCTGACCACGTGCAACTTGCCAAGAAAACGCATTAAATCCTCCATAATGAGGCGTGAATCTTTCAACAAGTTGCTCAGAGAAAATGAAGTTGTTCATTCCCCATTCCGCTTTGGCATTGATAATTTATTTACAAACACATTTCGATAGATTGCTCAATTATTAATTTGATTTTTTATGGCCGATTGGTTCAGAGCTATTAAAAATTTATTGTTATCATAAAGAAGATTTTATAAATAAATAAAAAGATAAAATACATAACGATCCCATTAGTTTCAAGATATTCTAGTTATTTTTATTTTCGATGCTATAAAACAGAGTTTCCGTATGTAGTATAGAAATCTTGTTTTCATGAAAAAATTCGAAGACAAGATTTTTACAGATCTTTCTCTATGTTTCAAGAGGTTATATCATAAAAAGTGATTTATCACATTACACTCTCCTTTTGAGTCTTAGTGTGTGGCCGATATATGAGATCTGTGTAAAAATTTAAATTTAAAAATTTTAATATTAATTAATAGTTTTAATTTAATTTAGTTAAAAAAGCTGACGTGTTCTGATGTGGCCATCCACTTGACTTTACCATACAACCTGGCCCCTTCTTATATTTAATATTTAATAAAATTATTTATATTTATGTAGGGGGGGGTTAGTTTTTGCATTTTTAGTCTCCTGGGGGCCCACTGATTATGTATACAAAATTTGGTTGAGTTTGGTACAAGAGCCTAGATTTTCATTTTTTGACCATACACCTCCCCCCCATTTTGGTTAGTTTTTGCATTTTTAGACTTCTGGGGTCCAACTGATTATGTATACAAAATTTAGTTGAGTTTGCTACAAGAGTCTATATTTTTAATTTTTAACCCCCCCTTCCCCCTCCAACCCTCTTAATTTTGGGTCGATATGCACCAAAATATAATCAGCTCTTAATCTCAATGGACCAAAATTACATGTGAAATGAGGTTTCGATATTCACACTAGTTTTTGAGCTAGCTCGTCCACAAAAATTTGGTAACGCACAGACTAACGGACAACCAGACAACCGAACAACTGGACGGACGGACAGACTAACAGACATTTTGAGAAAACAATTATTATCTCGAAAAATATAATTTTTTCGATGTTTACTTATTAGAGCTTTTTTGTAGAGCAAAATGCCATGGTTTCGCTCAATTTTTTTTATTCAAAATAGTTTCAGCCGTTTTTGAGATATTTCGAAAAAAAGAATGAAAAAACCACTTTTTTCATGCACGACTACAATACTTGACCATAATTAATTAATTATACGGTTAGTTTGCCATAAAAAACGGTTTGTCGTTGCCGTTACTCATCCCATTACCCCTGCCCTTGGGGGAGTTTTGACCCCTAGGCCCCTCACCTCTCCCCACCATGGCTACGCCTCTGATTGCATATTACCTGACTAGCCCATGTTAATGTCCAAATGCAATTTTTTTTCACATTTTTTTTAGTGGTTAAAAATGTCGCGGTCAATAAATAAATAAACAATAAACTCTCTTTGATATATTAATTATTATTTAATATATTAATTGGAAAAATATTTAAAAATTCATAATTTCTTGCACAGAAATATATAAATTCAGATATTATTATTACTTAATATCTGACAAAAATCACCTGGATTCGATTCACGAATGAATCAAATGTAGGAAACTCATGATTGGTAAAAAATGTTTTCGAAACAAAGAAAAATACGAATATTCAATGGCAAGTAGTTGAAGTTTATATTATTCTCAGGTTGGGGGCTAAAATAAATTCAATTCTGTGATAAAATCGAAAATGTAAATGGTACTCCGTAATACCCGAAGTTCACATATCAAGTGAACGAAAATAAGATTTTATTTCCCAACAGCAAAACTCTTAATCTAATTTGATTTTTAAAGATGTATTCCCAAGTTAAGGGGAAAACACAATCTTTATTCCTGTTTGTTCATTTGAAAATTCTTTTAAAACATTTTTCAATATTATGAGAAAAGAATCCCTGCCTACGTACAAGATCAAGTTACTGATTCTAGTTTCAGTTATAACTTTTTCTTTATTATACAATATTTTTCAAAACATAAAATACTTATATTGGAAATATGTTATTGATTTTTTTCAATATAAAATAATTTTTATAAAAAAAAATAAAACCGACTTCAAAAAAATTAAATCCCTCAAATAAAATAATAATAACAAACTATATCTATGACCGACCGTACCCGCCAAACGTACTAAGTAAGATCCGTCGAGTGCGATTCATAAAATGTATATGTTTGCCACCGACTTCAAAAAGTAATTTCATGTTAATATTTCGTCGTTTTAGTTGTAACTAAATAAGATAATTATTTTATACCTTTTAGTGTATTTTATTTGATTTTTGAGTTTATTATTATTTTATTTGTTGCAGTTAATTTTTTTGAAGTCGGTTTTATTTTATTTTTTATAAAAAATATTTTTATTTTTCTCTTTTTAGTGATGTTATTAATAGTGGCTTAATATAATACCTTGCATGCATGCATCTCGTAAGAGAATGCGTCGGGCGAATGAATCATAAAATGATATAAATTTATTAAACCAATTATTTTACATGAATTTATGCATACATTGTTTTTGAGCTTCGATTCCGGAGATTACTTCTCCACCATCGACTGTCCTTGATCATCTTTTAGTCCTTGTTTTTAATAAGAGGAAAAAACTAATTAAAGAAAAAACCTCTTTTCCGATAATTATTCCAATTCCATATTCTCGTTCTCCAATTCCTCCTATCATAAAATGATACATGCATGAATTTATGCATACATTGTTTTTGAGCTTCGATTCCTGAGATTACTTCTCCACTATCGAGTGTCCTTGATCATCTTTTAGTCCTTGTTTTTAATAAGAGAAAAAAACTAATTAAATAAAAAAACCTCTTTTCCGATAATTATTTCAATTCCATTATTCTCTCCCAATAATTTCCATCATAAAATGATATTTTTTTTTTTTTTTTTTTTATAAATTTTATTAAACCAATTATTTTACATTAATTAATGTATACCATGTATTTTAGCTTCGATTCCGGAGATTGCTTCTCCACCATCGAGTGTCCTTATTTATCTTTAGTCCTTGTTTTTAATAAGAGGAAAAATCTAATTAGATAAAAAAACCTCTTTTCCGATAATTATTTAAATTCCATTATTCCCCAATCAAATCGATTGGTCTCTCTCCTTTCTCTCTCTTTCCCCATCATAAAATGATAATAAAATTCAATTCATATATATAGAAATTCTCTCGAAACGTTTGCGGGTTTTAAATGAATGTTTTAAGATTTTTTATAAAAGATTTTAATTATTATAATTTCGATTATTTGCTCATAACAATTGGAGATTTATGTTATTTCGTCATTGATCATATCATCAGAACTTGACCAAATTAATATGGGACCATCCTAAGGTACCCTCTTTCCAAATCGGTCCATGTGACAAAAAGTTCTCGCTGAACATACATAAAATAAATAAATAGTTAGGTATCTTGACTATCTTGGAGCTCTACTGATCCAAATGCAGAAAGAATAATTAAAATCGGTTCATAAACAAAGAAGATATGCCTGAACAAACATAACAAAAAAGTCCAATACCAATGGAAAAACGGTGTCAATCAGAAACTATACTAAACCCAATGCAAAAAAATCATCAAAATCGGTTCACAATCGGCGAAGATATCAGGTAACATAGACACAAAAAAAATCAGTCGAATTGAGAACCTTCTCCTTTTTGAAGTCGGTTAATAAAATAAATACAAATCTTTACTAAAAAGAAAAAAAAACAATCTTTAAACGCTGGAATTTCATCAAACCAATCATGGGCTGTTTACTCTCTAATGATGATGGTCTCATAAATATAATTGAAATACGTATATGGTTTTATATATCTCAGTCGCCAAAATTTATAATACGTATTTTGTATCTATAATAGTTAATGGTTTTTGGTGTAATTTTACAAATATTAGATTTCCCATTGAGTGAAAGCAAATAGGATTCAGAGATTTAATTGATATTATATAATTATCACAATGAAATTAGATTTAAATAATCATCCGTCGAAACTTAATCAGGCTGCAAATTCAACAAAGGCCAACCAAGTTGGAAGTTAAATCAGCGTGGACCAGCCATCTGCACTCAGCCCTTGATGTTCTCTTAGAAATGGCCTAGCTGTTAATTAACAGAGGTGACACGATTAGTCCAAGCTATCGGCCGGAAGATTTCAATTTAAATACTCATATTTTCTTCGGTCCTTTTTATCATTTGGCATCTCAATCTCTTAAGCTTAAACCGACATTTGATTGAATCCTTATTAACTTTGTAAAAATGTCTTTATTTCTAACCGATTTCAAAAAAGGAGGAGGTTCTCAATTCAACTGATTTTTTTTTGTGTTTATGTTACCTGATATCTTCGCCAATTGTGAACCGATTTTTGATTATTTTTTTGCATTTAGGTTCGGTATAGTTTTTCATTGGTATTTGACCTTTTTTTTATGTTTGTTCAGGCATAACTTCTTTTGCTTATGAACTGATTTTAATGATTCTTTCTGTGTTTGGATCAGAATAGCTCCAATATAGATCAAGATACCTAATTATTTATTTATTTATTTTATGTATGTTCAGCAAGAACATTTTGCCACGTGGACCGATTTCAATGATTCTTTTTTTATTGGAAAGGGGGTTCCTTATGGGTGGTCCCATATTAATTTGGTCAAGTTCTGATGATATGATCAATGGCGAAATAACCTAAATCTCCAATTCTTATTAACAAATAATCGAAATCATAATAAATAAAATCTTTTATAAAAAACAATCTTAAAACGTTCATTTAAAACCCGCAAATGTTTCGAGAGAATTTCTATATTTATGAATTGAATTTTATTATCATTTTCTGTGAGATATTGAGAGTGATTAGGAAATTAATTGGATGGATTAATTTCCGTAATATGGTATTGGAATAATTATCGGAAAAGAGGTTTTTTTCTTTAATTAGTTTTTCCTCTTACTAAAAACAAGGACTAAAGATGATCAAGGACACTCGATGGTGGAGAAATAATCTCCGGAGTCGAAGCTAAAATACAATGTATACATTAATTCATTTAAAATAATTGGTTTAATAAAATTTATAAAAAAAAAAATATCATTTTCTGTTTTATTCGCTCGGCGCTTTCTCTTACGAGATGCATGCAAGGTATTATATTAAGTCACTATTAATAACATCACTAAAAAGAGAAAAATAAAAATAATATCCTGCCGAAACGTCGGTTTTATGAATAAAAATATAGTGTAAATTATCTACTTTTTTTTTTTTTTTTTTTTTGGACTACCTTATCGATATCCACTTAATAAAAATAATTTATAAAAAAATAAAAATAAAACCGACTTCAAAAAAATTAAATACAACAAATAAAATAATAAGAACTCAAAAATAAAATAAAATGCACTAAAAGGTATAAAATAATTAGCTAATTTAGTTACAACTAGACGACGAAATATTAAAATGAAATCACTTTTTGAAATCGGTGGTAAACAAACTATATAGGGTGACCACGAGAAACATTTACGTTTTAGAAATAAAAAAACAATATTAATTTTTCAAGATACTATTTATTTAACCCAAGTTACATAGTTGTGGTTATACGCCATTTACTTTACGTAGAGAAAATGATGTCAGGAAGGTGACGTCCCTCTTCCCCGAGGCAATCCTCTATTCTGTCCAGGAAGCTCCTCCACACTCGTTCCAGTGTATCCTCAGTGATCAACGCCACCTCAGTACGTATCGCCGCTTTCAAGTCATCTAAAGTACGGGGTTTATGTCGATAAACTTGCTCTTTCAAATGTCCCCACAAATAAAAATCACACATGTTAAGGTCCGGAGATCGAGGAGGCCAGTGCACATCTCCAAATCTTGAAATCAGGTGACCTGCCAGGACCTGTGGAGGAGCTTCCTGGACAGAATAGAAAATTGCCTCAGGGAAGAAGGACGTCACCTTCCTGACATCATTTTCTCTACGTAAAGCAAATGGCGTATAACCACAACTATGTAACTTAAGTTAAATAAATAGTATCTTGAAAAATTAATATTGTTTTTTTATTTCTAAAACGTAAATGTTTCTCATGGTCACCCTATATAAGAGGGCTTGCATGCCAAAAGTTCTAAGTAAGATCCGTCGAGTTCGATTCATGAAATGTATATTTTTGGCACCGACTTCAAAAAGTAATTTAATCTTAATATTTCGTCGTTTAGTTGTAACTAAATTAGATACTTTTTATACCTTTTAGTGCATTTATTTTATTTTTGAGTTCTTATTATTTTATTTGTTGCATTTAATTTTTTTGAAGTCGGTTTTTGTTTTTTTATTTATCTTATTTATTTTATTCTTTGAAAAGTGAAGCGGAAATTTATTTCATTTTATTTCTGTTCAGATACCACGTAAAATATTGCAAAACAGTACAAGTCGAAGTTCACATACTATTCGTATATTATTATGTACCAGACAAGCATATTGACTCCATAAAGTTATGTAATACATCACAGGAGGATAGTCATTTAATAATAATTTGGTAATTATATTAGATGTAAATTAAATCAATATTATGGATATCTATAGTAAATAAACACCACATGTAACTTTATATACCTTCCCCTCGCTCTAAAATACCTACATATATAGGATTTTATTTCCAATACGCAACAAATGGACCCGCGAAAGATTAATGGGCATGTTTAAATAAAATTCAATTGTTTAATTACTCAGGTCTGCCAAATTTATTTTTTAAAAAGTTGTTGGTATTGTTGTGTAATATTCTAATTCCTACACCCAAATGCTGTAGAAATTGGTATCTAAAATTTTACTAGATCACATCACAATTTTCAGTCGGTTTCTCCAAAAGAATTTTTTTATTTGAAATTTGATTTCTATACTTATATTAATTTTTGAGCTAGGCCGTACATAGAAACTGGTCGCTCACTCACGAAAATTCAAATATTGGGACTAGATAATCTTTCTTATATTATTAAACGATCAATTCTAATATATATATATATGTCATTAGAGGTTTTCGGTTTCTCCGCGTGGGTTTGAGAATTTTTACTCGACGTTTCGGCTCTCCTTTTGGAGCCATTTTCAAGAGAGGGTGGGTGGTCTGCGTGGTCTTAACCTTGTAGTCCAAGGTTCGTTTTGGAGGGTGTCTTCCGAGTGAATTTCTTCAGTCCGAAGGTTGGGTAGATTTGGATATTTAGGAAGTTTTGGGTGTTTTGTGGTTGAGGGTGTATTACTTACATTATGGTGGTTGACGTCTCGGCTGTTGCTGTTTTGAAAATGTTGGGCACTATCGATTCGTTCACTGTCACTGTTTGTAGGCAAATGTGGTCTGTTTGCTTAGGTCGGGCAATAAATGGGGGTCGGGTCATATATATTGCCCGACCCAAGCAAGCAGACCACATTTGCCTACAAACAGTGACAGTGAACGTATCGATAGTGCCCAACATTCTCAAAACAGCAACAGCCGAGACGTCAGCCACCATAATGTAAGTAATACACCCTCAACCACAAAACACCCAAAACTTCCTAAATATCCAAATCTACCCAACCTTCCGACTGAAGAAATTCACTCGGAAGACACCCTCCAAAACGAACCTTGGACTACAAGGTTAAGACCACGTAGACCATCCACCACCTCTCTTGAAAATGTTTTCAAAAGGAGAGCCGAAACGTCGAGTAAAACTCTCAAACCCACGCGGAGAAACCCGAAAAACCTCTAATGACATAGAACCTATCCGCGGAAGCCTCACTGAAAATATATATATATATATATGTTAACATTAAAAGAAAGCGAAAGTTATAACTTCAACATTTAATGTTAACATATAAACATTCTAAATAAAATTTATTATTGAATATCTGAACAAAATTCATCTGTTTCGATTCCCCAAAGAATCAGACAGATGGGAATTGTAGTAAATTTATAGAACCTAGAACTATTAGGAAAATAGAAGAAAATGAACTAGAGAGATGAATATATAGAAAATTTGATTACAGGATCTAGTCAGGGGATCCATCGCCTAAATGGAGAAGGCATCTGCGGGCTTAACGCGGAAGATGTCGGATCATACCCGGCTGGGTCCTGTATCTTTTTTCCAACTCTTGGTTCACTATCAAAACGAGTCTGGTCCCAATTGCACCAAAATAGGGCAGTGACTGGATAAAATTTTTAACTTTCTCTTTCATTTAATTTTAACATATAAACATTCTAAATAAAATTTATTATTGAATATCTGAACAA
>JALMQS010000128.1:17125364-17205045 GCA_024734495.1 Forficula auricularia
TTCGATTCCCCAAAGAATCAGACAGATGGGCTTTGTAGGCAATTTATATATATATATATATATATATATATATGTAGGATTTCATTTTCCGCTCTTTCGCTTGTAAAGTGCTTTTGAAAATAGGGATCCATTTTCGCCTTGAAAAAGACGTTTGCCCGTCAGTCCTTCGATAGAATGACTGGTGAGCAGAAAGGACATGCCCCTTTTATAAAAGAATCGAGCGCGGGAAAAATTATCCATACGTCACATAAAACGCGCGAAACAATTAACCAATCAGCTTAATTGCTAATTAGAGCTAATTAGGTTATAAAAGAAGCCAGCTCCTCGAAGCGAATTCAGTTGTTATCATTCAGTTGTTATGTATGAGTTGTCACTGGTTGAAACTCTGTTTGAATGAGCAGCTCTCCGAGGTGACTGATAACCTCGGAACGATTTGGAACGAAACGGCTTGTGTCGAAGAAGTAATTTGTATACACGTTCTGTAACGAAGAAGCAATAAATGCAGGCTTTGTGCCGTTATTTTGTTAAAAGCATAGTTTCAACCGCCTAGTGCGAATTCTTATTTTAAATAGCATTTTAAACTGGCTCAAAGGCCGCCAATAGAGATTATCATCTCTGAAGATCACCTCCCATCCAAGCCCGGCAAATCTCCTTCCGACTAACCCTTCGAGCCAATCATATTAAAAATCATTCATCATCTCAATCATTTCCTATAAATACATATATATATATATATATATATATATATATATATATAATCGGTTTCTCGGAAACGGCTCTAACGATTTTGCTAAAAATTGGTGTACTTATCAAGTCTCATGAGTTATTAGTCGAGTATAAATTTTAATCCGATTGAAATAAAGAAAGGGGCTGTAAATTAGTCATATCACAAAATAAATATTTTAATAGTTCATATCTCGTCTTCGGTAAGTCGCAGACCCTTGAAATTTGAAACAAACTATTTAGAGGCAAAAAGTTACCGAGCATCCCTCGGTGCTCCAGGCACTTATTATTATTCCTTAAAATATATATTTTTAGATATTTGCTTTAAGAGGCTTTTTTGTGGTTTCGCTTATCTTGTTATCCAAGTTTGTAAAATGTTACGAATTTGAAAAAAAAGTTAGTTTTCTACAACATTAAATCTAGTGATCCATTAACATTTTTTAAATGAATAAAAAATTGGAAATCTTTTTAGAATTACTTTATATATTTGTGCTTTTCCTTGTTCAGTGTTATTCCCTACAGGCAATAAAAAAATAATTTATTTTTATATTTCGATAATGAGCAAATAATATTTTCTAAATTTCTGGGAGTTCTTGTTTACTTTTAATTGGATCATTATACTAATGGTTTTAATATCAAAATCTTGGAAAAATGTCTACTGATTTCAAATGAAGTCAATATATTGGTTAATAACTTATTTTTAAAATAAAATTATTAAATTATTTAAATTAATATATTAATCAAAACAGTGGTCGATTTTATTTCAAAAGCTAATTCCAGCAAACAGAGAAAGAATATAAATAATAAACAGCTACCAAGCTTTTGAGTTAAATTAAAAGTTTCTTTTTGCCGAGAGTAGCAGAATTTTTATAAATTAAAGGAGATAATAAAGAGTGTGTCTACTGCTGGAAAAATAAATGTTTAAATTTATTTATAATGAAACTATAGTCCCACATGTACATATTTGGCTATATTAACCTAATTAAGACAAATAGTACATTGAAAATGTTTGTTATTATTTAGCAGACAAGCTTAGTTAAACATTATACAACAAAAATTGTTTAATGTTAACTAAGTTTGTCTGCTAAGTGAGGACAAAAATTTTCAATCTCCATGGGATAATGACCCCATGAAAAATAATATTTATACAAAGTTAAATTTAGGGTACGAAGAAAAGATTATTTTTCTTTTGGGGAGGCGCTGGGATAATTAATTGTTTAATAATATTTATGATTAAAATAAAGACCAAGCCTTCGAAACTATAGTCTCAAGCAAATAAATAATATAAACTGTATATACATATCTACATTTGATATATATATGTGTGTATGTTTATTTTAATCAAACAGAGGGCAATCTCTTTCTTTCTCTTTATGATTCAACAACTCTGCAACACTGGGCAAAATAAAAAAATTTTCAATTAAATTTAATTCAGATATTTGGTGTTTGTGAGGCTCCTGAGAACCTTGAAACAGGTCGAATGTCTTCGTTAGGAAAAAGTAAAACAAGATTTCCTTATATTTTAACTTTTGAGACGTTTCAGCGGACATTCTCACGCCATCCTCAATCCTGGCCTTTCACAACATAGTACATTTTTCTGTTCAGAAATTCATTCCTTTTCCACAGTCAACACATTATAATATGTGACCTTCTCCGAGAAAAGAGACCTAGTGTGTGAAAATGAAGTTTTGAGAAAAACGCATTTAAAGTTTCATATTATCACTTTGCAACGCATTTAAAGTTTCATATTATCACTTTGAACACACCTTCAGTTGGGAGATGCGATTTGGTATGGTTAGTTATGATTGGGTGCCGACTTTGGTGACGTCATGCCTATGTGGTGACGTATTTTTGTAAAAATAACTATAAGAAAGGAAAATAATAAAGTGACGCTTCAGTCTTGTGCCAACTGTATAACGAGTGTTATCAATATCTCAAAAGTTGTTTCGCAATTTTGGTTCTTTTGTAATTTTGTTACTAAGCTGATGTTAATTTGAAGTAATTTTTATAAAAATGGATATTTCTGACAGTTTTGATGATGATTTAAAAAGACTAGACTCGGTTTAGGGCGATGATGAGATCGATATGACGTTATCTGAAAGTATCGGTGCTAATACTTCGGGACTAACTGAAAATCAAAGTTTTTTGCATGATGTTTCCGATTTTCTCAAGTTCGTTTTGTACGTTTTTATGGGGTAAATAAATTTTTATCAGAAATCTAACTCATTTCATCTTATTCTACAGCCTTTTAGGTACCAGAATCCACTCTTAAGTCAAAACCCGTTTTTTGACACACTAGGTCCCTTTTCTCCGAGAAGTTCACATATGTATTTTAACCAACCTGGTGAGTCTTCTTAAGTTAAAATTATTAAATTGAAAGTTTTTGTGCCGAGAGTAGCAGAATTTTTATTGTCTCCTTCAAGCTAAAATTATTATTAATATGAGGTATGTCCATACAATTGAATATATCATATATACAATGAAATGTAAAAAAAAAAAATTTGAAGACATAATAATTATAAAGAGCATTTTTTGAAAAAGTATTTTAAGGGAAAGGATTTTAAAAACATTTCATTGTATATATGATATATTCAATTGTATGGACACACCTCATATTAATAATAATTTTAACTTAAGAAAACTCACCAGGTTGGTTAAAATACATATTATAATGTGTTGACTGTGGAAAAAGAATGAATTTCTGAACAGAAAAATGTACTATGTTGTGAAAAGCCAGGACTGAGGATGGCGAGAGAATATCCGCTGAAACGTCTCAAAAGTTTTTCTGGAAAATAAATGGTTAAAATATAAGGAAATCTTGTATTTCTTTTTCCTAACGAAGACATTCCACCTGTTTCCAAGGTTTTCAAGAGCCCCATCAAACACCAAATTTCTAATTTAAAACATTAATAGTACCCTATCTAAATTTAATTCATAGGTCCACTCTGCTAAGTATACCATTATGGACATGTTTGTAATGCAAAAATGATGAAAATTAACAGATATTTTTAATGCTAAATTAATAATGTTGTCTTATCTTTTAAAAAATAAGATTATTGATTGTTGATTTTGATTAAAGCTACTGGAAATAAAGTATAATTCATAATTAGATTTGTTTGTCTAAACAAATAATTATTTATAATCCCTAGAAATTCTATCAATTAAATGAAAGCAAACGTCGGAAGAGGAGTGATCCAGGCGTTCCGAATTTCAACTAGAGTCACGTTATTTTGGCAATTAGTGTGATTAATCTGAGTGCTTTAGAGTGTGAGGATGAGGAGGTTGCCCTTAATCTGAAACAATCCCTCACACCCTATCATTTAAGATGAATCTATTTGGTTAAATTAATTTTTTATCTTGCGATCTTTGAGATAATGTTAATATCATTCACAATTGTGTTAGAGTAAATAATAGAAAAGAATTTGTTGCACTTTTTATTATAGTCGTATTTTATTAAGGGAGAACGGTGTGGGTTCTTGGTGAAACATATTTAAATAAAGTAGAGAAAATTTTGAAAAATTTAAGAAACTAAGATTGGAGTAATTTTTGTAGACGGACTGATAAGTGAAATTGAGTGGATATTGATGAGGCAGTCCAAAAAAAAGAAGATAATTTATACTATCTTTTTATTCATAAAACGATGTGTCGGAGGCTTTTCCTCTTTCTTCATGGTTTTGAAAGTCAGTGAAGGAAATCCAATGCGACAAAGTGGAGACAGAGGGGAATGAGTGGATATTGATGAGGCAGTCCAAAAAAAGAAGATAATTTATACTATCTTTTATTCATAAAAAGATGTTTCGGAGGCTATTCCCTCTTTCTTCAGGGTTTTGAAAAGTCAGTGAAGGAAATCCAATGTGACAAAGTGGAGACAGAGGGGAATGAGTGGATATTGATGAGGAAATGAGTGGATATTGATGAGGGAATGAGTGGATATTGATGAGGGAATGAGTGGATAGAGGCAGGTCCAAAAAAAAAGATAATTTATACTATCTTTTATTCATAAACCGACGTTTCGAGTGCTATTCTTTCTTCAGGGTTTTGAAAAGTCAGTGAAGGAAATCCAATGCAACAAAGAGGAGACAGAGGGGAATGTCGCATTGGATTTCTTTCACTGACTTTTCAAAACCTTGAAGAAGGAGTGAATAGCCTCCGAAACGTCGGTTTTATGAATAAAAAGATAGTATAAATTATCTTTTTTTTTGGACTGCCTCATCAATATCCACTCAATTTAATAAACTTTTTAAAATTTAGAAATATAAAATACTAGGTAGGTTCTTTACTTTATAGCCTTATTCATCAAAATATAGATTGGATTCTTGAATAATTTCAAGATTTTACTCTAATCTTCTGATTTCAAAGAATTAATGATTAATATAATGAAATATGTCTCGTATCTTTTTGAATGTCTTCCTGGCTTAGTGACCATTGCAGAAATTCAAAATCCGAAACACTGAATCACTTTTTTACTTTATCATACAGGTTATGGTCAAGCATTGAAATCATGCATGAAAAAAGTGTTGTTTTTTTGTTCGTTTTTTCTAAAGATTTCAAAAACGGCTGAAACTATTTTGTTAAAAAAATTGACTGAAACCATAGCGCTTTAAAACAAAAAAGACCTAATGACTGAATATCAAAAAAATTATATTATAAGAGATATGAATAATTTTGTCAAAATGTATATTAGTGCGTAACCAAATTTTGTGTACGCTCAAGCTCAAAAACTAGTGTGAATATCAAAATGAAATTTCACATGTAATTTTTGTGAATTGAGATAAAGAGTTGATTAGATTTTGGTTGAAAACGAACCAAAAATTAATATAAATTACTTGCAATAACAAACGAAGAGAAAGATGGACTTTGTGGTGACAGGAATAGAGTTCCGGTTCACGTTTGTACGGAACCCTAAACAAAATTTAAGCTTTTATAAATCAAATTTTATTTTATAAATTTGCCATGTCTAATTAAAAAAATATATTAAATGAAATTCCTTTAATTCGAAGAAAAACATTTTGTTTCCGGTCCATTCGCCTCTATGTTCTAGGTTATTCATTCAAATCGAACACTCTGAATTGCGGGTTGCATCATTAGGCGCTAAAAATTAAAACCTTACCGTCGCTCGCGAGCTTCTGGTAGCTCGTGGCGTCATTTCTGGTAGTTTTGGTAAATATTTAAGAAAAAAGATTTAATGAGGAATGTTTATTCTAAAATACTTAAATAAAAATAAATATATTAAAACCTTTTAATTTTTTCTAGTTTTCATTGTATTAAAGGGGAAATTTAAAAATTATTTCATTATTAAATAGATATTTTTCAAATATTAATTCAAAAGAGCGCAAAGTCTGCCACGACATCTCAGAAAAGCGAATGTCAAGTTTCTCATTAAACCTTTCAGACTTTTCAAATTATTTAATTTATTATAAAATTCACATTTTTATAGACTTAAAAATTATTGTATTTTTGTGTACCAGTGGCGTGTGGCGCATCCCTAAAATTTCAAATATTTAGATTATTTTCATAAATATATAAGGTCGACTTCGAAATTTCAAGAGAAAATTATTATCCGTTTTTTCAAATTTTTCTAAAGAAAACATTTTTTGTTTTGAAAAGTATGTATGTATATTGGTTCTCGAAATTAAATTAAATTGTTGTATAGTTTCAAGGGCCAATTAAAATGAATGATTTTTCCAAAAAGGATGCCGTTAGAAGGTTTGAAGTTCCTGCCTGGTATATCTTGGAGTTCAAGCAGCTCAAAGACAAGTTCCTACGAGTTTTAGTCGAATAAAAATTGTTCTCGATGAGGAACTATTAATGATACAAAAAGGAATAAATAATGATGATTCGGGAATCTTTGGACTAATCCATTTCTAAGAATTCTCAATATATATGATCGGAAATAACTAAGAGTGCTATAGACAATAGCAATAGAATTAGCAGAAATTTAAGATGTTTCTATTCTTATCATGAATATAAATATTGTTTAATTGAACTTTTAAAATGAATTTACAATTTAAAATCATTCTATGACTACAAAGGCTTGAATTAATGATGAAAGATGCTTTTGGGTTCTCGAATGAATAAAAAATTTATCATTATATTTTGCATATAGATTTAAATGAACAATTATTATCTATTTCTATAATATAATATTTAATATTCCCCATAAATTAATTAATATCAATAAACTCATTTGAGGGCTATATTAAATCATTGGGAGAGTAGTTATATGGCTAGTAACTGAATTATATGATTTGGCTGATTTATCACTTTACAACACTATGATGCATACTAATGAGTATTTTATAGTATACGATCAACGGCCGAGTCCAGAAAATTCATCGTAGAAAATTCGCACATGAAAATTAATCCCAAGGCAGTTTCGCCATAGGAAAATTCATCACAGGAAAATTGATCGCGATTATTTTTATTTAATTATTATAATTAAATAATTTATCTATTAAATAAAAACAAAATAAATCTATTTTTTCATTCATAAAAGTCATCTCCTTTGCAAAGTCAAGTTTTATAAAAAAATTATATGATATATTTTTTATAAGTATACATGTTTCCGTTTTTTCCTAAGCCTATCCTCAGTGGAGATATTTTTTTAACAATCAGATACTGAAGTTTAAATCATCTAAAATCTTCAACAGATTCCCAAATGTCTGATAGCAGTTTCATACATTCAATCAGAAAGTTTGCAGGTAAAATATTTATATGTAATAAAAATGGAGTCAAAATATGCCAAAAATTTTTTGAAAATCTTAATATAATTATTTTTTCACATTCAAATTTGAAAATCTGCCTTTTAATCTTCCGAAACTTTTGGGGAAAATTTCCAATTTCCATTTATTTTATATATAATTTATTGTTTAAAAAAATGATCACATCAAATTCTATCAGATATGTTTTCCAGTAAGTACATAAAAATCTCAATCTTTTAAGAAAGTTTATAACTTTATGTCGGCCCCATTCTTTGCAGAGCTGGGCCGTGGATTGGACAGCAACCCCTGCTTTATAGTGTCGATATAAATATAAAATTTTCCTTCAATAAAAACCCTTCATTGATTCTTGAGCTGGAGCTACACAAAATTTGGTACACATACACTAACAGATATCTTGACAAATTAATTAATACCTATCGGTTAAAATATATATTTTTAGATGTTCACTATACATGGTTTTATAGTAGAAAATAAAAATAACATTTTAATAATATATTATTTAAATTTTATTATATTTATTATTTAAATTCATTAGTATAGAACAGCTCTAGCTGGGGGGGGTCAGATAGGCTAGGCGGTAGCGTGACAGCGAGCTAACCAGGGGACCCGGGTTCGAATCCGATTTGAGGCATCCAGCTAAAATCTGACCCTGGGGGTAGAGACAAATTTTAAAAAATATAACTAGTATCGTAATTAGGCTTATGGGTAGAAAGGCCGAAAAGCCAAAAAAAAAAAAAAAAGCTCTAGCTGGATTTACTGAGAGTCTTTCATATACTTTCCACTATTACTCCAATTTATCTACTCTTATTAAACGAGCAAAAATTGTATATATATTTATATATTTGTATGTTAGTTCTATTTTGAAAACGGCTCTACCGATTTTGATGAAACTAACTCTATTAACAAGTTTTGAGGATGAGAAAACAATCTGGCTAGGTCTGAATCTCGACGAATTTCATCTTATTTCATCTTTTCTTAATTAAATTAATTATTGACAGATGAAAATGTCAATAAAAAAGTTTGATTACATTTTTTTCAATTATCTTTTATTTATTAATTGTTTTTTTTTATTTTAAAACCCGCTAATAGGTTATAGATATTATTATAGAATTATTTTATTATATTAAAATTAGGATTTTTTTTTTTTTTTATCGACTTGATTGGGGAATAATGGAATTGAAATAATTATCGGAAAAGAGGTTTTTTTATCTAATTAGATTTTTCCTCTTATTAAAAACAAGGACTAAAGATGAATAAGGACACTCGATGGTGGAGAAGTAATCTCCGGAATCGAAGCAAAAATACAATGTATACATTAATTAATGTAAAATAATTGTTTTAATAAAATTTATAAAAAAAATTTTTTTGTTTTTTTTTGGATGACGAATTGATAGAATGAAATAATGGAATTGAAATAATTATCTGAAAAAGGTTTTTTTATTTAATTAGTTTTTTCCTCTTATTAAAAACAAGGACTAAAAGATGATCAAGGATAGTCGATGGTGGAGAAGTAATCTTCGGAATCGAAGCTCAAAAACAATGTATGCATAAATTCATGTAAAATAATTGGTTTAATAATAATTTTTTTGTTTGGGACGGGGAATGAAAATGAATATGCAATTGGAATAATTATCGGAAAAGAGGTTTTTTTTATTTAATTAGTTTTTTCCTCTTATTAAAAACAAGGACTGAAAAGATGATCAAGGACAGTCGATGGTGGAGAAGTAATCTCCGGAGTCGAAGCTAAATACAATATATACATTAATGTAAAATAATTGGTTTAATAAAATTAAAAAAAAAAGAATTTTTGTTTGTTTTTTAATTAACAGGTGTCTAAATCATAATATTACAGGTGTGTTTACAAATAAAGTGGTTGAAATGGCTTTTTTTTATATAGTTTGGAAACAAATCTTATTTAATTTTATGTTTTTATTTCAGATCCAATACGATTATTTTTTTTATTATTTTCTTATTTATTTTTTTATAATGTTTATCAATATGAACGAATGTGGGCAAATTGGTGTACGAGTAAACAAATATACACATGATATGTAGACCACTAGAAAGCTAGAAATGCAAAAACTGGGTGCGGGGTGGGGATGGATGTGAGAGGTGCAGGAGGTGGGGTACAGTTGTGATGGATCCGGGGATGGGAGGCGCAGTCGGGGTGGGGTGGGGCGGAGTGGGGGTGCAGTGGTGGGGGTGAGGAGTGTGGTTTTCGGAGGGGCCAGGGTTTACGTGCATCGCTCGGTGGCTCCAAGTACTTTTATAAAAGGAGACTGATATTTATTTAATAATTGGGTTTTTAGCAACAGTCTTTATTTGTAATAATGTTCTCCTTTTATAATTAATTCCATTGTAAATATAAGATGATGTGTTTTTTTATTTTTGAAATCACTAAATTATTATTGTATTGAAAGTTTTACCTTGTCTCTCTGTACATGAAGGTTTGAAGAATTCTCCACAATGCATAACTCAAGAAAAATAGACAAAATGCGAGACAAAGAAAAAACAATGATTGCGCACTTGCCCTGCTGGCTGTTCGACTCGAAATGAAATAAATGCATTTCAATGCAAAAAACAGAGTAAAAAGAAAAGAATCCCGCTATTTGATTAGTTATCAGAAAGAAAAATAATTCCAGATAAAATAAAAACGTAGGTACTTATTCAAGAGATGCCCAATTGATTTGAGATTGTTTTTAAAAAACTAACGTGTGCGTCAAGTGATTTTCACTTAACTTTTACTCATTAATTATAAATCAACAGTTTGAAAAAATAAACTTTTAATAAATAAAATAACAAATAATCATCTAATTGTAATAAATTCATTAATAAATTTAAAAAATCAAATACAGTTCTACAGGTGTTATGACCACCTATTGCTGGTTAAAAATCTACACCTTCCAACCACACAATCACTAAAAGACATTTTGACAAATTAATTAATATTTTTAAAAATTTAAAATGTTCACTATACTAGGTTTTATTATAGATGGAAACAGTGTAAACTCGCTCAATTTTTTTTACCAAAAAGTGAGATATTTTGAAAATAAGAAGCAAATGGAAAAAAGCTCTAAATCAGGGGTGTCCTAATACCTTTTGGCTTACACGGACCAAGAATGAAGAAAATAAATTGCCCACAGATAAAATAATTATACTAATTCTACCGAATTTGTTAATCAAAAAAGATAGTTAATAATAGAATATAAATGATATCCACCAACTTATATGTAAATAAATACATAATTACAAAAAGTGATATCATGTAGTAATATTTGTTTCTGGATAAATACTTACTATAAATAGGCTGGATATTGGGATCTTGGGCTTGAGAAAATAATTAAAAGCTAATTTTCCAAAGTTGCAACACGTTTCGTGGTATGTTTTTCGACTTCTTCAGGCAATTTTTAGGATCAGCTTTCTCGTTGATAGATATATCAGACCATTAGACTTGATTTTACAATGACATAATTGACAAGGCTTAAATAAATTTAATATAAAAGGTATTAAACAAAATTGATCATTCAAAGTATATCTGTGATCCAAATTTGAATGATCAATTTTGTTTGAGATTTTTATTTATTTCGTTTAATACCTTGTATATTAAGTTTGTTTAAGCTTTGTCAATTATGTCATTTCAAAATTCAGTCTAATGGTCTGTATATATCAATCAACGAGAAAGCTGATCCCAAAAATTGCCTGAAGAAGTCGAAAAACATACCACGAAACGTGTTGCAACTTTTGGAAAATTAGCCTTTAATTATTTTCTCAAGCCCAAGATCGCAATATCTAGCCTAATCATTTTCAAAGATGGACGATAACAACCCAAACTTATTATAAAATTCTAATAAAGAGATATTATTCAAAATGTAGCTTTTAAAGCTTTGATTTTGGTGATTAATTTCAACTTTTAGACATTATTAAATTTTTCTAGTTCTTTGTTTACATTCAATTAGAAAGTTTGCACATAACAAATTTATATCTAATAAAAATGAAGGAAATAATAGACCAAAATAGTGATTATTTTTCCGGAAATCTTGAAATCTAGTTCCAGATTCAAAATTTAAAATTAACACTTTTATTTTTCAAAAACTTTACGGTAGATTTTCAGATTTCTTATTTTAGAGAATAATAATTATCAAGCCAAATTGTTTCAAATACATTTTTCAGTAAGTACCTATATGTACATCTCAATGTTTTTAAGAAATTCATGATTTTATAACTTTAAGAGAAAGCGGTGTTGGTTTATAGTGAAACATATTAAACACTGGAGTTTTTGACGGGTTATAGTGGTGTTTCACAAAGAGGAAATAAAATTTAAAAAAAAATTTAAATTATATTTTGGATATTTTTTTATTTATCTCTTTACATATTTCGGGTTACGAGCCCTTCTACAGGAGGTTTAACTAGACTGAAGAAGGGCTCGTAACCCGAAATATGTATGGCGATAAATAAAAAAATCTCCAAAATATAATTTAAAAAAAATTTAATTTTTTAATTTTTATTTCCTCTTTGCGAAACACCACTATTACCCGTCGAAAAACTCCTGTCTTATGATTTTATGTTGGGCCGCGAGTTGGACTGCCTTGTCTTTAAATAAGACGACCTGATATCTGTCAAATTGAGACCATTTGTTAATGTGCAGGTATTTTGAGACTTATAATAATATCAAAGTACGAATTGTCTCATATATGATTATTTTTTAGAAAAATTTCAAAACCAATTATGTTTGTTTATTTATTGCGTTGGTTAGTGAATCTGTATTCGTATATATTCGAAACTTCAAAAGCTTAAATAAATCCAGTCTTCTGATTGATTGATATATGCACTAAAAAATAATAATTTAAGTATAAATTTAATAACCTATTATTAAGATACAAATATATCGAGTATTTTAATTTATAATCTATCGTCATGATGGAATTGAATTTTCTTGTAAATTTGGTGACCTATTGATTGATAATTTATAATCAAAATATGTTATAAGAATTAATCTTGTAAAATAAAATAAACTGACGTTCTGATGTTGCCATCCACTTGACTTTACCATACAACCTGGCCCCTCACTTATATTTAATATTTAATAAAATTATTTATAATCATGTAGAGGGTTAGTTTTTGCATTTTTAGACTTCTGGGGCCCCACTGATTATGTATACAAAATTTGGATGAATTTGGTTCATAGATCTATATTTTCATTTTTTGGCCCAACAACCCCCTCCCCCCTTTTTTTGGTGGTTAGTTTTCACATTTTTAGACTTCTGGGGGTCCACTGATTATGTAAACAAAATTTGGTTGAGTTTGCTTAAATGGGCTAGATTTTTCATTTTAACCCCCCTCCACCCCCTTAATTTTGGGTCGATATGCACCAAAATCTAATCAGCTCTTAATCTCAATGCTCCAAAACTACGTGTGAAATTTGGTTTTGATATTCACACTGGTTTTTGAACTAGCTAGCCCAAAAAAATTTGGTAACGCATAGACTAACAGACAGACTAACTAACAGACGTTTTGACAAAACAATCATTATCTCGAAAAATATAATTTTTTCTATGTTCACTTATTAGGGCCCTTTGTAGACCGAAATGCCATGGTTGCCAGTGGCGTAGCGAGCTTAACTCGCGCCCGGGGCACAATACCTTTTTAGCGTCCCCCCTATTCCAAAATCATATAATATTATATGTAAAATATACTCGCAAATTAATAAATAAATAAAGTAAAATAAATAAAGTCATAGGCTCAAGTTAGGCTTTAAATCTGAGGCAAAAAATGTACTTGAGAAAATAAGACTAGATTTAAAAATGTATATGATCATCTAGAATTAGTTCAAAAGATACCTATTATTTATTTTACATATTTATAAAGAAATATTTTAAAAACAAGCAGTTTTAAAACAATAAAAAGGTAAAAATTTATTATCTCTAAGGAGATACATATATTTAATAATAATATGATTATAATACATTAATAAAACTAATTACTATGTATAAATTTTCCTTGCTTTTGATGAAGCAAATTTATCAATAATATC
This sequence comes from Forficula auricularia, assembly GCA_024734495.1. Classification (NCBI taxonomy): domain Eukaryota; kingdom Metazoa; phylum Arthropoda; class Insecta; order Dermaptera; family Forficulidae; genus Forficula; species Forficula auricularia. The sequence continues at coordinate 17,138,841 of JALMQS010000128.1, forward strand.
ATCAAAGTTGATCATTTCAAATTTTTCTCTTTTCACACTTAAAAATACGCCCCTTTGTGTGTAGCGCCCGGGGCATGATGACCTCCCTTGCCCCCTCTCGCTACGCCGCTGATGGTTGCGCTCAATTTTTTTAATCAAAATAGTTTCAGCCGTTTTTAAGATATTTCGAAAAAAAGAAGCAAAAAAACACTTTTTTCATGCACGATTACAATACTTGTATGGTAAAGTAAAAACAATAATTGAAGTTCTTAATTTTTAGTATATTATCCCTTGTGCCTCTGCTCTTGGGCTGGTCATCTCTCCTGATTACGGTCAAAATTAAGGGTTGTGTATTCTATGAATTTTCATAAATTTTTATTTAAAATTAAAATTAAAAATTATATTTATGTGGTTATTTACCAAAAATGTATTTTCGTATAGATTGAAAACCATCGTACTTAAATAGCATTTGTTCCAAAAGAAAAGAAAAAGAATATTATAATTGTATTTTTTACCAGATGATATTCAGTTCACCAGACAGGAAAACAATTAAAGGATTTATTCTTTGCTTTGTCTAATATCATCTTCGTTCTTCTGGAATAAATTAGTGAATAAGAAAGAATTGAAGACATCATATCACACTGATAGATCAAAACTGTTACATGTTATAACTCAAAAAATTCAAAAATTTAGTTTTTACCATTTTTGGACATTAAATTTATATAAGGATAATGCACCGTGTGATATATCAAAAAAGCAACAATAAAACTGAAACAACTAAAAATATTTAAGATTTCTGAATACTAAATGCTGGACAAAAAACTATATTAAGTCAAAAATGTTAATTTAATGGGTTACCGTGTAAATTTCCTTAAAATTGTATAATTGGTAGATTCTTTTCAGAGCCAAATCTAGATCTTTTCCCAAAGGGGAGGGCAAATTTGAATTTTCCGCTGCTCCCCCTAAACTAAAATACTAAAAAATATACAAAAATTTCCTCGTTTCCAAAAATGTGCCGCTTCTTAAAATTTGCCGCTGGGGGCAGGTGCCTCCCTTGCCCCCACCCCCCTGGCCCTGAATCTCTCTTATAACTTATGCTACATCTGAGCGTTTTTATTTTTTGATTACTTTAAATATAGGAATAAGTTCAAGAAATTTTCTCTAGAGACGGACTGTTAGAAATTTTAACTGAAAGTAATGGAAGCCCAGGGTTAGTGAAGAAAGAAAAATTAACACATATCCAAATAAGTGCAATTTATTGGATTCTTTCCTCCTTTCCTTTCAAACAGGCGTTTCGAAGGATTCTTCCCTCCTTCTTCAGGGTTTACAAACCAATATTACAAAATTATAAAAAAAATCTGTTTTTTTTTTTTTTTTTTTTTTTGCTTTTCGGCCATGCTAGCCATAAGCCATTTACGATACTATTTATTTTTATTTTTAAATTTGTCTCTATCTCGGGGGTCAGATTTTAGCCGGATGCCTCGAGCCGGATTTGAACTAGGGTCCTCTTGGTTAGCTGGCTGACATGCTACCGCCTAGCCTACCCGACCCCCATCAATAGAAAAAAACCCAATTCATTACTTCAAAGGGTCAATGAAGGAAACAAACAAAATGCTTCCTTCCTCTTGTTACTTTACCATACAGGGTATGGTCAAGTATTGTAACCGTGCATGAAAAAAGTGGTTTTTTTCCTTCTTTTTTTCGAAATATCTCAAAAACGGCTGAAACTATTTCGATTAAAAAAATTGAGCGAAACCAGGGCATTTCGCTCTACAAAAAAGCCCAAATAAGTGAACATCGAAAAAATTATATTTTTCGAGATAATAATTTTTTTGTCAAAATGTCTGTTAGTCAGTTAGTCTGTGCGTTACCAAATTTTGTGGACGAGCTAGCTCAAAAACTAGTCTGAATATCGAAACCAAATTTCACACGTAGTTTTGGTCCATTGAGATTAAGAGCTGATTAGATTTTGGTGCATATCGACCCAAAATTAAGGAGGGTTAAAAATTAAAAATCTAGGCCATTTGACCAAACTCAACCAAATTTTGTATACATAATAAGTGGGACCCCAGAAGACTAAAAATGGAAAATCTAACCCCCCAAAATGGGGGAGGGGGAGGTAAAAATTAAAAATCTAGGCCGGCTGAGCAAACTCAACCAAATTTTGTATACATAATCAGTGGGATCCCAGAAGTCTAAAAAGCAAAAACTAACCCCCTCCCCTACATGATTATAAATAATTTTATTAAATATTAAATATAAGTGAAGGGCCAGGTTGTATGGTAATGTGGATGGCCACATCAGAACACGTCAGCTTATTTTTACTTGTATTTATATTATTTATTATTGTTGATGAAATGAATGATAACCAGCCACGATTTTTTATAATTTTGTAATATTGGTTTGCAGACCCTGAAGAAGGAGGGAAGAATCCTCCGAAACCTCGGTTTGAAATGAAAGGAGGAAAGAATCCAATAAATTACACCTTATTTGGATATGTGTTAATTTATGTGTTAATTTAGAGTTAATTTAGAACCAACACCGAACTCCTTAAAAGTTATTGTTAATTTTTTCTTTCTTCACTAACCCTGACTGTCTTCCATTACTTTCAGTTATAAGAATAAGTTTTTCGTCAATTGTGAAAAAAGTGTTTTTTGACTTAATATGGTACACTTTATACATACGGTAGCAGTTCTATATGACATTCATTTATTATAGTATATGTATAATTATTTAAAAGTTTTTTCCTCCAAAATGTTGATTTATACCATTCAAGGTATGGTCAAGTATTGTATTCTTGTATGAAAAAGTGTTTTTTTTTTGCTTCTTTTTTTCGAAATATCTCAAAAACGGCTGAAACTATTTTGATAAAAAAAATTGGGCGAAACCATGGCATTTCGGTGTACAAAAAAAGTCCGAATAAGCGAACATCGAAAAAATTATATTTTTCGAAATAATATCTGTTTTGTCAAAATATCTGTTATTCTATTCTATTATTCTTGTTATTCTGTGGGTTACGTCTTTTGTGGACGAGCTAGCTCAAAAACCAGTGTGAATATCAAATCCAAATTTCACATGTAGACCTGGTGCATTGAGATTAAGATCTGATTAGATTTTGGTGCATATCGACCAAAAGTTAAGAGGGGGGAAGGGGGGAGTTAAAAATTAAAATTATAACATTTTCAAGCTAAAAAAAAAAACAAGAAAAATGAAATATACTATAAAATGAACCTATAATAACGAAAATATTTTTTTTTCTGGCGCCAAAATTAGAGGAAGGGAGTCAAAAATTAAAAATCTAGGTCATTTGAGCAAACTCAACAAGCCATTGAGACCCCAAGAAAAATAATATTTATAATTAAAAAAGACTGATGATGAAGACCAAGTCTTCGAAACTATAGTCTCAAACAAATAAATAATATGAATACAGATATATAATTTCCATATATTTATATGTGTGTATGTTTATTTGCATCAAACAGAGGACAGACAACCTCTTTGTTTCTCTTTGTGAATCAACAACTCTGCTACTCTCGGCAAAACAAAAACTTTTCAATTAAACTCAACAAAATTTGTATACACTAGAACACTAAAAATGCACAAACAAATTGTCCAAAATGGGGGGGGGTCAAAAAATGAAAATCTAGGCCCTTGGACCAAACTCAACCAAATTTTGTATACATACCAGAAGACTAAAAATGCAAATACTAACGGCCCAAATTGGGGGAGGGTGACAGAAAATGAAAATCTAGGCCCTTGTACCAAACTCAACCAGAAGTGTATGGTAAAGTCAAGTGGATGGCCACATCAGAACGTGTCAATTTTTTTTTTTTTTTTTTTTCAAGACAAGTTTAGCTTGAAGAGAATTTTTATTAAAATTTATCAGTAGTTTCAGTTGACCTAAAATGACTTAAATCAATGATTAAAAAAAAATTTTCTGATTTTTTTCTGACCTGAGATGCCGAGGATGAACAGAAAGGGCGCCGGCATCGTGGTTCCTCTTCTTGCTGCTCCACTAAAGAAAACTCGTTGACAGATGCGAGTCGTCGGGGGATGAAGCGGAATTCGTGTGCAGATTTGCCCGAGACGGCGCCGAGACGCGTACTGACGGCGAGGGTGCGATTTTAGGCGCCTCATCCATCCCTTAAAGGACGCATGCGTCCAGTTGCACATTCGCCTCCCTCCCAACCCCATTATCCTCTCACCAACCCTTTGCTTGCGCACGTACGTGCGTTTAACAACTTTGTACTAGATGCAAGCCGCCCCTTTCCCTACAACCCACCCTTTCAAGCAACTTTTATACTTTACACTATAGACCAAGTCATCTTTTGCATCTTAAATCAGAGCAGCATATTCGCGAAATGATTTATTTTTAACCGAGTGAAAAAAGCTGCCTCCAACCATAAGAAATCTTAATAAAAACATATTAAGAAATTCTCCTTTAATTAGACTAATTTTTTCTTTACTCTTCTCCATAAATTTAAAGATAAGCTTTTATTTTTTAATCTCACTTAATTTGTTGAATACGCTTTGTATTCGTTTCAGGTAAAATTGAGAGAAATTATTATTAAAATCTATTAAGTTATCTGTTAAGTTACTTAATTTTAACTACGCAAAAGTATATCATTCAATGTTAATTAATTTTAGGAATTCTTATAGCTGTAGTTGTTTTAATTTAATAAAGGTTTAAATAAGAGACGTGCATGGGGGAGCTAGGTGGTAGCGTGTCAGCCTGCTAAGCATGTAGACCCAGGTTCGAATCCGACTCGAGGCATCCGGCTAAAATCTGACCCAAGGGTAGAGACAGATTAAAAAAAAAAGTAGTATTGTAAATTGGCTTACTTATGTCTAGGAAGGCCGAAAAGCTTAAAAAAAGAGACGTGGATTTATTTCTTTTTATTTATGAACTCCCTCTAACGTTTCGGCTATTGGTTGTAGCCATCTTCAGAGCTAAACAATTAGCTGGAATTCATAAATAAAAACAAATAAATGAAAGCTGCATGTCTCTTATTTAAACCCTTACTAAATCAATATTAATTGTTACGATTAATTAAAAAACAACAAAAACAATAAGTAAACGTTTTGATATTAAAAAAGACATTATTATAACTCAAAAATTTAGAATTAATTTTTCACTTATTCGTAGGGACTAATATTAGAAATATTGAATCATGGAGAAGACCAACATTTTTTCTAGCCTCTGTGTCTGCAAACGAAACCCCTGATAGGTCAAAAGCTTTCGTAGAAAGTTCGTTTTAAAATCAAAAGGTATGTATTTCATTTATAAAAAATTAATTAGATTCTTTCAAAACTTCTTGAGGAAAAATTCAGAAAATCAGAAAAAGCTAGTATGATTTCACTGCCTCGGGATTATCCAACATTTATATATAAAAAAAATAGATAATAATTATGTGGTCTTTCAGTGTATATAGCACTGGCGTGCGGTCTATGGATGCTGTGGATGCGGCTCATACCTGAAATTTCCCTCTCACCAACCCTTTGCTTGCGCATGTACGTGCGTTTAACAACTTCGTACTAGATGCAAGCCGCCCCCTTTCCCTACAACCCACCCTTTCAAGCAACTTTTATACTTTACACTACTACCACCAAGTCATCTTTTGCATCTTAAATCAGAGCAGCATATTCGCGAAATTATTTATTTTAACCGAGTGAAAAAAGCTGCCTCCTACCATAAGAAATCTTAATAAAAACATATTAAGAAATTCTCCTTTAATTAGACTAATTTTTTCTTTACTCTTCTCCATAAATTTAAAGATAAGCTTTTATATTTTTAATCTCACTTAATTTGTTGAATACGCTTTGTATTTATTTCAGGTAAAATTCAAAGAAAATATTATTAAAATCTATTAAGTTACTTAATTTTACCTACGTAAAAGTATATCATTCAATATTAATTGGTAAGATTAATTAACTCGAAAATTTTTCACTTATTCGTAGGGACTAGTATTAGAAATTATTTTGATTATTTATGTCCATCGATTAAATTAATAAGTTGTTGTAGGGAAATAAGGACAATAGCTTATGCAATTATATTTTCTTTTCCAACGTTTCGACAACTTTGTTGACTTCCACAGGGCTATAAAATATGAAAAGCCTCAATTAGTACATGTTATAACAATTTAAAATCAAAAACAAACTCTGATCTCAAACTACCTCAATACATACAAAAACAAATCAAATCAACACACTCAAAAAACTCATTTTACATAACAAACAAATTAAATTATTTGCATATAAGTCATTTTATAAATATTCATTCTTAGCAAACACATAGGGCCAGTCATCGAACAGATTGAAAATATTTTCCTATTTAAATCTTAAAATATCTTTCTTTGTTCATTCTATACATATGGTATATACATTTTTATCATTTTATTTTTTCTCAAAACGAAATGTATTGATGTGGTTTGAGATCAAAGTTTGTTTTTGATTTGAAATTGTCATAAAATGTACTAATTGAGGCCTTTCATTTTTTAGAGCCCTGAGGAAGTCAACAAAGTATTAGAAATATTGAAACATGGAGAAGATCAACATTTTTCTGTCTCTGTGTCTGCAAACGAACCCCCGATAGGTCAAAAGCTTTGTGGAAAGTTTGTTTTGAAATCAAAACGTTTGTATTTCAATTATAAAAAATTAATTAGATACTTTCAAAACTTCTTAAGGAAAAATCCAGAAAATCAGTAAAAGCTAGTATGATTTCACTGCCTCGGGGATTATCCAACATTTACAAAAAAAATAAAAATAAATAATACTAATTATTAAATTGAAAGTTTTTGCCGAGAGTAGCAGAATTTTTTATATATTGAAGGAGACAATAAAAGAGTGTGTCTTCTGCTGGAATTATAAATTTTATTTATTTATAACGAGACTATAGTTTCGAGGGCTTTGCCCTCTTCATCAGTCTATTACAATGTATTCACAGGAATTAATTTATGAATGAAAGGTTAACATTTTTCATGTGGTAAGGTTATAAATTACATAGAGTGGGCAAGTTAAGAATTGACACTTATACTTGTTTTATTATTTTGACTGTAGTTGGCGTTCGTGAAGTTTATATTTTAGCAGCTCTTTTATTGTCTCCTTCAATACTAATTATGTAGTCTTTTCAGTGTATATTGCACTGGCGTGCGGTCTATGGATGGTGTGGATGCGGCGCATAGCCTAAATTTATCTTTCACCAACCTCAGGCATACATTTTTTTTCTCGTTTAAGTTCTAAAGCTGTTGGAGACTTGAACTGCTGTAAGTATTCAAAACCAGACCCGGCGTGACCTTTTGCGGGGCCAGGATAAAAAATTTTGCGGGGCCTGAATACACATTCAAATACTAAACTTAAATTTTACAACGAGGAATTATTTATTTACAAATTCTCTTACATATTATATATTTATATTATATAAGATGAATATTAAATAATAATCCTTGCCACGCGTCGAGAGATTGACTAATACGCTCAGTATCTAAGAACGTAGCAATGAACCCACCTTGCGCCATGCCGTCCCTGTTTATATTCATATAAAATCACACTCTTAGTGGGAAAGAGAGGCCGATATAATGCTTTCCCTTTCTTCTAACTTTATTAGCAAATAAACTGTAAATACGCGTAATAATTAAAAGATTCCATCGTAGGATATGATTTTATGCTTTTACTTTATCCAATGCGAAGCATGGGTAAAGTATTGTAATCGGTCTCGCGGCAAGCGTGGCTTCAAAGGGTCCTCAGGTAAAGACTACGGAACCCATGGACTCAATTAAGGTCACAAATTGTAGTATTCAATTAGGTTGAATTTTAGCACGTGACGGTTTTGCCAAAAATTACATGGGGTCTCGTCGAGAGGCCAAAAAGTGCCATTTTTCATTTGGAAGTGCGTGCGGATGATGTATGGATGGATGTATGTTATCGTTTTTTTGTCCACGATTTTTTCCACACCGTTGCACCGATTGAAATGAAATTGAAAACCTACCATTACTTTAACAAAATGAAGCGCTGATTAGTTTTTGGTACATATCGGCCCACAAACATTAGTACTTTTTTAGTTTTTTCTAAATATCTTGAAAATGACTTAACCAATTTTGATGAAATTTAATATCCTAATTAAGTACCTTAGGGACCACAAAAAAGGTTAAATAAAGTTTTTAGTAAAATTATATTTTAAAGTACTTTACTCTAGAGTAAGATGGTACTTTTTTAATTTTTTAAATTCTTTAAAATTTATTCATTTGAAAGTTTTAATATAGCTCATTTAGCCTTGCTTAAGTAAGAATGGATAGGCTTCTCTCTGTGAAATGCTAAAAATTTGGGAGGAAATTTTATGAGTAACCATAGCAACTGCGTTGTTTTCTTATCCGTTACCTTTGCTGAAGACATAGAGGAATCGACTTTAAACCAAAAACAGCGATTGATTCTCATCTAGTACTTGAGGAATAATCATTCTATATTGGATTTTTGACGTTTCGGTTTTTATTAGTAACCATTGCTGAAGACATAGAGAAATCGACTTTAAACCAAAAATAGCGATTGATTCTCATCTAGTACTTGAGGAATAATCATTCTATATTGGATTTTTGACGTTTCGGTTTTTATTGGTAACCATTGCTGAAGACATGGAGGAATCGACTTAAAATCAAAAATAGCGATTGATTCTCATCTAATACTTGAGGAATAACCATTCTAGATTCGATTTTTGACGTTTCGGTTTTTATTGGTAACCATTGCTGAAGACATGGAGGAATCGACTTAAAATCAAAAATAGCGATCGATTCTCATCTAATACTTGAGGAATAACAATTCTACATTAGGTTTTTGACGTTTCGATTATTATTGGTAACCATTGCTGAAGACATGGAGGAATCGGCTTAAAATCAAAAATAACGATCGATTCTTATCTAATACTAGAGGAATAACCTTATTGCATTCCATTTTTGATGTTTTGACTATTAATGGCAACCTCTACTGAAAACGTGGAAGAATCGACTTAAAATCAAAAAGACCAAATACTTTTCTGGTAAAACAACCTGCTTGAGAAAAAGAAAGGTAAAACAACTCAAGCTTGAGAAAAGAATTAAGTTTTGATTTAAGTCGATTCCTCCACGTTTTCAGTTTCACAAAATATATACATTTTTTTGCCTGTAATATTTTTCTTGAGTCATTTTTAATATTTTTTATATTTGATTGGACAGTAAAAAACGATATGATTATAAAATGGACCGATGAAATAAATTCATTTGATAAACACACATTTATATCATAAAGAGAAACGAAGAGGCTTTCCTCTGCCTGATCAAGCAGAGAACAACCTATTTTTGTTTCTCTAAATGATTCAACAACTCTGCTACTCTCGGCAAAATAAAACCTTTTCAACAAATTTATTAGTTATGGTCTATTTTGGAAATAAAATTCAAAATTATTCATTTATTATTATATGTTTAGAAAAACATGATTATTTCAAAAAAGTTCTAATTTGATGAATTTATTAAGAAACCAATAAATCTCCATTGATTATTATTGAGGTAAATTAATAAAAGAGTAACCTTAGCACTTTATGATTTTGTGCCACGGCTGCATATTGAACTGGATTCTAATGGTATCAACATTCTGTAAAAAGTTAATCAAAATCGGTTTTTTTTAATTGGGTAATTTTCGTAGACCGCGGGGGGCCGGGTTCCGGCGAACGCGCTGAGCCTAGCTTTCGCCTGCCCTGTTCAATACCATTTGTCAATAAACAAACTATGGTTTCATTTTAAAAAGGATAGTGGTCCTATTAATAAGACAGTGATCTAAAAATTTAGAATATTTAGAGAAAGAATTTACTTTTCTCAAACACATTTATTGGTGGTGTTAAAAAACTCGTTATTTCTAGCAACAATTTAGTTAAAAAGTGAAGGATAATTTTTAACAAATTTGTTACATTACATATCGAACATTTAAATATATTTAAAAAAATAGTTCAATAGTGTAAGTACATTGAATGAACTTGGTGTATCCAAAACAGATAATCTGGACAGCTCATGCGGAGACGCGCTAGGGCTCCAAGCTTTCGATAAAACATCACAAAAAATAAAAAAATAAGTCAATTTCATCAATTTCAGCAATCAGGAAGGTTTCAGAGCATCTTTCCAAGATAAGATAAAGAGCATTTCAATTAAGAATTTTACTGTTTAAATGAAAGTGTGTGAAAACATTCAATTTCCTGTCTCCAGCAGTGAACCGACTCAGAAATTCCAAAAATCGTTTTATTTTTTCCTCATTACATATTCAATTAATCGTATTGAAATTTCATATCTGTGTGTTATTTTATTTTATGTTTTATATCAAATCATTTTTATTAAAATATTTATATTTTAAAGGGAAGTTTATTTTGAAGTCTAATTTGAAAAAACGATAATTTCTCCTCTTGAAACAATTGTTAAAAATATAAAATTAATAAATATTATAAAACAATTAATTATTAATTTGCAACGAAATTTTCTCTGCAGAGAGACGGACTGGTAGAAACTTTAATTGAATGTAATGGAAGGCAGCCCAGAGTGTAGTTTATTGTTTCATTCATTGACCCTTTGAAACCCTGAAGAAGGAGGGAAAATCCTCCGAAACGTCGGTTTGAAAGGAAAGGAGGAAGGATTCCAATAAATTACACCTTATTTGATATGTGTTAATTTTTTTCTTTCCTCACTACCTCTGGGCTGCCTTCCATTACATTCAATTAATTATTAATAATTATATTCCATTTTGAACTAAACGAATACGAGCCCAAGCCGTAAAGGGCAGAACAAAGGTATTATCTTCTTATGTATTAGTATAGAATAAATTATTGTATTATTAAATAATTAAAACCATTAATTGAATAAAATCATAAAACGTCGGTTTTTAGACGGTTTTCGGGGTTTTTGACCATTTTCTCAAAAAGTACTGAATCAATTTTAAGTTCGAAATAGAATATAATTATTAATAATTAATTGTTTGATAATATCGATTAATTTCATATTTTTAAAAATTATTTCAAATGAGTAATCACGTGTTTTTTTAAATTAGATTTCATAACCAAAATTTAAAGTGCAAATATTTGGCTAATAAAATGATTTGATATAAAAAAGATAGAATAAAATCACACAGACATATGAAATTTCAATGCGATTTGATCGAATATGTACTGAGAAAAAAATAAAACATTTTGAAATTTCTTGTCGATTCGCCATGACAGGATGTTTTCATCCAATTTCATTTAAACACTAAAATTTAATTAAATGGTATATTTTATATTAGAAACATGTTAAAATTCCTAATATATTGATGAAGATCGATTTATTTCTTATTTTTTGTCCTGTTTTATAGAAAGGCTGGGTCCTAAGCGTCTCGTATTGAGCGATAAAGCAGCGGTGCCCAACCTACGGCCCGCGAAGAGGCTCAATCCGGCCCCCGAGCGAGTTGACACTAAATATGTATTTTTTGTAAAATATCTAAAAAAATTATAAATCATATTATCGTTTTCCAAAAGAAAAAATTACCAAGATGATGCAATTACTCAGCAAAAATTTCGAAGATAGATTTACAGATTTTCACCGGATTAAAAATGAAATACGCTTGTTTGAAAATCCTTTTTCAGTGGACGTTTCTACGGCGCCAGATGATTTACAACTAGAATTAATAGAATTACAATGCCAAACGCCATTACAAGATCTTTTTCGCGAGAAATCTTTACCAGATTTTTATGCAGCGTTAGACTCTTATCCTAATTTGAGGAAATTTGAAATGAAAATGACGACGGCGTTTGCAAGTACATATATTTGTGAACAAACATTTTCTACTTTAAAAAGAGCTAAACCAGCGTCTCGCGCTCGGCTTTCAGATGATCACCTTCATTCCATATTAAGGAGAAACGTTACCCAACTTGAACCAAATATTCAAAAATTAGTTTCTGAAAAGCAACATCAGACTTCACATTAATAAATCGTGACTACAGATTTTGTCTTTTTTTTAATCTTAACCCAAATTTATGATTTCGTTTAATTCAGGTATCAGCAATCTTTTAAATGTATTCAAATTACAAGTTGATTAAAAAACAACTAGATATCTTAATAATATCCTAATAAAAAGGATTGTATATTTTAGCCGCACCATTAATTTAAAAACGTAATATTTTCATTAAATTTACAAATATTTTGAAAAAAAAAATGAATCAGCACAAAAATATTCATGAATTCATTGAAAATGTTGCGTTTTTTTAATTAAAGGTGCCGCTAAGATATACAATTATAAAGAATCCGGCCCGCGAGATCCTATGTCATGTTGAATCCGGCCCGCAAGATCCTATGTCATGTTGAATCCGGCCCGCAGACAAAAAGGATTGGGCACTACTGCGATAAAGTCATTATATGTTATGGAAACATTCAGTGTCACTATTGAAATATTTTTTAATATATTTAAATTTGCGATTATATAATGTAACAAATAAAAAAATAAATAAATTAAATACAGGAGTTGGATTATATTATTATACACTGCGCAGGGCTTGGCAAATACGGCCCCAAGCCGCAAAGGGCAGAACAAAGCTATTATCTTATTATGTATTATGTTTAGAATAAATTATTGTATTATTAAACAATTAAAAGCTTTAATTGAATAAATGTATTATATTATATTATTATAATAATAAGGTATTGTTTACTTCCAAATAAATGACATTGATTAAATAATTTCGCTTTCTTTCTTATTTCTAATTCTTATTGAGAGAAACTTGCCATGAGAGACAGACTATCAGAGGGGAAATCTTATACATTATTTTTTAAGGATTTTTTCTTATAGGTGAAATATTTGTTAAATCACACATAATTAATTACAATATAGTGGGTGGTTGAAAAATAGAAAACTAGCCCCTTTTACCTATCACTAGCATATTTTGTATATTTAGTCTGTAGCCCAGTAGGATGTTATTAATACAAAAATCAATTACCGAAAATGGGGGGAGGTTCAAAAATTAAAAATTCTAGGCCCATTAAACTATCACAGCTAAATATTGTTCATTTAGTCTATGGGGCCCCTGGATACTCTTAATGTCTAATGTCTAATCTACCCAAAATGCAGGAAGTTAAAAAATTAAAAATTCCACCGCCTTTATCCCATCGCAACCAAATTTCGTAGTCAGTTTGTTGGCCCTATGATAATATTAATGCAAATACCAATTGGGGAGGGGGGGGGGGGGGGGGGGGGGGGGAATTTCCAAAAAAAATAAAAATTCTAGTCCCTTTAACCTATCGTAACGAAATTTTGATTGATTTATTTGAATATATTCAGAAGAGAATTTTCAGAGATTGAACACGCAACAATATAAGCATAGAGCATTCTAGTAATGCATTAAAAATTGACATTTTCAATATATAAATGGATAAAATCCTCTATATTACTTTACCATACAGGGTATGGTCAATTATTGTAGTAGTACATTATAAATGTGTTGTTTTTTGATTCATTTTTTAGAAATACCTCGATAATTCGAAATCCAAGGGACTAACAAGAAAAATTCGAATTATCAAGAGGAAAGAAAAAATATTAGATTATTTATTAAGAGTTTTTATTATGTTTTTGAAAATATGTATAGGCTTTATAATATAGCCTTAAGTAAAAAAGTAAAAATAATAAAAACGACAAAAAAAGAAGAAAAAAATTACATAGGCATGTATTAATATTGCAATAGATTAAAAAAATTAAGAATAGTTTTTTGCTAGGAAAAATCAGAATTTTAAAAAGGGAAGTGGCCTAGTTGGAATTAGAACGTTTTCGTTGTTTTTGTGAACAAAATGTTTTATTTACATATTAAAATTTGACATTATTATATTTTATTTTACAATTATTTGATCATCGAGAAAATTAATACTCCCCTTCCCATGTCCATATTTACAACAATGTTTTTTTTATTTGATTTAATCATTTTTATTTAGTTGGAAAATTTGAAAAAAAAAACCCACAACTTTATAGAACGTTCTCTCCCCCTCTTCTTACGAAAAGGGTTTCGAGTCATCGAGCGTATCAAAATACACATCATTTTTTCGATTTACTGAAGTTAACAGCTTAAGAGTTCGAATTATCGAAAAATTCGAATTATCGAGAGTCGTCTGTATCTCAAAAAGGCTGAAACTATTTTGATTAAAAATTGTGCAAAGCCATGGCGTTATGATATACAAAATAGCCCAACCTGTATACATACACAAGGTCCCCAGAAAACTAAAATACCCTATTAACGACCCAAAATAGAGGAGAGGCTCAAAATACGAAAATATAGGCCATTGGACCAAATTATTTAATTTGTAAAATTGAAGCGAAATAATTTCCTTGACAATTTTCTGCCTCTACTGATAATTTTGTAAGACCTTAAGAATTATATCTTTTGCATAAAATGGTTGCAAATCCCAGTTTAATGGCCTAGTTTAAGCTTATCCAATCAACTACGATTAGGATGACCCCAACTCATCGGTGATTGAGAAAGTTGTAAATTTGTAATATCCATCTGTAGCTATAAAAAGTAACCGATCTAATACCATATTACTTAACTTCACTGATCTTTCAGGACCCAGAGCTTTTTAAATTCCAATGCCGTTGGCTAAATCTAAATAATTATAAAAGCAATTAATTAGACCGTACTAGGTCTAAACCAAATTATACAAGACTAGTCAACAACGAACGTTTCATCGATAAAATTTATATGCTTATTTGATGTAAATAAATTGTTAAATAACTTGATTTCGGCGAATATCCGACTAGTTTTGTAATATACTAGATTCAACTGATTCATTCGAATTCAACTTGCACATCCGGTGTACTTTCAACTTAAAAAGTGGTATTGATTTGAAAAACTAACAACTCAATCAACATGTATTGCCAACAAATTCTGGACATTTATTATTGGATATTATTTCGTTCAAATTATGCAGTATAATCTCATTTTCACAAATTTACTCTCATATAAGCAAATAAATTTCTATAAAGTAAAGAAAATGTTGAAAAATTTTAAAACTTTTTTAAAATTTGAAATTATAAAATACTAGGTGGGTTTCACAAAAATAAAAAGATAAGATGATTGTTTAGCACGACTCAATATATATATTTCGAGGTATAAGCCCATCTTCAGGAGTTCTACAGAGAAAAAACTTAAATTTTAAAAAGTTTCTAAAATTTTTCAAAATTCTCTTTATTTTATTTAAAATGTTTCGCCAAGAACCTACACCATGCTCTCTTAACAAAAATAAATTTCTCTTTAAAAATTTGCTTTTCAAGATTGAAAGAGGAAATAAAAAATTTCAATTACCCCTAATATTTCATCATAAACCTTTTTGGTTTTAATCTTTTTCTATCATTATTAGTGTTTGTAGATTTGATACAGATTGGGGCCACACGTTTGTCTTCTTGCTTCAGGCAGATGACGATGTCTGAAGCCTGACTTCTTATTATCTCCTCTTCTGAATACTCACGTGAAAATCGTTTAAACAAAAATTGCCAGGAATGACATTCTCTACAACAGGAGTGGGCAACTGCCGCCCCGTAGACCTAATCCAGCCCGCAGAATAAATGAAAATATAATTTATATTTATTCGAATAATTTTCAACAAGATTTAAAGATTTCTAATGATCTTTCATTAGTAAGTCTACCATTTGCGCTCAATGTCGACAATGCACCAGCCAGTATTCAATTGGAACTGATAAATTTACAATCAAATTTACTACTAAAAAATCAATTTTCTGAAAAAACAATACTGGAATTTTATGCTTCTTTAAATCCAGAAATCTTTAAAAATATTCTGGATTATGCACAAAAATATTTGGCATTCTTTGGATCAACTTACATTTGCGAAGCTACATTTTCGTTAATGAAACATACGAAGAACAAAAACAGATCCAGAATAACACATGAAAATTTAGAAGCAGTTCTTCGAATAGCTACTAGCCAATTAAATCCTAATTATGATATAATAATAAATCAGGAGCATTCCAAGTTTAACCCCTCACACTGAGTAAAGTTTATTGTATTCATTTTGCTACATAATAAAAATGTTAATTACAAATTTTATTTTTATCTATGATCCATTCCAATTAAGATCAATTTGTATTTATTATTTTTATTTTTTAACATGTTAATATATTTGTATAATTTTGAAATAATGAATTTTTGTTAAACCATTCATTTTCTGTGCTGGCCCGCGTCGTCATATGAAAATTGAAATTGGCCCGTTGATTTACATACCTGAGAAAACGCGAAGCCAATTCTTACAAAATAATCAAGTGGATACCTCCAGTAGTCCTCCACATTTCTAGTAATAAGTAAAACAAAGATTGTTTAAAATACTAAGAAGTACTAATGATTTCGTTGGGTTTCTTAAAAGTGGCCTCAAAAAATACGAAAAAACGACATTTTTCAAAATTGTACAACTTTGAAAAAATTTTTATTGTTCTAATGAGAATATATTATACTTGCCAGCTGCAAAACCTTCCTTCGGCGGGCATCTTGCCAAAAGGCTTCTTGATTTTTTGACCCAATACATTCGTGGGTTTTAAAAGAGAACTAATTAAATGATTCTCAAATTAAATATTGGGTTATCAAGAAAAATTAGCTATTAAACAATTTTGACATCATACTATTTTTTTGTCGGCAGAAAACAAAAACCTGGCGCAATACTTTGTTGGCAAACAAAGTAAGTATTATCAGAAAATAAGTACATATTTGGTCAGCTTGATATGTTTGTGTTTTCAAAATAAATAGTCACAATTCAAAATAATTACTTGATCAGCAAGATTATACAATTGGTAAGCACGAAAATAATATCTACAAGCTAATGTTTATTGGGTCTGCATATTAAAGTCATTGGATTGAGGAAGAAGTAAGTATATTAAAGTCATAGTCAGCTAACAATTTAAAATAAGCTTTATTATATTTAATTGACCATAGGTGGTGTAGTAATTCATTAATTAAATTCATTAAAATTTTTTCAATAAATAAATGCAGCAAGAATTCGCGCACATTTGTTGATGAAGAAATAAGGTTATAATTAGTAGTAAAGTAAATTTTATAGCTTGCCAAAATTGAATTAATTCTGACTCACGATTTGCCTCTTTATTACTAATATTGGTGCAGATATATTTAATTAGCTATGCAAACAACTCCTCAATATTTATCTGACCATTTAAATTATAGCCGTTTTAAAATAATAATTTAAATTTTCTAATTTTAATAATTTGACATAAACTATTTTGGGTTTTAAATGAGTGGCTCTCGACTGACAGAATAAGCGCTTTATAATAGAAGATGTCCATTATTTTAGGATTATAAATTATCACAATGATACTTCCTGAGCGTTTTTTTATAGGTTGAATATCTAGAGCGATAGAGCAGTGTTTATCTAACTTTCCACATAAATTTCACCATTACGGCCTAACCTTTGAGTTACACAAATTTATCTAATGATCTATTAAAGAATATTTAATTTCCAACAGAAAAGTTCATATGAGTGAATAGTCTAAAATCAATAGTTTACGAGTGAAAAGATATTCCAATATTGTATGTAGAGTTTGAATGGACTTGAATCAATAACAAATGTTTCTCTATGGTATCGACAAATGCTCTCGATAAAACAGACCGAAATGGGAAAGAAATCGATTTTATCTATCTGGGGGCTCACAGTACATTTATAATATAAGAAAATAGCATTTTGATTAAGAATTTTGTAGTTTATAAGAAATTGTATGAAAAGATTCAATTTTTCTCTCAACTAGAAATTGACAAATGTTTCATTTTTTTCTCATTAGATATTTATTCAAATCTATTGAAATTTCATATCTGTGTGTATTTTCATTTATCTTTTATATTAAATCATTATTATTATGAAATTTGAATTTTAAAGGGTAGTTTATATGAAGTCAAATTTAAATAAACGCTAATTACTCAGTTTGAATTTTTTCTTAAAAATATGAAAGTAATAGATATTATAAAATAATTAATTATTAATAATTTAATTCAATTTTGAACGAAATCGATACAGTACTTTTTGAGAAAATGGTCAAAAACCTCGTTAACTGTCTAAAAAACAATGTTTTTTGAAAGCATGAGCCTCTGAAAAAAGTTTAAAAAGTCAAATGAAACGAAACATTGACTTGCGACATGGAAGTGAATTTTAAAATGTTTCTAAAACGGCCTTTCATAGATGGTTTTCGGGTTTTTTGACGATTTTCTCAAAAAGTACTGAATCGATTTCGTTCAAAATTGAATCAAATTGTTAATAATTAAATGTTTTATAATATCTATTAATTTTATATTTAAAAAAAAATTTTTAACAGAGTTATTAGCATATATATAAATTTTTTCAATTTAGACTTCAAATAAATTACCCTTTAAAATGCAAATTTCCTAACAATAATTATTGGATATAAAAAATAAATGAAAATAACACAGAGATATGAAATTTCAATAGATATGAATAAATATCTAATGAGAAACAAAATAAAAGGTTTGTCCATTTCTAGTTGATTCGCTCCCGGAGAGAAGAAATTGAATCTTTTCATACAATTTCTTTTAAACTACAAAATTCTTAATCAAAATGCTATTTTCTTATATATTATGAATGTACTGCGAGCCCTCAGATAGATAAAAATAAGACCGATTTCTTTCTTATTTATAATGATTTTGGTCTCGTTATATCGAGACGATGTATCGCCATCATAGACACATTATTTGTTATAGATTCATCAAGTCGTCACTCTACAATATTGGAATATCTTTTAACTGGTAAACTATTGTTTTTAGACATTTTAATCACATTAACTTTTCTATTTAAAATTAAATCTCCTTTAAATAGGTCATTATATAAATTTGTGTACCTAAAAGGGTTAGGCAATGATGGTTAAATTTATATGGAAAGATCTATATATATATATGGGATTTTTGTGCTGCAGCTTAGGGCCCCATGGTCCCCCAGCCTCCATTGAAGACAATTTATTTTTACTAGAGATGTCTATTTCTTCTTTAGGTTAACGGCCATCATTTGATTTGCTGTAATATATTCAATTGTATTGAATTTGAAAGCCGAGGGCATCCTATTTGAAGAAATGTTTGATTGTTGTATATCTAAGTGATATTAAATAAATAATATATATTATTGTTCTAATTTTTTTCCTATACCGTACACATCATTATAGAAAACAGTTTTTTGACAAAATGGCATTTAGTTTTATTAATTATAGGTAGGCCCCCAAGTAGTGTTAACCTAGAGCCCCACAAATTCACGGTCCGCTACTGCCCCCTTATATATGCCCCTGCTGAGAAACCTTTGAACTCTCGCTTGACTCGAGACCTATTATAATAGTTTATTTGCTTCACATGGATAAAGTAAAAACATTCAATTATTGCTGGTATTATAGTAAGAGATATCTACATTTGAAATAATTAAATAAATTCTTAATGAATAAGAATTGGATGGACCAGTTTTCGCGCCATTAATAAAAAGATAGAAGAAGTAGTTGAGTTGAAAAGATTAGGTGAAATCCATGTTCCCTGGATAACAAATCGAACGTAATACACGGGGATTTGACTTCGCATGTTTAACTAAAATATCGATGATGGAAATCGCCTTCCCAGCAGGCAATCTGCCTCGACAGCACTCCTGTTTGCTCAACCTCCTTCCTGATCGCCAGATTCATTGCCAATATTTTGATAATATCGAATCGAATCAGGGTGCATGCATATCGGCTATTGATTCGTGGCATTTCCAATGCCAAAGTGACGAGGCTGCTGACAAACGGCGCGAAGGGCCTGAGGGGATGGGCGACTTCGTGCCATCACATCCCAGTTGCAAAAGTATCCACCGAACACGAGATTATTGAAAATTGCCACAACTCGATAGACATATGGTGTGTTTTGTCGATAAGGTTTGTTTTGTATTCAAAAAGCACAACTGAGTTTTTAATTAATAACTCACGACTCGATATTCAGTTTGAGAATTAAGTTATCTAATCGTCAATCGTTCGCACAAAACGTTTCCTGTTGTTATCAGTGCGCAGTTGAAGACTAGAGAGAGAGAAAAATTATTCTGTTTTTAACATATAGGTCATACATAGTAAACAATAAAAATAAGTAACATTTTATAGGCGATTTAATACTTGTGTCATCTAAAAAAAACGGTCAAATACTCGCACACCTAGCGTTCTAGAGAAGGGCGGATTTACTACAAGACCATTTCATATGCCCATGACCAATTAACTAAATCGTCAAAATAAAAATCACAAAATAACATGTTTAATAGAATTTTAAAAAACAAAAAAATGTAAAACAAAGATACAGTTTTTTTAATTCATCAGTTTTTTGTTTGGGGGCCATTCATAAAATACGTTCGCAACGAGAAGCCTATCCATTCTTAATCAGCGCTTCATTTTGTTAAAGTAATAGTAGGTTTTCAATTTCATTTCAATAGGTTGAACGGTGTGGAAAAATTCGTCGACGAAAAAAAAGGAATCCATATACATACATACAAAAATACATGTGGTAGTCATGTGGTAGTTTACAGAGACTCTGTGCTGTTGGCATATTCACTGCTTTCCCTCTATCTATATTTCATCGCGTTAAGAATTGCCTCATAGGCACTAAGATTTATGAATCAAAAGTTTATGTCGCTACTTTGCTAAGTTACTTTAATTACTTAAGTTGTAGAACCTGTCAGTTCACCTGAAAATGCATTATTTCATTTAATAAATGAAAATCACTTTTTATGTTTAGTACTTATGCTTTTGGTTTATAATATATTTACGTCGACCAGTTTCTGGCTTTACTGGTAATGCCTTATACTCTGGGAGTGAGCAGGCTGTAAAAATACCTAACACCATATTGTGTCAGAAAAGAATTAGCCACTTCAGATCAAACTGCGTCACATGTTACTCTAGTTATCCTTTGGGAACCGTGCCTTGAATATGCTAAGGTTGTTAAATATATTGGAGCCTAATTATTTGGTGGCTTAATAAATTTAACTTCAGACCATGTCACTCTTTTTACTTTCACTTAAGGATCTACCAAACGCTCCGTCATTTTACTCTGCCTTGCGAACTTGGTTTACACAGGAAAGAGGTAGCGTGTGTCACAAAAACCCATGATGTTTTTTACTCCGTCTTTGTGCACAAACCATTTCGCACAGGCAAAAAGGGATAAAATGATGAAGTGTGTGGAGCGTGGTAGGCCCTTTACATAGCGAAGCATGAAAGTTTAATTAAATATTGTATTCTCTTTCGGGGGGCTCACTTTTCGAAGTCTTCTATATGTCTCCAAATCTATAAATGTTAATTTCACCCAGACGACAACTCGAAGGGATTTTTCTTGTTGAGACTAGCACCCCTCTTTCTACACTAATTTCGTCACTGTTATCTCCACCCCTCTAAAAACTCTACTAAGTAAATAAAATTAAAATGAAGCATCTACTTTAAAATATAGACATTCAAATTTTCTTATTAGAACGTATTTTTGTTCCTGTGTTCTAAGTTTGTTGATGCATGTATTTTATTTTATTTAAACGCCCCCTAATCAATCACGCACCCAAGGGTCGAAAATTATTTTTCTCCGCCCTGGGGCACAATCACAACTAAGGTCGAAAGACAATTATAAATTAAATTAGAGAATAAAGAAGATATTTTTTTATTATTGACAAAAGGATCAGCCGGGACTCGAACCCGGGATCTTCGCATGTCCGGATCGATGCTTTTTACGATACAAGCGCGAAGCTCTTATATCCTCTTAACCTGTGATCTAAGAACTCAAGCTAATCCTTAATGTTTATATGAATTTGAAAATTCATTTATTTAATCTTCAATATCCTCTTTATTCATTTTCGTGGCTCTGTGGTGGGCTGACTCAATTATTAAACTACAAACTCTATATTCAAACGCCTCCCAATCAATCAAGCACCCAAAGATCCCAAGTAGTCCTTTTGTCTATAATAAAAAACTATTTTCTTTATTTTCTAATTAACTTTAACTTGTATTTTATTGTCTTCGTATCGATAATAAGTTTTTTCTAGATTCTTCGAGCCCCACATATTGAGAACAGCATACTTAGATTGATGAGATAGGTGATATTTTTCGGACTGGATTATCCTAGAACAGGACTGATCAAACCTCAGCCCGGATTTAAAAGAACTCAAAGATCGTTATGCTATGCGAATTTTGTTTCTTTCTCATGGTGGATATCATTATTCTACATTATTAACTTTCTTTTTTGATTAACAAATATCAATAAAATTAGTATACTAGTATATCTGCGGCCCGAGACAATTTTATTTCTTCATATGTGACTCGTGTAAGCCAAAAGGTTGGACACCCTGTCCTAGAACCTAGATGAAATTAGAAAATTAATTAAAATTTGAAGGAGACAATAAAAGAGTGTGTCTTCTGCTGGAATTATAAATTTTATTTATAACGAGGCTTATAAGTTTGGAGGGCTTTGCCCTCTTCATCAGTCTATTACAATTGATTCACAGGAATTAATGTATGAATGGAGAGTGAAATTTCCACATGGGCAAATTATGAATTGTTATTTATACTAGTTTCATTTTTACTTTACCATACAGGGTATGGTCAAATATTTTATTCGTGCATGAAAAAAATAGTTTTTTTGTTTCTTTTTTCGAAATATCTCAAAAACGGTAACTATTTTGATTAAAAAAATTGGGCGAAACCTTGGCATTTCGGTCTACAAAAACTCTAATAAATGGACATCGAAAAAATTATATTTTTCGAGATAATAATTGTTTTGTCAAAATGTCTGTTAGTCTGTTATTCTGTTATTCTGTTAATCTGTGCGTTACCAAATTTTTGTGGACGAGCTAGCTCAAAAACTAGTGTGAATATCAAAACCAATATTTTCACAGCAGAAAACACACTATTTTATTGTCTCCTTCAATATATAAAAATTCTGCTACCCTCGGCACAAAAACTTTCAATTTAATTAAAATTTCTTTGTTATCTGCGCTATTTTTTTTTTAATAATAAATACAAAATTTGGTAGAAAATATAATAGAAATTGATTTATTACTAATCGATTTTCTAATTATACCATAGGTACAGTCCAAAAGATACTCCTAGATTAACTTTTTATTTGTTTTAATTTTTTTTTCTTGCGCTTAGATGCCAAGTAATAAATTCTGGCAAACGTATGTATGCAATTGAACGAGATGAGCTCACAATGACACTCCTGTGTATGTATATCAGTTTAATTGAAAATTTCATCGATCCTACTTGAAATTGGTTTTCGAATTCCCGGATTTGACCTGAACTAATTTTCCGTGGCTCATCCCTCATCCTCTCTCTCCCCATCACGTGTGACAACGAAAGGTGAGAGATTTTTCACCAGCATGATCTCTTGGCTGGACAGCGTCACGTTAAACTCAGCTGCCCTGAATCAGTTCCACGCCATCAACTTGTCAGAGACCGGAGCAAACCACGTTTCCAGCGGATAACAGACAGAGCCATGACTGCTGCCACTGATCGTCAACCAACATCAACCAAATGCATATTTTTAACCAAAACTAATGGGGGGGCTGGGATTGGTTCCATTTATTTCCTGATTGCAGTAAAATTCGTTTTTGTTGGATATAACGTTATTTATAAAGTAATATAAAAAAATCTATATATAAATGGGAATGTAGAGAGAAACTGGATTTATGGGACTAATATCATGTTTCCATATCATATGAACAAAATTTGATATTTTTTCAAATAGGTCAGATTTAACAGAAGTATTAACTCACTTTTTAGATCATTAAAGGATTTGATTTCTTGACAATAAGCCCTTTTTTTCTGAGAGCAGTGCTTCCAATTAGCCACGAGAGGCAGCATTTGATGTAGTGGCAAACATTATTTATCCCCCATTTAGTGCCGTGTTAATTTAGTCGTATAACTTGATTATTTAAAATTATTAAACAAATACATTTTTTCTTTTTTTTAATAACCACAATGTCAACAAAACATTCTAGTTTTGCTAATTGTACTTCGGATAATCCATAGCCATAGGAAAATTTGTTTTTCATACCATTTGTAAAACCCCATATTGACGAGATTAGATGTGATAAATTAATCTCCAAACAATGTCCCATTCGGTCACTAGTATCACAAGTAAAGAAAATTTTGAAAAAATTTTGAAACTTTTTAAAATTTAAAATATAAAATACTAGGTAGGTTTGACAAAAATAAAAGATCAGATGGTTGTTTAGCACGATTCTTAAGACAAGCCTCTGATCTTTTATTTTTGTGAAACCTACCTAGTATATTTTATTTTAAATTTTAAAAAATTTCAAAATTTTCTTTACTTTATTTAAAATATTTCACCAAGAACTCACACCATTCTCCCTTTAAAAAAGGGTCACTAAATGATAAACTAATATCTTAAAGTCATAATTTATATAGGTAGTTAATTAACTTAATAATAAATACACATTGAATAAAAAATATAACCTCTAAATTTTACTGAATAAAATTCATTAATCATTATTAATTAAAGCTATCATTTTTGTTCCGTGTATTAAAGAGAGTTTTTTAATGAGAATTAAGGTCAAATTTTTTGTGTGATTTTTTTATTTTTCACCAACGTTTCGTCGACTTTGCTAAATTTTTCAGGTTTTCTACAAAGACGAGAACATTATTAATAACAAACTGCAGGAGTACATTATCACTTCACACCAAATATATATAAAAAAAATTTATCCACCAAATAGTTATATCACTCATTCGTCTAATTATTAATTAAATTTTGTTAATCATCAAGTATATTTGACTCATATTTTGTTCTTCTTAATTGCATTAAGCAGACGATAACCCCATTAATTTCTCTTTACTAATTGTAGTATCCATAGTAGTTCGTGACTGTTTATTATTTTTATAAGAAAATTCTCAAATTTTTACCATCGAATCATTGATGCATTAAATATTTATTACCGAAATTTGAAGTTGATCGCCTGTCCTATTACCGAGAAATAAATTATTGAAAATTGTCCTTTAACATGGAAGTAAATGGACCGAGCTTTTAAAAGGGCTATAACTTCTATTCAAATTATAACATTTTCAACAAATTTATACAGATCAATAATTCAACTTTTATGAATCGAATGATAAATTTTTCAATAGATTTCACAGTCTAGTTAATTAGTTATTCATAAATTTAAAAATAAAAAGTTATCTGCAGCCAACAGAATATATCAAAAGCACTAGTGTAGAATTCCGACTCTATTTCTTGAAATCGTTTTTGTGTTAAATAAATGTTTTTATAATGAGAAAAAAATTTATTTTTTATTGTTAGGATAAATAAACTGAATTTGCTTCTTTCCAGTAATTTATTTTGATTTTCAAATGGTTATTCCAAATATTTCGAGAGCTTTCTCAGCATCTTTTCCTCAGTGGAAACTGTGAGACCACACAATAGGCAAGTCAGTGAGTTGTTATAATTACAGGTGTCAAAAAAGTACTCACCCACTCCCCCACCAATGTGCCGACTCCATCAGTTTGTACAGAACATTGATAAATAGCTCGATCACACAACACACACCTACATATATATACAAATTTAAAATGAGACAACATACGAATAAACAATTATTTACATCTCCTTATAATAAAGTCTAATGAAATTTAAAAAATCGAAAAATGGTCGACACCAGAGCTAGTTTAAATTTAACCAACTAAACAACTCACTGTCTTGCCTATTGTGTGGTCTCACAGTTTCCACTGAGGAAGAGATGCTGAGAAAGCTCTCGAAATATTTGGAATAACCATTTGAAAATCAAAATAAATTACTGGAAAGAAGCAAATTCAGTTTATTTATCCTAACAATAAAAAATTAATATATCCAGTACACACCAAGCCAGCAAAATTCTTATAAAAAAATTTATCTCAATATTATTTTTATTAATATTATCAAAACAAAGATTTTTATTCCGAAATTAACCTTATTATTAACAATTTTTATTAAAAAATTTAGTAGGCGAGACGTTGGCACTTTGCAGAAATACAAAATATTTTTCGAAGATCAATTAGGTAGATAAGCTGTCTCGAACCTCCTTAACCAAAAACGTAGCTAAGCCGATAACTAACTTAAATTTTAAGTTTCATATTTTGGAATTTAATGTTTTTGACTTATCGAGATAATTTGGTACAATTTTTGGAGCTGTAGAGGTCACAATACCCTAATGTATTTTGAAAGTTATATTCTAACTATAAAAATTATTCTATGCTTCCAACTACATAGAACAAAAGAATAGTGAAAAATAAATTTATAATATTGAAATTGAAAGACTTCGAAAAGTTCAATTCCATATATGCTATTTTATAAGTGAAATTAAATGTTTTATCGATAAACAATTTTTCTATCATTAAAAATATTTCATCAACAGCAATCCAGTACCTGAAAAGCTTCAGGTTCTTGAATCTTAAATCCTTTAGCAATAATTTCTGTCTCTGTTTTTTTTTGCATTCAAGTTAATTGTCATATACAATGTTTGAAATATTTTTAATAGACTCACCCTTGAATTATCTAGTAAATCTTCTTAAAAGTATAAATTTTAAATGGAACATTCGTGAAAATATTCCATTAGTGGCTTCGATAAATTGTTTAATAGCACATGTTTGAGATACCAGTGTTGTTCTTGTGTTGGTGTTTGACTAAATGGGAATTCCGATATTACCAGGGAAATTTTCCAGTGGAGAATTAAAAGTAATCCAGGGAGTGGAGTTTTTTGCGCGTTCCAGAAACTAATTAAACGCATCACAATGACCAGAGTGCTCAGGATTAGTCGCTCGAGATATTAAATTGAAATATGCCATACCATTTCCAAAATAACCCTTTATTCAAACAATTTACTTAGCAATACAAAGTTTAAATTAAAACGTATAAATGATTCTAAAATAACCATTTTTTGGAAAATGAACATATTGATTTAGTTTGTGTTATTATTTAGGGCTCATTTTCTTTTAAATACCCGGGCGAATCATGCCGGGCGACAGAGTATTATATTGGCATAAAACTTGTTTTTTTTCGGGGGGGGGGAGTAATTTAATTTAGAAATTTCTATTTCATGAGGAACAATAATTTCCAAGCATGATTATTTATTGTCGATGTCCCTATATTTCAAAATAAATAAGTAGTATATTAAAATAAGTATATTTTATTCCAAAATTAAGCTTACTTTTAAGAGGTGAATGGCGTAGAAGATGTGGAGGGGTACATTGGTACATTACCCTTGGCCCGTGGATTGGATTCTTTTTGGCTTAATATTTTAATTTTAAAAAAATTATTCCGTAACTGCTACTATGCTGATTTAGGTACGCTCACACTTAAATCAGGTCAAAATGACCGGCTACAAAAATAATCCATTCTCTTCATTCTAACAAATACGTATTAATAATTAACTTTATCTTACAACCTTTATGGCTTATAAGAACACACAAAACTACCCCCTTAAAATAAGGAAAAATAAAAAATAGCAACCATTCAAACTTCTACAATTTATTGAAGAATCTACATAAACATATCAGATACAAAATTAGAAAAGCTCTAATTCAAATACATTCTTTGCAAATATGTCTTGACCATTGTAAACAGGTTGACGACAAATTATACAACGATGGGTTGCTTTTCTATCCATTTTTAACAAGACAAAAGTAACAAATTTCCGCTTTGCTAATTTTCCTATATCATCCTGTAATGGAGCAATTGTAGTTCTTGATACGGTTAGAATTTGTCCTATAATAAATCTGATTTCATGTGTGGTATAATTGTACATCAGATGACTTTCAATTTCTGGTTTTAGCATTTGAAGGGCCAATTTATTCATAAAGTCAAGACGTTTTACTGACAAATTATCTTTTCTCGCACTGTAAAGTACAATTGACACCACTGATATCCAAAATTCTAAAAAATATGGCTATGCCACTCCTTGTTCTTTGCCCGGTACAAGTATAGTGCACATTTTTCATCAAGTGCATCAACTCGTTACCTGTGTTGAAGATCTGAAAAAATCAAAAATAGTTACCAATAATGATCGAAAAGTCAAAATTATAATGTAGAACTGTTAATCCTCACGTATTAAATGAGAATCAATGGCTATTTTTATTTTAATCCAACATCATACTTGATTAATAATAATAGAAATAGCCAATGATATCTGATTAATAATAAAAGAATAAACGAATTAATCTTTGAAACAACTATGGATAAAGTCTAGTAACGAATCGAAGCATTTTATTTATTATAGACAAAACGACCAGCCGGGTTCAAACCTGGAATCATCGCATGTCCGGCGCGATGCTTTTTACAAGACCGAGGCTTATCCTCTTAACCAATGATGTCCAAACAAACTCAAGCTAATAACTAATGTCTATACATATTTGGAATTTCAATTTATTTAATATTTAATCTTCTCTTTATTCATTTTTGTGGCTCTATAATGGCCCGACTTTATTATTAAACTATAGAGGGATGTGTTTGAATATTATTCTTAACTTAGGTAGGTGAATTAATATAGTGAGAGATTTTTAATGAAATAAATGGACGCCTGCATTTGGTAGGGTAGGCATTCGGTGAGCAGAGATGCTAATTGGATTGCATAGTTGTCAGGGGTTACGAGAAGACCAAAAATAGGCAAAGCTATAATTTTAGGCGATTTTTTTTATCTGTCGGCGTATAGAAATGAATAAATTTATCATCATCATTGAGTATACAGTCCTAAGACTGGTTTGATGCAACAATCCGTCTCCACTCGACTCTGCCCTCCGCCAGCTGTTTGACCTCTCTAAATGTCTGGCATCCCATATCCCCAATTATTTGGTTGAAATATTCTAATCTGGGTCTTCCCTTCCCCTTTTCTTTCCCACCTCCCCCTCCAAGATATCCCTAAGCAGTCCCCCATGTCTCAGTGTGTGCCCCATCATCTGACCTCTTCTCTTCTTCAGACTCTTCCACAAGGTTCTTCTTTCTCCGATTCTTCCAAGAACTTCTTCATTTGTAATTTTATCCATCCATTTGATATTCATCATTCTTCTGTAGCACCACATTTCGAAAGCCTCTAATCTCTTTCTCTCCGCTTCTCTAATTGTCCAGGTTTTACACCCGTACATGGCTATGCTCCATACATATGTCTTCAATAGCAACTTCCTGTTTTCTAAGCTGATTGAGGAGGAGCATAGTAGTTTTTGTTTTGAATTAAACTCCATTTTTGCTTGGGCATTCTGATTTAATTTCGTTTTCGCTCCTCCCATCCCATGTTATTTTACTTCCTAGGTAGCGGAATTCCTTAACTCCTTCTAGGCTTTCTTGGTTAATTTTGATGCATTCCTGTCTCGTTTGTTCTTTTTTTGTACATACTAGGACCTTGGATAAATTTAAATTAATGAAAAAATTCACGAATTTCCCAATTGTCTCTTTATAAATGAAAATTATAAACGAATTTGATATTTTAAGTATTTTGGAAGTTATAGGACTTCAAGTTAATCCCTGACAGTTGCACAATAAAGTCAACACCTCTGTTAATTGAATGCCTACCCTAAGAGTTGAAGACGTCGATTTATCTAATTAAAAAATCTCTTACAAGATTAATTCATCCAAGTTAAATAACAGATTCTATTAGATCTCCCAGGTGATTATTTACCTAACTTCACATTTTCGGCATTTTCATTTAACAAACGGCTTATATTAGCTATGTGATTAAAAATTATTATTTAAAAAAAGAGGGTGATATTAGGGCCGGCAGGGTCAGAACTCCCTTCGTCCTACTAAGGTTTTGCTTACGCCCTCTGAATTAAATACGCTCCTATCCATCTATAAGCTGGCTGGGGTGTTAATTTAGTGGTTAGAACTGGAACCATATATTAACTTTTAAATAACAGATTAAACCTAAATAATCCCATTGAAGGAGCAAATAAATGGAGAACAATGAATGCTGAATTTTCACTATATTTAGATAATTTCCAATCTAGATAGAATAGGTGTTTATTTCATTAATCTTAAACCGGAAATGTTATTTTTTGAACAAGAAAATGTGGAAATGGCTGAAAAATGATTAATGAAATGAAGATTTATAGATTATTCTCATTTCTCAAAGCTAATCTCAGATTTAGATGAACATATAGTAATTAGTTACTATGTATTATAATACCTAATCAAAGTTAAAAAGTTTCACTTCAAATGCTTGGTTTTTCACACACTCTCAATTTCATACAATAATTTTTTTTCTTGGTTAAAAAACAGTTTGAGTACCATTTTAATTCAGAAAACATGATCTCGTCGTGTTTTTAACCGACTTCAAAAAAGGAGGAAGTTCTCAATTCGACTGAATTTTTTTTGTTTCTATGTTAAATCATATCTACGCCAATTGTTAACCGATTTTGATGATTTTTTTGCATTGGGTTCAGTCCACCTTCCAATTGGTCCCGTTTTTTTTCATTGATATTGGACCTTTTTTGATATGTTTGTTCAGGCATAACTTCTTTGTTTATTAACCGATTTTAATGATTCTTTTTTTATTGGAAAGAGGGTACCTAGGGGTGGTACCATATTAATTTGGTCAAGTTCTGAAAATATGATCAATGACGTAAATCTCCAATTCTTATCACCAAATAATCGAAATTATAATAAATAAAATTTTTTATAAAAAAATCTTAAAACATTCATTTAAAACCCGCAAATGTTTCGAGAGAATTTCTATATTTATTAATTGAATTTTATTATCATTTTCTGATTCATTCTACCTGACGCTTTCTCTTACGAGATGTATGCAAGGTATTATATTAAGTCACTATTATAATAATAACATCACTAAAAAGAGAAAAATAAAAATAATTTTTATAAAAAAATAAAACCGACTTCAAAAAAATTAAATGCAACAAATAAAATAATAATAACTTAAAAATAAAATAAAATACACTAAAAGGTATAAAATAATTATCTTATTTAGTTACAACTAAACGACGAAATATTAACATGAAATTACTTTTTGAAGTCGGTGCCAAACATATAGATATTATAAATCGCACTCGACGGATCTTACTTAGTACATTTGGCGGATACGCTCGCTTATAAGTATAGTTTGTTTGGCACCGACTTCAAAAAGTAATTTCATGTTAATATTTTGTCGTTTAGTTGTAACTAAATAAGATAATTATTTTATAACTTTTAGTGTATTTTATTTTTAAATTATTATTATTTTAATTGTTTTTGAAGTCGGTTTTATTTTTTTATATAAAAATTATTCTTAAAGATTAATTAGAATTTAGCTATTTAGAAGGAAGCTCATGGACCCCGAAATTATGCAGTTTTTTCCACAGAAAGTAATTTTTTATTTTTTATTTGGAGTTATCTGAAATATTTATTATTTTTTTAATCCTTTAATAAATTCTGTACTAAATGATAAATTAAGATAAATTGAATTTGGTTTTTGTCAATTATTTATTATACAGTCGGTAGGATATTTCGAAATCGGATGTTTGAAATCACACTAATCAGTATCTTTCAATCAAGTATAAATGTAATCGCTCTAGTTATCTGCAGGGCATTCACTCTAAATTTCGATAACGTCCATCAGGACTGCTCTTCAATACATAAAAACCATTTTTTGATTAAAATGAAATTAATGAATTAATAAATAATTGACTAGCTAACGAAATTGCTATCCTTAAGATTCTAGTTAAAAGTTTACTTTTAAAAGACCATGATAATAAAAATTCAATTTAATATATGGCTTAACTAGATGAGTAAAAACTATAGAAAAGACCTAAATGAGTAGAGGTTCATTTTCGATGTTTAAGTACATTCTATCAAAAATCAAATTAACTTTCATGACTTTCAATTAACTTAACTTGATTGTTGAAAACAAGGGATCGCTAGAGCAGTTTTTTCTCACAAAAAATGAAAAATCTTTCATGTAAATAAATGTCAACTTCCGGTGTTCCGATTTCAACCAAAAGCTTGCTGTACTAATTCTAGCCTACTTGTAAATGGTAAGTACGATGTTGCCGTCATGTGGTAGAAATTGAAACTAACGCAATTGGGTCGTTGTCACAAATGTTACATGCATAATCAAAGAATATTATTTAATAAATAGGTATGGTTTTTGTTTATATGTCATTTAAACACTGATCAATCAGCTTTCAGAAGACCCATTTGAGAGAATTCAAGCTTTCACCACCAGTTGCCGAATCTTCAATTTCCAGTTACCCATAGCGAGGTTAATTTTTAAAATTTCGTAGCTCTGAGAGTTATGGTTGCAAAAAGCAGGGGAGATACATACGTACATACATACGTAGACACGGATTAATAGATTTTTGATCCCTGGAGACCAAAATATTTGGTTTTATCTTCTAAATTCGGTTTCAAACTAACTATCGATTCCTTCCGCCTAGAAGTCACAGAGTAAAATTAACTTTTTTCATCTCTGAGATAGAAGCTCTCAATGTGTCAGAACCCAGGAAGACGATCGCAACACTTCACATTATATATTATATCAATACATGGTATAGAGAATAAAGTAGCTGGAACACCGAGCGATGCTCGGTAATTTTTTGATTCAGTTAAAATCGATATATTAATATTATTTTTAATTTTAAATTGAGCTAAAAGGGGCGATTTTTAATCGCAGCCAAAATAAAATAAAATTGAAATAAAACTTAATTTATATTTTTACCAACGTTTTGACCCGCTATGGCCATCATCGAGACATATCACTGTCCACAAAGTTTTGAATGTAATTGCAATTAAAAAATAATATTAATATACACAGAGGTGCTTTTGTTGACCCTTTTAAATCCTGAAGAAGGAAGGATACGATTCTTCGAATTGTCATATTTTTCAAGAGAATCTAATTGATATTCTAATAAATTATTTTATAGAAAAATATCTTTAATTAAATAAATTGGCAAATTCTAATAAATAAAAATATTTGTAATGATCTATTAGTGGAATTTAAAATAAAAAACCAATTAATTTTATTAAAAGAAAATTGAAAAAAATGTGATTATAAATTTTTATTCAAACAACCACCTTAATATTATTTCAAACCCATCAAAAATAACTTAGCCGAAGATGAGACCGTGACAGATCGAATTGTCAACACAAAAACCCCATAACCCGTGAATTTCATCCAAATCGTTAGAGCCATTTTCGAGAATCCGATTCTATTTATTATATATATGCTCAATTAATATAATAAGATAAGATAAGATTTTATGTCTATAAGCGGACAAAAATTGAAGGCGATCATAGGACTCTGCTACATATCGAAGACGAGATATGAATGATTTATTTTGCGACATGACTAGTTTACACCCCATTCCTTTATTTCAATCGGATAAAAAATTTGACACAACTAATAACTCATGATACTTGATAAGTACACCAAATTTTAGCGAAATCATTGGAGCCGATTTCGAGAACCCGATTGGATATATATACAAGAATTGCTCATTTAATAATATAAGATAAGATAAAATAAGATATATGAAAGTAAAAATGAAATAAAGGAGTTAAATTAATTAGTTGATATGAAATATAATAAGTAGTTAAATATTTAATACGTATAATGTATATGGACATGTGCGAAAATAAATAGGCTGAATTTTTATTAAAAATATTTATTTCATAGATTTATTTACAATAAAAAATAAAATAATAATATATGACTTGATAGTGAAAATCTGAAGAGGTAAAGTAACAGTGAGATGAATAGGATTTGTGTAACACAAGTATTTTTGGTATTATTTTAAAATACAAAAGTCAAAATGCGGTGCTTGATGTCAAAATCATTTGAGGAGTCAGCTGGGTCATTTACCACCAACCACCTAAAAAATATCACAAGAAAACAATTGAATTAAAATTAAGTATAGATTTTTTTTTATTTTTTATTTAAATTTAATCGAATCATTTAGTGAAACTTTTCTTTTATTTTTTGCAAAGAATGGAATGCAAGCTCATCATACCACCCTAGTTGGAGACAGTTCAATTTTTTTCATCGCTAAAACAAATAGATTAACCTACTTTTTATGGAAAATAGTAATAAACTAGAGTAAATTTTTAACGTAGTACTTCTACTTTAATATCGGTCCATAAAGAATTGGGGAAATTCACTAAAAATAGAATGATTAGTAATATTTCTTGATAAAATCAGAAAACAACCGAGTAAAAGAAACAATTTGAAAATACCAAATGGAATATTTTACATTTGTAGGGTTATAAAATATTAAATTGATTTTAAATAGATAGAGTAACCAAAGGGCAATAATTATGTTTGTTCCTAACGAAAAATCTAATTAATAAGAGAGTATTTTTGTTGATAAAAATAAAATTAGATAAAACTGGAACCGTGTGAACAATATATGTATATGAGCATTGTATTTACCCCCCAGTGGAAATTTTAAACTAAATACGCAAACCTAGTTTATCTATCTATCTAATGATCGAAGTCAAATTTCCTATTAAAGTAAATGTTTCAATTCTTACCACCGCCTCCGCTCCAGCCACCGCTTGTTTTCCATCCGCCGCCTCCTCCATATCCACCTCCGCCTCCACCAGATTTCCATCCGCCGCCGCCGCCTCCGTTCCAACCACCGCCTCCGCCTCCAGATTTCCAGCCGCCGCCGCCTCCGCTCCATCCGCCGCCTCCTCCTCCTCCAGATTTCCATCCGCCGCCGCCTCCGTTCCATCCACCGCCTCCGCCGCCTCCAGTCTTGATTATTTTATAAACAACTACAGGAGAGCCGCCGCCGCCTCCACTCCATCCACCTCCGCCTCCTCCAGATTTCCAGCCACCACCACCGCCACCGCCACTCCATCCGCCGCCTCCTCCTCCTGACTTCCAGCCACCGCCGCCTCCATTCCAGCCGCCTCCGCCGCCGCCACTGTTCCAACCGCCTCCACCTCCACTGGACCAGACTCCTAGAAAATATCAAACATTAATTAAATTAATATGAAACAATAATATATGTTAATATACAAAATATACAAATTAATTCTCTATTTTTTTATTTAAAAGTTTATAATATGACAAGTGTTTATGTGTGACTTTTTAATTTATCAGCAAACGTTTCCTCGACTTTGCTGACTTCTTCAGGGTTTCTACAATTATAAGAACATAATTAATATCAAGTTACAAAAGAACAATTACAATTCCAGAATCGTACTTTTGTAACTTGATATTAATAATGTTCTTATAATTACACTGAATACCTTTGTGGCAACTAGAATTTACTGATATTGGTTGAGTTTGGTTCAAAGGACTAGAATCTTCATTTTTGACCTTCCGCCTCATTTCGGGTGTTTTTTTTTCAAAATGTTATAAAAGAAAATGTTAAAAATTACATCCTCTACAACTTTGACTCTAATTTTTGACATTTTTGTTTAAAAAATTTCGAAAATAAACACCTAAAATCAGGCGGAAGGTCAAAAAATGAAGATTCTGGACCTTTGAACCAAACTTAACCAACATCAGTAAATTCTAGTTGCCACAAAGATATATTTAGTGAAACGCGTTTTAACTAGTAAGAACCTGTTCTTACTAAAAAACGGGGTTTTATTATAACATATACATATTTATATTTGATATATATATGTGTATGATTATGCTCTTCGCGATGCAATCTAGGTAACGCTAAAAGATCTCCCAAGTTAAGGAAAGACCTCGGTAATAATTAAATATAAATTTTTTCTACAAAATAGAAAATAACCCTAGCTTCCTAACAGCTGAAAATGTTTAATTTTAAAATATGATCTATATCTATATTTCTCCATGGTTTAGAAAAATCCTTTTTACTTCGATGAGATATGGATTAAATTTGTTTTAAATCTTGGCCAAAGAAGAGATTGTTGAATGGAAAAGTACGTACTCATCTATAGGTCAGTTCATTCAACCTGAGCCAACTCAAGATCAATCGGGTTTTCAAATATCAATGACTTCAAAGTGACCTTTTCATATTTAAAATTAAATTTAGTAGGGATAAAAGCTAACATTATAATAATGGGGTTGATTCTTTCGAGTTGAGCTATCTATGTTAAAATTGAAAAATTGACTATAACTTTCTTTCTATATATTTTTTAATCTGATGTCTTTTTGGGTTATTTAATCTTTTCTCCGAAATGAAAACTTAAATATGTTGTTACTAGAACATTAAATGCCTCCTTAAATCATCATGTATAGATATAGGATACTAGATCTAGATCGAAAATTAAATTTTATTATGATTTTTCTCATCATGTTGCAAACATTTCTAAAGAATAATGAAACAAAAATAAAAAAATAAAATAAAACATTTTAGATGGATTCATTGGAGGACGATAATTGAAAAATAATATTTTTGATATCGAAAAAGTAATGTTTTTTTATCAATTTCAAACATATGGAGAGTAGGTATTGCAAAGTTTGTAATTAAGGTTTATTATATCTTTAAGAAAAAGTGAACCTATGGGAAAATGTTCATGTCATTCTGTACATAGCTATGATTATAGCTTTATTAGAATAAATTGATAGTTACAAACAGGATCCTAGATAGATAGATATGATTATCCTAATGAGAGTATTCAATAACTCGACAGTGAATTGAAGTAATCAAAGTAAATTTTAAACTGAAATAGATCAATCAAAAAGTTTTGATAATTTCTTAAGGAAGTTAATTTGAATTCAAACTACACTATTCCATTTGATTAGCTATCGCTCTGTTATCACGTTTACGATGCATCCTAATTTACTTCGGGATTCACAATGTATCTACAAATAAATAGTGTAAACTTCTAATAACTGTAAAGCCTGAGTGGAGTAGTGTAATATGATAGAAATTAAAAATAAAATGTTATATTTATATTATGAATAGAAAAAAGGGATTCATGAATATCGTATCAAAATATTTTTAAACATGTTTGATTGAATGCATGCCTCCTTAGGGATTGCACCTAAGTGCCAAAATAGCTGCCCAGATAATGTTCAACTCTTTTGATAAACAAACGATTATAATATTATAATATCATTTATATGATATTGGCAGTATTCGTGGATCCTTTTTTTATTAATTTAATTTTGGTATGTGGTAAACTTTATTTAACCCGCGAATGTTAGAGAAAGTCCCTCGCTTCTTTCATGAAATTATTTTGAAATATAAATATATTTCAATTTACGACTGATCCGCACTGAAATCAAAGTTCATATTTGGCTAACGTATTTGATTCATTGGCAAATTTATCATTTTATTATTCCTATATTTTATTTTTTAACAAAAACCCAACAAATAGCTTAAATCCTACCTAAAAGAAGTTACGCTATTTATTCTTTGCATAAATAATATCTAATTAATTACATAGCTACCTTTTAATTATGTAGCAAGTACGTATCTAGAGTTTTTTAAGCTATTGGAGAAAACACTTATTATATAGTAAGATAATCTGGTATTCAACAACTAATTTTGAAAAGATTTGTTTTTCCGCAGCCCCTTAAGTTTCAGTATAATTCTTATCAAACTTCTGGGAAATCCGCCCCTTAGTCCACATCTTAAAATTAGTTATGTATAATATCTAAAATGAGGGTAGGAATGACAGGATATGCCACTTATTTTCGTTAAACGCCTGTCATCTTCACCATAAGCATACCCGCAATACCCATGATTATTAAAATTTTCGACCGATTTACACTGAAATCCAATGTGAACCATATGAATTAAACAAATAAATAATTTAAAAAAATATCTATGCAAATTCAAAATTATAAAATATTCAGGATATTTATTGCTTTTTGTATGTTTTTCCAATATTATATACATAATATACTTCTACCCGAGGGGTGATCCGCGATTGGATGTAGGTGTACACCTCTTTGGAAGTGTTTTGGAAGTACTTGGGAATATTTCGAAGTACTTGGGAATATTTGGAACTACTTGGAAATATTTGAAAGTACTTGGTAATCTTTGGAAGTACTTGAAAATACTTGGAAATATTTGGAATTACTTGGAAATATTTGGAAATACTTGGAAATATTTGCAAGTAAAAGTGGAAGCAGGTGTATAGCATATTTGGTCGCGGTTCACCCCTCGCTTCTACATATATTATAGATTTTTAATCTATTTAATTATAAAACCCTTAAGTCATACAATAGTCATTTATTTATCTATCGCTAAGGGCCTCGTTTCACAAACTTGGACTCATGTACCAAAATATCTCCTATAAAACTGAATTTTAATATACAATTCTTACTATATTCGAACTATATATAGTATGTATAAACATACCAACAAAAATAATAAATCTTACTACCAAAGATCCAACATATCAAAGTAACGGAAACGTTAATTTATTCTATATACATAAAACCGCATTTCTTACTTGTTTTATTGTATTTTTAATGCATCAGCGTTTAGTTGTATCTCCAACAACAGAGAATTCTAAAAATTGTTATTGTGCTGAAGATGATCACTTGAATATGTTCGAAACGTCCAATTAATAAATTACAAAATAAGAAAGAGTCACAGAAAGGGGGCTACAATTTTCATGCTAAACTGTTTACTTACTTTAATTATTCTTGCAAATAAATGACTCCCTCAATTAACCAAAATTCATTATTAAATCGATTATAATTAACAATACACTACAACGCACGTCACGCAGTTGTTAAAAAGAATAAAATTATTTCGATTATTTACTACATGTCCTCCTTAGGTATTTATTATGTTAATTTAATGTAACAAATGAAAAAACATATACTTCTTTGAATCTAATTTTAAAAAGATATAAAGAAAAATATTTAATAAAAGCAATGCTTTTTTTATTTCCCACCCGTGTCCTGTTCAAGTTCGTGTGGTCACCTTCTAATTTTCTCTAACTCCACTTTTATACCACTCCTCTCGAAAATGAGATAATTGCTATTTGTAAAAAAAGCATTAACCTTTATACGTATATTGTCCATTTAGGAAAAATAAATTACATTGCATCATAATTAAGTTAGCATAAAAAAGATGCAAGCGTTACGACGCACGATTGAGACAATAAGCCCTCGCGAAATAAAATGGGGAATCTTTTTCTATGTTTGAATGCCTTGGCTTCCGTATAATTAGAAATTACCTCACGTGATATTACAAAAGAACGCTTATGATATTTCGGGTTTATTAAAAAATAATAGATTCGGTTGTTTTTTTATTTATTTTATGTTTTTTTTTGTTTTTATTTTAACATAAGTTTAGAAAAAATATAATTGTGTATTTTTTCGCGTGTTTTAATTACAATTTAAATGATATTTAGATTGAAAAAAGAGAGAGAGCGAGATTACTTTAATCTAACGATGAAAAAAGTTTTTTTGTTTTTATCAAATGTTTCATAATTCTAATTTAAATGGATATTATTAATGAACTCTGTTAAAGTTTTAAATTTAGAAATATTAAATATAGGGAGAGGCCCTTTTATAAATTATATAGTGATTGCACCACACCGCTTTCACTTAACTCCTTCCATTTTTTGAAATCAATATTCTTAAATTTTCAAAAAAGATAAAAAAAAACTAATTATTTTAATCTTTAAGCTAAGGAAACATTTTCAAATATTCTTTAATTTCAATCGGAATAAAACGTATATCAGGTCATACTCATACAGAGCATACTTGATATAGTCAGCCAATTTAAAGGAAAGTTTTTGAGAAAATGGCTAAAAGCCTAAAAACGGTTGAAGTAAATTAATACTTCCAATGAAACTATTGAAATCAAAAACTTGATGTACAACTTCTAGCCGATACTTCTAGCCGATAACTAGCTCAGGTTTCAAATTTGTGACTTACTGTTGATAGGACCTAGGCTTTAGACCCTTTGTAAGCCCGAGATCTCACCATACTTATACTCATAAATTCCCACATAGATACAATCCAACGGTTAAAACGGGTTCCGTATTGATTTTCTACGGAACCTTAAAACCATATTATTTGAATCAAGAAACTCAAATTCGAATTTTCGAGTATTTATTTTGACTTAGGCACTTATAAAAAAGAAAATTAAATTATTAACATTTTAAATCTCAGTACGCATTTTAAAGGAATGTAAATCTCATTATTATTTTGTCAATACTAACCAGCAAAGGTATTGGAGATGGCCACGGCCAGAAGTACGGCTGTAACTAGAAACAGCTGAAAACAAAATAAAACATTCATTAGATTTCATGTTGTTATAAATTGTCCTGTTAATATAATATTTTTTAAAATTTAAGAAATGATACCCGTAGTATGTATATTTAGATTTGTTACGAACCCTCAAATATAAGCTAAATGTTACCGCCGAGGACCACTCTAAATTCAAAATTAACTATCTAAGAGCAGATATGGTTGCATAAACAATCAAAATACCTCACCCATTTTCAAAACCATAAATATCTAAAATAAGTAAAATTTCTTTTTTTTTTATTTCTTTTCTATTCGAATCATAGTTCAAGAAATTTCGGAAATAATCGCTAATAAATTCATCTTTTCTAAACAATGAATGTCAAGAAATCGCCAAATCATATGGTTTGATTGATGTGATTCACTTCAAATGGAAATATGATGACATTTTTGAAAGCTCGAGGCATCACCAAAATAAGAAAATAGTTATTAAGATTTTTATTGACTTTAAATTTATCAAACGTGAAAAAATGTATTTTTAAGAATCTATCAAATACGATTGTATGTTGACTTGAGCTTCAGAGAAATGCTATTATTCTACAATATTATACGATGTATTGAGTTTTATATTAACTTTTTTTCTATTTCTACTTACTAACGTGGGCATCAATACATCGTTTTCCTTTGAAAAATAATCTATTCAATAAAATAACCCTTTAAATTTTACCATCCCAAACTCATATACACACCTCATAATTTTTTGAATCATTTGACAAAATCGGACTTTATAAACCTTTTATTTTAATATTGATAAATTCAATTATTAATTTCTAAAAACCACAATGGAAATAACTGGTAAATTTTAACAATATAAGAATACAGCCCATTTTTTGTTATTTGAAAAAGGATCTTTATAATCGAGCGATAATATATGCGAGATTAATTAGAAATTATGATTTGAATTTTTTTCTCTAATATTTGCTGGAAGTTTTTTTCTCATCTGAATTAAAAAATGTTTTTAACAAAAATTATCAGATAGAACGTAAATTTTTACAACCCTGTAAATTTGAATAAATTTATTGCCTCTCGATTAATTAGAGCTGATAAGAGTTTCAAATAAACTACTCGATCATTAAACTTTATTTTAGGGGGAAACAATGTTTAAAAAATTTGTTAAAATATGACTAGATATGCATTTTTGGTGAACGAATTTAGTTCCTAGGTAATCAGAAATTAATGGTAATCAATGAGAAATTAGATTTTAATAAAAGTTAAAATTACTGCCAATGAAGTATGATTAATATTGAAATGGAATTTTTTATAGAAAATTATTTTCTTGAAATTTCACAGGTCATTTGTAACACTACTTTAAATAAATTTAATAATAATTCTGTAAATAATTCACCACAGTTTCGGTCATTACTGTTCGACCATCTGCACTAATAAATAACGATTCTAGTTTTTTGAAAATATCCCTAATAAGAAATAATTAATACATAATGGATCAGATCAGTCGAATGTACAAAATTATTGTATTATCACCTGAATTACATATACATCCAAAGTTTCAAATCGATACGACAATTAGAAGTGGGATAAAATCGACATTCTAGATGGCATTACATCTAGACCTGTTACATACAAGTGAAGCTAATATAAAGCGTTTAAAAAAACGCCTCATTCTTCATTTAGTTATGAAACTGTATTATAAGATTTTACACATATAACATGGCAGTGATTGGAAACTGAATAGTGAATTAATATAAATAAATAAGTAATTTATATAAATTATTAAATTTATTTCATTAATCTTGAAGTTTGAAGAATATTAGGTAAGAAATTACTTAAGTTTTGGGAGAATAATTTAAAAAATCGAATTTGGGTACACAACACCTTACTAAATAATTAAAATTTAAAATCAAGATTTTACGAAGGCAGTCATTGAGACGCAGGAAATTTATAAACAAGGTAATCCAAGCGTGCACACGTTTTTGCTTTCAAAAGGTTTAAATAAGTGCACAAATTGAGATGCATATCAGGCCAGATCAAAACAATCTACCAAAGAATCTGCTTCACTCAATGTTAAGGATAAGGTTTATTCTTGTGTCGAACTAAAGTAGAGATCTTAATAGTATATAAAATCCTTAAAAGGTGACATGTGTTTATAAAAATATTAAGTATTCATTAAGTTTACCATTATAGATGAATTTTTTTTTTTGATGAAATCATGTATCGGAATTTTCAACAATAAACATTAGTATCTTGTAAATTTAGTAAACACTCGTAAATATTTGCAAATCAAACCGTGTTGACACCAAAACATGTTTCTTCAAGGCAACATCAATGACATTTAGAAAAATTTATTCAAAATCTTGTAGGAAGGTGAAAACTCATTCATGAAATGGATATCCGATAAAATCCACTCCTTTGTTTTTATCATCATCAGCCTCTTGTTTTGATTCATAAAGAAAAGTGAATTTCCAAATAATGGCGATTACCAAACGTGATCATTGTTCAACGACAAATTGCATTATGCTCAAGTTAAATTTGTTGATGAGAAGAAAATTTGCCTTCATTTAAGAATCTGAATGGAATATTGTTCCCTTAGTACAATGGAGAAAATTAAAAGTTAAGAATGTGGACTTTGGTTGTGAATTTCTTTCACAATTACTGCTCTCTCGGCATCCATCATCATGCATTACTTTACTTGTCAAAAGAATTAATTATAGTAAGTACTTGTTAATTTTAGACATTTGATTTTTTCATGAAACATAATAATTATTTTGTTAATCACTACATTTTTATTATGTTAGTAAAATGAGGACATTTTTAATTAAGCATCAAACTCAACGTATGATTAAAGGGAATTTTTTTCCAAGATTCCTAAGCTCTATGAAATATTTTACAATTTGTAACGCCATTTTTCTTACACAAGGAACTTTATGTCAGTGTTTGTTTTTTATTATATTTTTTCTCACGCGCTAAACCAGCATTTATTAAAATATTTCATTCAATAAAAATAGCTTAGGTATGTCCAAAAGACTAAATATTAAATTATTTAGGAATAAAATAATTTAATTAATTAAAACACGAAGAGCTACGATCAGAAAAAAGTATGGGGCAAACTTAATCAATCGTTAGGGCTTTATCTAGAAATTTCAAAATTGGCAAGCAATATTCTAGCTTATCAATTCCAAATTTTGTGACAAATTTCAGCTCATTGGCTACCAACATTCTTCAGAATGATTCGGGGTTTTCTGAATTTTCACATTTTTAATTTCGAAGTTCTAAAACTGCCCAAAATTTAGTGAATTCTTTACAATAAAATAGTATAACAGAACACACTTTTAATAAGCTTCTGTTTTCAAGTTATTGTAAGGATTGAAATCCACTAACACAGACAGGCAAACAGACAAAATTAAATTTAGAAAATGATTTTTCATCACGCTGATAAACAAAAATAAGCAAAAAATGCACTACAAGGGCGTTGAGTAATTAATTAATAAATATTTATAATTGTACTTTTTTGAATTCTCATATGAAGAATATTTTCGATTAAATCTGACAAAAATAAAATAAAGTTATTTTTTAAATTAGACAAGAGACAAAAAGTTCTTTACGTAGGGATCAAAAACTTTATCCATAATTGTTTTGATAAATTTCAAGTTTAGCATAAACAGGATAGATCTAGAATTTTATATGATTTTGTTTTTTACTTTTATATTTTAATCATTGAATATTTGTATGAATTTAATTTCTATTTGAATTATCCT
Organism: Forficula auricularia; assembly: GCA_024734495.1. Taxonomy (NCBI): domain Eukaryota; kingdom Metazoa; phylum Arthropoda; class Insecta; order Dermaptera; family Forficulidae; genus Forficula; species Forficula auricularia. Next base: position 17,182,720 of record JALMQS010000128.1, read on the forward strand.
TTTTGAATTTTTCTAAATCAAATCCCGACAGTTCTAAAACAGTAATATTTCTCTTTCATTTAAAAATATAATTAACCGAATGGAAAATATAACTTTTTTCGAATTATTATTATTTCAAATAAAGTTGTACATAAGTATGTATTTTGTAATAATAAAATAAAAATAATATACTAATAATTTGAAATTGATATAACTTTTTTTAACAAATCTAATAATTAAATGGGCTCACTATTAGATTTAATTGAAGTAATACTACCTATTACTTAACAAATATTTGTTATTTCTAATTTTATAAATTAAATGGTTTATTCAGTCACATAAAATAAATAAATAGAGTAATTTTAAACAATTAACATTATTTATTAGATAGATTTACTAAACAGTTTCAGTCACCTCCGAAATACTACTGAAGATGGTCTACCAGGGGTGAAGGAAACTGTTTAATAAATCTGTCTAATAAATATGGTAATTGTCTAAAATTACTCTATTTATTTATTTTATGTGACTGAATAAATGCTTTAATTTACAAAAATATTTGTTTATCAATAATATTTCTGATTAAAATGTTTAAATAATCGAATAGTCAATTTATGCTCCATTTCCGGTAACATTTGTATATATTACTATATATTAATGGTATGTGAATTCCAGTGGTTTGAAATCTGCCCATCGGCCGTTTAGTCATTTCCTGAAGCCAATCTGACAAAATCAAACCAATTAACTTATCTGGTGATGATAAACTATCACAGACGCAAGAGAAGCCCTAATGTCCTTTCATAATGAAGTATTCTCTCATATGGAACCAACACCTATTTTCTAAGCGATTTGATTTTATTTCCAATACTAATTCGAACATTGACTAAAGTTACTTGCCATCAAGTAGAAGGCTTTCGTCCAAGGGCTTTATAATTGTGCGCTCATTTCGCATCCTGACTAATTGGAAAGTAATTACAACGCATACTAAAATGAGAGAACCATCCCCAACGCTTTTCGAATTGAACACAACTACTTCTACGCATGCAATGTGTGTCGAAATCAATATTTAGAACAAGAAACTCAATTTGGTACCATCGGATTAATATTGTCTAATTCAAGAACGAAAACGCCTGGCGATCACACCACTAAATTAACAAAAAAATGTCAATATTCTTTTTTGCTTATTTCCATTTAGAAATGTTCAAAATTCATTTTTTTATCAATATATACATCAGTAGCGTGCAGTCCATGAATGCTGTGGATGAGGCGCATCCCTAAAATTTCAAACATAAGTAATAGTTGTATGTCGGCTGGTAGTCTTGTAAAAGTTGACAAATGGTAAAACCTTACAATTCATGATGTGGGATGACCAATCAGATGAAAGTGCCTGTCATCTGATTGGCCATCCGGCCAGGCACAAGATGAATTCTAAGGTTTTACCCTTTGTCAACTTTTACAAAGACTTTACCAACCGACATACAACTGGCTCTAAGAGTATTTTCATAAATATATAAGGTCGACTTCAAAATTTCAGGAGGATCTTTAAATTTTCAAAATATTATCTGCTATTTCAAATATTTCTATAAAAAACATTTTATGTTTTGAAAAATACATTGGTTCTCGAAATTAAATTAAATTATTCCATAGTTTCATTTTGAGTTTAATATTATAAATATTTTACATGATTATTTACTACAATATTAGTTTTATAATTCAATTTTTTTCTTTTAGAAATAATGAACTAATTTAACTTAATTTAATAATGAGTACCTAAGGGTAAACATTCCTGCTAATATTCATGTTAAATAATTATAATATTAAACTAAAGATGAAATACCTATAGGACTTTCGATTAGTATCAAATAAATAAAATATTAGTTTACCTAATAAAATTGAAATTATGTTTAAAAAAATGAATATTTGAAAATGTAAAACTAGCTCAATCGAAAAACTCACCTCACCCCAATACCAAATATGTGTATATATTTTATTTTAATTTTCGGATCTTCAAAAGCTATTACATTGCATAAATAATTAGACTTGAAATATTTTAAATTATAAACTTTTTGAATAATTAAATAACATGTTTTGATTATTGACATATTGTAAATGATTAATTATATTTTAATCCATGGCCAATTCCAATATAGTATTATTTATTGGAGAATGGGGTCGGAAAATATCATCTATAATTGATAAACTCTGGAAAAATAAATGGAACAAAAAAATTAATCTATAAAATATTTATAAAAGACAAAATAAATATGTTTTGCACTCCAGGGGAGAATATACCATATAACAAAATAAATATAACAAATGTTGATTAATATTATTAATATTAAATTTTTAATATATAAATAAGATTTAATTTAAATAAATTATTCAATCTTCAATTAAGTCCCTTAGTCCCTACGGGACTGGGCGCTCTCATATTCTTCTTATTTAGAAAGAATAAACGCATTTCATTAAATTAAATTTTACAAAATGTTAAAAATCCCATGAAAATAAAAAGACCCTATGGATCAATTCAAGACTTGAATTTTGAATCTCTCCTCCTACAGTCCTTCATGAAAATTTTCGGCCTCCGAAGATTTTTTTTCCTTTTAAAAAGTTCTGTACAAAGGTAAAACGGAACTCTCAATAATGTCAAAACAATGTTTGTCTGTCTTCCGGTCTTTTAAGGCATTGTTGCTCGTAAACTAAATAAGTTATGAACTTGAAATTTACAAGATCTCTATATTTATTTTCCTCGAAATAAAAAAATTGAATTAAAATTTTTAATTGAATGAGTATTTTGAATAGGGCTCGAAAGACTAAAAAAGTTTCTCATGTATCATGTGGTTTAAATTTTCATCGAAAATGGGGTGATAATAAGGATCATGATCTCCACCACTTAAGACTCTCCTGGGGTTCGAAATTTGAAATTTTGATTATTCTCCTAATCCCATTCCTCCATTTTTGGGCCTTCCGTGAAATTCATGTATAATTATAATTTTAGGAATAATTTTCTAGCACCTTGAAAATTCTTTGTCTTTTGTGGGTTCTTTGAGATTTTCCAAAAGTCGTTAAATTTCAGAGGTTCTACAGAAAGGCAAGTAAATTATGTAAATTAAATCTTTAAAATCTCTATAAATTGTGCTTACTTAAATTTGGATTATATTTTAAAAAGTTATTTAATTATTTGGTAGAGTTAATAGAGAAATATTAAAAAGAGGCTTGAAAGATGTTTTATTTCTCATTTTTCTCATTAATTTATTATTGAATTAATTATTGAAATTTTAGATCAGTGCTTCTTAAACATTTTGAATTCGCGGCCCCCTTGGAACCCAAGTCAATATCTCACGGCCCCCCTATGTTTTTTTTAAATTCAGATTGGTTAAAAAACTATTTATAAGTTTGAATTTCTTATATGCATACACTTACTAGTCAATGCATGGATTTACTAAGGTTAACAGTAAAAGCGTGAAAAAATCTACATATTTGGCGCCAATGCGACAAAATTTAAAATGCTTGATTTAAAAATAATTAAGGCATGAAATCAATAGTCTGTGTTATAAGCAGTTGCAAATATATTATTATTTCAATATTTCAATACGTTATCGAAATTTTATAGTTATAAGTATTTAAACTGATTTAAAAATAATAATTTATTTGATACATTTGCGACTCTTCGTGCCACCCCTGCGGGTAATCCATGGCCCCCTAAGAACCAATGTTTTAGATCACCAAGCCGAATATAAAGTACCCCATTCTTTAATATTTCTTGATAGATATCAATATGTGTGTGAAATTTTATTGTTAAAGATATTTTCGAGAATGGTGGAACGAACAAATATTCTATCCTTATTATTATATAGATTGAAAAACTGCTATATATGATCAAGTTAAACAAAAAATAAAATGAATAATAAAAGAAGGTGTAACCTCCCCCCTGATTATAAGTCCTTATTATTTTAGTGAGGCTTCTTTAATTTTGAATTATTCCAAATGTTTATTTCTCGTTAACTCTAGCACCGTAAGAAAGATGAACTGATCCTCCGGCGATGCCGGGGGTAGTGTACTTACCCTCATGTTGGAAGTCAAAAGATGAAAGCCAACAGTTGAAGTGATATCTTCTGCATCCACCGGTGGCTATTTATAAGACGGGGCCTGCTGCACTGGGGGAGGGCTTCGCCCCCCTCCCGGGGCCAAGGCTTTATCGCGTTGTGCAAAGTGGACCGCCGGTACAAGATAGTGAAAGGAGCCGCTGATCTTCATCAATGGAAAAAAAGTGAACGTGGGAGTTGACCATAGATTCACGCTGCATCTTTTTCATTAGGAAGCAAAAAGATTAACAACTTATAATTTCCTCAGGTGAAGGATAACGAATTCGGATCAAGGGATTCTTATTATTAATATACTTTCCATTAAAATGGACACAATCAAATCTTAAAAGGTAGTTATGGAATTAAAAATCAAATATCTTCATTCATTTCATAAGTTTCTTTCAATATTTATTTATCCATTCATTTCGTTTAATATACAAATAAAATTTCCAAATTAATAAAATAAAAAAAAGGATTAAAAATGTTTTGAAAAAAATATATATTTTTCATATTTGTGAATAGGTGACCGATTTTAATGTCAAATAAAGAGTTTCCTGGTTTAATACTATCTTTTTAAATAAGAAAAAGCAAATTGGAAAATTGGAAAATTCAAAAAATATATATATACTTACCCTATTTATTGCTAAAAACAATTGAATTACTTATAATTATTTTGTTATTTTTATTATTATTAATTTGTAGATCAAAGCAGCCAATAAAATGAATCTCTTAAGTTAAACACTACTTTCTCGGCAAGTTCATGTACGGGTGATCGACTTGAGCAGTGCTGTCCAACCTGTGGCCCGCGAGCCGCAGTTATTTCCACTTAAACATAAACATAAATTAAAGGAATCGTAGGGAGTTGTCCAACTCCCTACGATTCCTTTAATTATTAATCCTGACACGAATAATGAAATATAAACATAAATATTTGGAATTTTAACATACCCATATATATACACTAGCCTTTAGCCTGAGGAATGGATATCGTTGAAGATTCGAAACGTTGGTGGAGCTAAATAAAAATAAATCACCCCGAGATAATGGTAGAATTTTTATTTAACTACCATAAATAATTAAACATTTCACCGTGTTTTTAAATTTTGACACAAACAATGGGGTAATTTCTAATAAGTCAGCGTGATGTATCTTTATCGCCATTTCATCAGTTGTATTAATTCTATGAGACCTAATAAAGTCTGAATAAAGATACGAGTCGTTATTTTATTAGAAATTAATTCATTAAAACCTTTGGTCAAAATACAGTAGACCAAATTTTGCACAGTGAATTCTAAGACTCTGTCCTAACTGAGAGGGGGAAATCGAAATAATTAAATAATTAACTTATTTGAGCAATATTTTGCACAGTTACACTGGCGTTCCTGAGGTATAAATAGGATATAAATAAGTTATTCAAAAGGTGTACGAGGGTTAAAATAGAATTTTATTGGATAAATGAGGTTGCAATGGCTCTGGGGTTGGCAATCAGCCACCCTTAAGATGTTAATTATGAGACAGAAATATCTGGACTTGGAGAAGTAATTAATTATTCAAGATTAAATTATTATTCGTATTTTAATGTTGCTAAATGGTTTTCCATTGAGCATCATTATACAGAAGATGAGATAAAATCAATAATTCCCCCCAAAGCATGCTTTGCACGTAGCACGCGTTTTGCCGACTCCCAACACTCTCTCGCAGTCAAATTAGAAAAGTGCCGGACCACTTCATTCGCGAATACATATATCCCCAAGACTTCAAGGAACTGGAACTCTCTCCCAGCCTCTATCTTTCCCAGCACCTATAATATTCAAACCTTCAAAACCGGAGTGCATAGACACCTAAGTCTACACCCTCTCACTTAATCAACTTTCCCTTCTCTTCGGTAATGCAAGGGTCTTTCGAGATCCAAAGGGGCTGCATCTTTACTGGTGCACCCCTTCTTGCATTCGATTGCATTAAAAAAAAAAAAAAAAAAAAAAAAAAGAGAACTGATTAGACCGGCGAGCTGATTGGCCCGGCGAGTCTGGCAGAATATCTTCCATTTGCAGCGAATCAAGCAGATTCGGTGGTTTCCTGAGCTTGTAAAGGGTGTTTTTTTTTAGAGGTTCACAACTTTAAATTAAAATAAAACAAAGAAAAATATTTTTTAGTATCAATGAAACTGGCTTTATTGGACAGATAATTTTATGCCATGATTTCTGCCATGTGCCGCCGCGGCTGGTGTGTAGATGGAGCAATCTGATTTCCAATTTTCACAAACTTTTCGCAGCAATTGCGGCCGTATTTCACCAATAATTCGACGAATATTGTGTTCCAAGTTTTCAATCATCTCTGGTTTATGGCTTTGGGGATATGTCAAGTCACTTGTATACGCTGATAAACCAGAGATGATTGAACACTTAGAACACAAAATTCGGCGAATTATTGAGTGAAATACGGCAGCAATTGCTGCAAAAATCTGTGTGAAAATTTGGAAATCCGGCGAATTATTGGCGAAATACGGCAGCAATTGCTGCAAAAACTGTGTGAAAATTGAAATCCAGCCGCAGCCACGGCGGCCACATGACCGAAATCATATTCAAACATCAATGGCATAAAATTATCTTTCCAATAAAGCCAGTTTCATTGATATTAAAAATATTTTTCTTTGTTTTATTTTAATTTAAAGTTGTGAACTCTGAAAAACATCTTCTATCATTGACTGTTGCCAAAAAGCGACAGAGTGACCATTTTTGGCTGGGATCTAAACCCTATAAGAAGTTCCGTTTATTTCCCCCAAGAAACTCAAACCATTGCCGGATTTCGCCTTTTACCCCATCGAACTAAAGACACAACTGTATTGCTCTCAATAATAAAACCATTGGCCACTTGTCATTTTTATTTAAAATTGAATCTTTTTTTATTTATTTCCACCTGTTTATGCCAGTGGCTTTCATGCTCTTTTAGTCATTTCCTACCCTTTGCGTCCTCTCATCCCCTAAGTATTCAAATTATCACTTTAAGTTAAACATTAATTATAAAAATATTTAATTAGTGGATATAGTATAATGTATATAGTATAAAAATCACTTTTTTCCTGGAAAAAAACAGATTTTTTATATACTTACATAGATATTATAGTAACTATAATTATCAAGATCATGTTTTCACTTGGAAATTTTTATCTACAGAAGAATCTTAATTAAGATCACTGGAAGTTACCTGGTCCCTACCACTCAATTCAAGCTTTCATGGTGGACGGGTGGGGTTATGTCCGATGCTGAAGCTAATATATGCTGAAATATGTAAAAAAAACTTCAAAATCGTCCAGCAATACTTGCATCATTTAAGAAACACATGCAAATAAGGAAGATGGATGGATTATCTGTCCCTTATCGAATTTCACAATTAATTGCAAAAAGTAGTAAAAGTTATCATATTGGAGAAACTTTAATAAATAATAAATAAATAAATCTTTATTCCTCGACCTGCTTAGAGGCACAAGAAGTCCTCGGTGGCTAGGTCGACCAAACATCAATACGATTCAATTGTAACAAATTAACAAACATCAATACAAAATTAATTACAACAAATAATAAAATTTAAAAAAAATCGAAATTTATGCTCATTAATAAATAACATAACCAGAGATTTCCACCAAAATATAAAAAATGTATTTAGATTATAAGAATTTAGGGAAAATTGTATTAATTTTAATGGTTTTAATGGTTCTAACAAGTTAGGGGAGATGTGTATTGATAGTATACTAGAATATAAAAAAAAATAGATGGAGGGGTAAGAGGACAATTTTTAGAAATAGAAATCAGGGATTTAAGTTGTTAGTAATAAATTATAGAAGTATCTTGAAAAAAATTCTAAATTTTGAGCAACATGTCGAGTTAGTTAATCCAGATATTAATGTAGATTTTCATTCATTTGTAGGATCTGGCATTAATTTATGGAACAGAATCTATTACTACTTGGGATTATAGTCGTCTGCCCCCTATGATTAAATCAATTATAAATTTTGTTAAGTCCTAATGTCCTAGAGTTGTACAAAATTTTATTTGGTTCTCACAAGCAGAGATTAGCTGAGGTGAAGAGAGGTCATACCATCCTTGTTAAGGTTTTGACCAGGTTTCCTTAACAGCTTATGCCAAATATCGGGATGGTTAATGCGTCGTTTGCTCCTGGTACCTGGTTTTTGTTCGCAATATTAATAGATATGGAAAATAAAGTTGTGGAACGGTAAGAAAATTGCCTCAGCGCAGCGAGATTAATAGTTAATCCCTACTTATGCCTTCTGTTTTATACATACTTATATGCTGATTTAAAATAAGTGAAATATTTAAATAAAATTCCGACGACTTTAAACAGGAAAAAAGCCCTGAAGATCATGTTCCTTATGGAAATATAATGTGAATAGTAATTCATTTTCGATTGGCAATTTTTCAATTTAAAATTCTTTTCTTCCATTTTCTAATTCATTTCCCATTAAAAGTCGTTTTAATTTTCCCAGGCAAATAAAAAAAAGAGTCCCATAGCAATTAATTTTTTTTCTTTTCTTCCTCTTCTTAGACAGGCTCTTAAGACAATGCAGAGAAATTCTCTCCCCAGTACCATCTTCCCAATCGTTTTAATAAGTTTTGATTTTTTTCTCCCTCCATCTCGAGATTCATTCTTTTCTATATATTATTAATTGAAATGTTGATGCACTTTATATTAGAAAATAAAATCTTTTTTCTCTCTCTGCTTCGTCAAAATTAAGAAAAAATAAATATAAAGTTTATTTATAATCAAATAAATATATTGAATCAATTATTTATAAAATGTTCTTATTGGCTTTGATTGTTTGCTGATATCTCGTTAGAAGTCTTATTTATTTGATTTTCTATAGGATAATCAACCAAAGAAATGGGCTCAGGAAATAAAGGCCAAAGAGTGTGTATCTAATTGAAAAATTATGTTTTATCTTTATGAAAAAATAACTAACCATGAAAGTTTCAACATTAAAATATGTAAATTGATGTTCAATTTGGAAAAGCATCAATAATAATTTTCATCTGGGCAAAATCTTGCAAGAATAGATGTGAAGCTTGGCGGCAAGAAATCCCTCTTGAGCTCATCCCCTTTTTTTTATCTTAGAATAAGATTAATTTATTTCAATTCATCTTGTAAATTACTTAATATTTCACTTTTTACAATAATTTTTTGTTAGCTTTAACTCTGAAATTATTTTGAATAATATAAATCAAATGTTGTTGTAAGTTTATCCTCCTCAAATCAAACTGTCCCTGATACAATTGACTACCAACTAAATCAGCTAACATTCAGATAGATAGGGACCCTCCTAAAGTTTGGACACCAAATGGATGCAATCTAAAATCTAATTTGGTTTTAAGATAAAGTTGATCTCCAGTCAAGTTTAAACTGAATGTTGTAACACAAGCTCGGTCCGGGTTGTCTATTTTAGGTTAAACTTGACTGAAGGTCAACTAAGTCCTGAGATCAAAATAGCTGTCAGTGTCATGCATTTATGGTCCTAACTAAAGGTGCTTATACACATATCTGGAAGTTATTGGATTAAGTTGTTAGTCAAAAACATTAAGCAGTTGGACTGAATATGGACCTCTAACCATGTACCATAAGTGTGCAACAATTTAATAAAATTAGAGACAAAAATGACCGCATTATAATGTGCTATTATAATCGTTTCCTTTTCTCCTTCTTTAAACGATGCATCGGTCTATCCAGGCCCATAGATTTTGCACCTTATTGGTGTAACTTCTTCTCGCATCAATATCATTTAAAAACAAAAGACAACCCGACCTTTACTGATTCCCTTGAATCAAATGTCTATCAAAGAAGCGTCTCCTCTCTTTCTCTATTTTATAGATGGTATCACAGAATGTGCTTCGATGATATGAAATCATTAATTCATTCCAAAGTTTGATTTGGAGATAGCACCTTTGTCGCTGACTCACAACACACCTTTGCGGTGGATTTGGAGAAGTGCCGAACTAGCTCATCAATAGATTTTCAAATCATGACTTCTAGGGACTGTAACTCTCTCTCTTTCACCCTCTTTGCTGAATCTTATCTACGACTCCTTTTAAGACCTGTCGCAGTGGTACGTTCCTTGATCACTTTTTACTTTACCGTATAGGGTATGGTCAAGTATTGTAATTTCTTTACAGTAATGCAAGTTTCTATCAAAACCAAAAATAAGATCGTAAAGACTCATGAACAGATGTACCTTATGAGCTGAATTTGTCAGGACACTTTGTATTGATATACTGTATCATATTGTCTGGTTTCTTCTTTCTAGCTAAAACCAATTGCTGTAAAAGAGATAATAGAAATTGCCAAGTGATTAAAATTTGCTGGGACAGTACTAAAGTTTGCAATTTCAGAAATGTTCATTAGAGAAATGATAATTAAAAATAGATAAATGAGCCTATGAGCGCAATAGTTGATTCCAAATGCTGGTTTAGTCCACTTTGCAGTTGCTCGGTAACAATATTAGTAATTAATTTCTGCAGATAAATCAACATTATAATTTTGAGGGTTAGTCCACTATTGCGCTCATAGCCTCTTGTGAAAAATGCCTATTAAACATTTGTATGCACTTAAAGAGGCGACTATGGGTCAGTGGTCAGAGTGTCAGCCCGCTGTCCTGAAGTATGCTGATTCGAGACTGAGTCTCGGCATATATTTGCAGTCGTCTCTTCTTGGAAAGCAATGGCAAACTACAAAGAATTGCCTAGTCAACCTCTCCAAACTATCCGTTCGGAACCGGCGTTAAAAAGTAGGTCCCGTATATCTGTGTAAAACAGCTAAACACACTCACCACAGGTATATGTGGAGAGGTGCCAAAACGTCAGGGAGACCTGGTATGGCACTTGAAAAAGAAAAAGATGCACTTAAAAAAAAATTAAACATCATATTTCTTAATTTATATCTAGAACATTTTGTTACATTTATTTTGTCATTATAATTAGGAGGCTAACTCATTTTAATTTTACTTTGAATTTTCTATTTGTTCCCTATACCTTTAGATAGAATTCGAAGTTTATTTCTCAGAGGTCCGTTTCTCTTGATTACTTTTATGTCCCAAAGAATGTTACTTTTTTGTTTTGAAAAATTTATTTTCGAATTACGCCTCTTCTCTTTCTCGAAGCGATAAAGATTCATGGCTCCCCACTCGATGGACCACTCTGTTGCAAAGTCTAACCCTTGATGGGCTTTTCGCTCACTTTTCGCTTGGTTGCCTGCCATCTGGGCTCTCGCGCGTTGCAAAGCCCCTGACAAATGTCACTCGCTGCAACTTGAACAAAACAACAAACTAAACAACTTCCTGAAACATTTTGTTTCCAATACACACCGCAAATCAAGCTAATTCTTGAGAAGTCCCAAACCCGAATCCTTCAACATACTACATTACATATATTTAAATACATATTATTGTTTGGATTTTCTAGAGTCCTCAAAAATGATCTTGAAAAAACACTAATCAGATCTTAGTCTCAATGTCAAAAAATCAAATATTAAATTTCGTTATGATATTTCTAATTGTTGTTTCTGACGTTTGTTTCTGACGTAGAACGTGATTTAACTGCCCACTCAAAAAGATTCAGATTTCGTAAAATAATTTCTTTTTAAATTACATATGTAGGTACTTACTTTACATTTAAATATTTTTTATAGCCCATAACCTCAAGAATTTGTAATTTGATTTATCAAAATTACTTAGCCGTTTTTTGAAAATTATATAATTATCACTTTTATGAATCCCCTAAACTTTAGAAAATTTTCAAATTTTAGCAACCTAAGGTCATTACAAATTTAAAAATGATGAAAATTTCTTTACCCCTTCATTTTAGGTGTTGAAAGAGAGAGTGTTTGAGTTTTTAGTATTTTTCCTTTATTATTACCCCAAACTCTCCCAGTATGGCTCCTAGATTCATTTCATATATAGATGCAAATTTACTCTACAATCTTCAACCCTTCATTTAAGGAATTGAAAGAGAGAAACTTTTGTTTTTTGAAATTTTTCCTTTATTAGTGTCCCAAACTCTACCAGCATGCAGTGGCATAACAATGGGGTGGCAGATCGGGCAAAATGCCACGGGCCCCGGCCCGAGAGGACCGCGGCCACAGGAGGATCTTAACATTTATTATTACCAAATTTAATAAAATTTATTAATTTTGTATTCAATTAATTTATAACCACAGAGACAAATTAAAAGTTACTAGAAAATCAACGAAAAATTATTATAATAGCATTTGTACGAACTTTTTTTAGTGATTTTTTAAAAATAAATTACAACCTTGGTTTAGCTTCTTTACATTGAGGGAGGGCTCCATCCGATGAATTTGCCACGGGTCTCAACGGTATAGTTACGCCATTGCCAGCATGCGAAATTTCATGATGCTGGAATAATTAAAAGTACTATATAGGTTTTGATGACCTGTCAGTCAGTCAGTGCCAAAATTAGCCATTTTCTCAATCATATTTCAGAATCTATTTAGCCTATATTATTGAAATTTGGTATTCTCATCAAGATGGATTACATAATTACATGTCTATAATTTCAGCTTCTGTATCTTAAATGGGTATAGATCTGCCCCCCTGCAGATCTATACCCATTCAAATGTGGCTCGAAATTATTCGTGTACAAAGCGTACAGCATGTACGGCCAATGCTCGAACTTGGCCTGCTCTCGCTGTGCGCTATGATATGTGAAAGTAAAAATAATTAGAATCACCTGATAAAATTATTTATTCATTTATTTACTATTTATAAAAGAATTAGCCCGAAAAGCAGTTTCCAGGAAACCATTCAATTTAGTTAATTGATATAATAACTCCCTAAACCCTCATTTATTAGGATATCCTGAAAGTATTGGCCATTTGAGCAGAAAATATCGAGTTTCGTATAAGTTTCAGATAAATAATTCATTCAAATTTATTATAGTAGTATTCTCACTTCCATAAACATGCATTTATCAATCTTCCATGATGATGTAATCTTTTCAATAAAGTTTGAAATAAGCAGATTGATGGCCTAATAAAATCTAATGTTCTGTAGTCAGGGGCTAAGTAAAATTTTCTAATCTTCATTTCCATCTTTTTGTAGAAGGATCAGTGCCAAGTGAAGTTGCTCTAACAAATTCTTTGGATTTATCCTAATTTTAAAGTAATGGCAAACTACCAAGAATATAATTGCCTAGTAACCTCTCCAAATTAGCCGTTCGGAACCGGCGTTAAAAAGTAGGTCCCGTATATCTGTGTAAAAACAACTAAACACACTCAGCACAGGTATATGTGGAGAGAGGCCGACACCCGTTTCGGGTATGGCACTCGAAGAAGAAGAATCCTAATTTTGACTTCATCTCCAATAATTTGTTCAATAAACGTGAAATGGTGTCTGATTTCACTTCACCAAAGTGAAATGGTTTATAAAATATTATTCTCAGGTAGCATTTATAAAAGTCTACCAGCTCAATTAATTACATTTATTATAAAAATTGTATGCTGGAATTTTCTTTTCATTATATAATAAAGGAAATAAATTTAATCATTGCAAACATCTCAGGATATGCTAGTATTAAGCAGGACTGTGATAAGAATTAGGCTCTAAGATCCTCATGCAGACTGGCCTACTATTTACTTACTACTGAAGGGGGGTGTTGAAAAATAAATTACAAAACAAGTCAGACTCCGATATGATGTTTAGGGTAATTTCAAAAAAGTCAATCATAAGAATGTATGAACAATGGATACTTATCCTTAATCTTTTTTTAATTTTTTTAACCTCCAGGGACACAGCCTGTTTAGATATGACATAAGTAATTTTGAATTAATTTTAACAGATAATAAAAATAAATATTAATTTAATTTAATTAAAATATTTGTTCAACAGCTTTAGCTATATTTATTTGGAGGACCAAATACTGTAAAAAATGGTTTAAAATTTTGTTGTTAATTCCACTTCCTGATTTCCGAAGTAAAGTAAAATATTCATGTTTGTGGAAAATGCAACCTCTTTACTGATATCTAAATAGAAACGGTTGATATATTTTTCAAATTACTTTTTCACCCCCAGGGAATGGATATATACAGTGAAGAAGCTAAAGTGGAGAAGTTGGTCGATGTGCATTGTGGACCAATAATGAAGTCGTTAAATTAGAAAAGGCGAAATAAAAATTTGTAAAAACATTTGTGTAAATTGTTTTATCTATTTGTCAGATTATCTATAAAATATTCAAAAAAATAAAAAATTAGAGATAAAGGGTAACTTTTTCAAGGCTCCGTTCGCGGCTTGCAGTTTCGGTGAATTAATAATTTTTGATCCCATTTCCTTTATAGACGGATAAATAAAGACTGCTTTTTCATTGAAATCTTTTTCATCCTTCTACTGTTTATTCTTCTAAATTAAAATGTATTCAAAAATAAAATATTTAGTATTCTATTCGGACTCACGCCAAACGCGACCTCTATGGGTAGGTTCTCAGGTAAAGACTACGGAACCGATGCGATGGTCTCAACCAAAGTCACAAATTGTAGGATTCAATCAGGTTGAATTTTAAGACCTGACGTGTTTTCTAAAAATTACATGGGGTCTTGTCCAGAGGCCAAAAAGTGCGATTTTTTCATTTAGTCCGTGGGTGGTCCATGTATGGATTCCTTTATTTCGTCCACGATTTTTTCCACACCGTTTAATCGATTAAAATGAAATTGAAAACGAATTATTCCTTCAACAAAATGAAACGCTGATTAGTTTTTGGTACATATCGGCCCCAAAACAGGAGTAATTTATTCAAGTACTTTTTTATTTATTTTTTTGCATTTATAATGTTTTGCCCATTGATGAAGAAATAGAGGAATTGTTTTGAAATCAAAAATTGTCAACGATTCGCATCTAATACTTCAGTTTTAGCTTTTTCCACTAATTGAAGAATTTGGATGAATGAATGAACTTTAAAATGAATTTGGAAAACACCTTAGACCAACAGATTACCATTTATTTATTTCCTTGCAAAACTGTTTGTATGGTAAAAATTTTAATAAAGAAGATAGTGTAAAATCTCACTTAATTCAGTTTTTAACTTATAAAAAAAACCAGAAGTTTTATAAATGTGGTATTATGATGCTCTTTTATGTATTTATTTATTATTTTGATGAACTACACATTTAATTTAATATATAAGATTTATAGTTATTTTGAGTCTTGAAGAGTAAATGTGTAATTTCTCCCAGGAGTCCCACAACATTCTTTAAAACATTTGTTTTAAATTCGATAAATTAAATTAAATTAAATTGTAAAAAATATCTATTTTCAATTTCAGTATCGGAAAGTTTCAGAATGATCAATCCAAAAAGATCATAATTGTGAAAAATCAAGCAGTAGGTACACTCACCAGAATGATATGTATGATCTAAAGATTTTACTAACTATCTTACACTCATAGGTCGGGAATTAAATTAACTCAAAACTTTAAAACTTGTAGTGTGTTTGTGTTTAGAAATTAAAACTATTATCCAACACATTTTTTTCTGTTTGGATTTCGACATATTGTATATAGTTTTTTTTTATAAAAATTATTTTTATTTTTCTATTTTTAGTGATGTTATTAATAGTGACTTAAGATAATACTTTGTATGCATCTCGTAAGAGAAAGCGTCGGGCGAATGAATCAGAAAATGATAATAAAATTCAATTCATAAATATAGAAATTCTCTCGAAACGTTTGAGGGTTTTAAATGAATGTTTTAAGATTTTTTTTATAAAAGATTTTATTTATTGTAATTTCGATTATTTGGTCATAAGAATTGGAGATTTACGTTATTTGGTCATTGATCATATCTTCAGAACTTGACCAAATTAATATGGTACCACCCCTAGGCACCCTTTTTCCAATAAAAAAAGAATCATTAAAATCAGATCATAAACAAAGAAGTTATGCCTGAACAAACATATCAAAAAAGGTCCAAAAACAATGAAAAAAACAAGACCAATCGGAAGCTAGACTGAACCCAATGCAAATTTTTTTTTCAAAATCGGTTCACAATTGACGGAGATATGAGGTAACATAGACAAAAAAATCAGTCGAATAGAGAACCTCCTCCTTTTTTGAAGTCGGTTAAAAAATTATAAAAGAACTAAAGATTTCTGAGTAAAAGTATTTGAAATTTAGGGAATGCCGAAAGATATGACTTCTGAACGGCTTCTGAAATCCGATGAATAATTTTACTAAAATACTGAAATACAAATCGATTGTAAGAACAGCCGTTGATAAGCCTAAAGCAAGACAGAAAGACATTTCGGAACAGACCATGAGTTTGAGGCCTTGAAAATGATGTTGACGATTTTTATGTAATTAACATATTTAGGCAATATACTTTTAAAATGTTGAATAATATTTAATCAACTATGTGAAGTGTTGGAAAAATATCAATCCATTAATCAGTTATCCTCGAGAACAACCTTATTTCCTATTTTAATATTCATATATAAACTAATTAAGGGCTGGTAAAATGTTTAAACATTAATCGAAAAATTGCTAAATTATTCTTACAAGGAAACCTAAAATATTTCATCGATGATTAAATCTTTTTCTTTTTTTAACTTTAAAAAGTTAGGTTGTAAATTAAATTATTAAACACCTAGATGGAAAATTGTTATTTTAATGCTTGCACTTACCTTCAAAAATTTATTAATAATTTTTACTGTTTCCATTCTATCGTAAAATAGAAAATAAAAAATAAATATTTCTTAATTAAAATTCCATGAGCATTTATAATAGGCTGATGAACAGATGAATGAAGGTTTGTTTAATAGCCATCATTTTAATAGATTTAATAGATCTATTGGCCTTGATAAAAAAGGCTTCAGATTTGTTTAAAATCTAGTATTGGTAATTCCACCCAAAACACTTTTGTGAATAAACAGGTCAAGTTCGAAAAAGTAGTGAAATCTAAGTGCAGCCAAGTTAAATTCACGAAGAATAATTGAGTTGAAAAAATAATACTTTCAATTAAAATGAATTCTTTCCGTTTTGAATGACAATCAATATTTGTGGATTCTAAATTTTTAATTAAAATTATTTTAATTAAACTTGACTCTAACGCATTATGCCTTTGGGATAAATGAACTAAATTCGAGACCAGCCAAGTTTCATGACAACAATTTAAATTAAAAATTTAGAATCCATAAATCTAGATTGCCATTGAAAATATAAAGAATGCGTTTTAAGTGAAAGTACTATTTTCTTAACTTATAATTTTTATTGGCGAATTTAACTTGCCTGCCCCTAGATTTCACTACTTTTTCAAACTTGACCGGTTTTTTCACAAAAGTGTTTTGGGTGAATTTCCTTCTTTTTGTAAGGTAATATGTAGTTTTATTTTTATTTATTTGAGGGAGGTTAATTTACCCTTCAAATTTCACCTCTTCATTTTAGAGGATAAGGAGGAGGATTTTACTACCTACTAAAGTTTTTGTCTATAATTTTCACTTTTATTAATCGCCCAATCTTAGCATCCTACTAGGGTCATTAGTAATTAAATATTTTAAAATAATGAAAATTTACACTACAATCTTCATTTTAGGGGCTAAAAGAGAGAAATTTGGGGTTTTTGGTATTTTTCCCTCATTATTACCCCAACTCTTCCAATATGCCATATTTTAGCATCCTAGATTCTTTTCATGTAGGTTTATTAGATTCAAATTTTTACGCTACAATCTTCATTTCTTCATTTTAAGGGTTGACAGAGAGAAAGTCTGAGTTTTTCGTATTTTTCCTATAACCCCAAATAACTCTCTAACAACATGATAAATTTCAAGATGCTGGAATGATTATAAGTACACTATAGGTTTTGATGAGCTGTCAGTCAGTCAGTGAGTTCAAAAACTAGCAAAGCGCGAATAAATAATAATCATTCGATTAATTTTAATATGGTTTTGTATTATTATTTAATTTATTAAATAATATTGGTCAATTTATAATACAAATATATTACATTGTCATTTGGTTGAATGACTATGCTTGACTGATTAGATGTGTGAATGTATAATATTGCTGCCAACATTACTGCTGGTTGCCGACAGTGATACCAATGATAATACACCCTTCCCCTTAAGTATCTAGGCCCAGCCTTTGGGGTCGCTTTACAAGGCGGCCGCTTCTGGTTGTATACCCAGGCGCTGGTTCCTGATTGACCATACCATCATTAGTATCAATGCCGGCAGACTTGACAGGGCTCTGATTGTAGGTCGAGTTTTCACAGTTTGACATGTTGTAGTCGTTAACATCTGACTGAACATTGAATTCATTTTCCGATTTCCTTAAATCTACACGATTCCGTCTTACAATATCACCACTTTCCAATTGCACATTGTATGAGCGGGGGCTTCCATGTTTACTCAAAACTCGGCCAGGCTCCCAATAATTTTTAATTTGGTTATGAATGGTGACGTTCTGACCTGGGTCAATATCCGACAAGGATTTAGAATTTTTATTAAAATGAGATTCGTTTAGACTAAGCCTATTTTTTAACTTATCAACAACATCCTCACAAAGAGTGGGATTCAGCAAAGCTGTTGAAATGGGAATTTTTGTTTTGCAAATTCGGCTCATTAAAAGCTGTGCCGGGGAGTAATTGATGTGTTTTAAAGGTGTGTTTCGATATTGAAGCAGCGCCTCAAACACATTTTTCCCTTCCTCACAGGATTTTTTTACTATATTCTTAGCTATGCCCACAGCTTTTTCCGCCAAGCCGTTTGACCGCGGGTAGTTAGGGCTTCGTAATATAATTTTAAAATTCCATTCCTTCGAAAATTCTAGCATTCGAAATCCGCCAAAGGGAATATTGTCGCAGGTCATCTCATCAGGACATCCAAATTTTGCAAAAATTGATTTTAATTTTATAATTACTTCATTAGCAGACTTGTTTTTTAAAAGCACAACCTCTAGCCAGTTTGAGTAAGCATCGATCACAACTAGATAAATATGGTCAGCGTAAGAAAAAATATCAGCCGCGATCCTCTGCCAGGGCCTTTCAGGGATCTGGTATGGCAGCAAGGGCTCTCTGATATTTTTTCTCGCAAACTTTTCACATATTTTACACTTTTTAATTAAGTTCTCAATATCTTGGTTCATCAAGGGCCAGTAAAATATCTGCCTTGCTCTCAGTCTCACTTTGTCAATGCCAATATGGCCTTCATGTAGCTTGCTAAGCATTAAAGACCGTGAATTTTTTGGAACAACTAATTTATTTCCGAAGAATAAGAGATCATTACAGACCAAAAGGTGATCCTTGAGTTTAAAAAATTGACGAATAGAAAGGGGAATTTTATGTTTATCTGGCCATCCAGAGTTAACAAAGTTAATCACTGTGCTCAAATCCGGGTCAGCTTCAGTTGCTTGCTTTAGCTCTAATTTTATTTCATCTGAGATAGGCAAATAGTTTACCAGCGAATGAATTGCAAATTCTAACTCAGAGTCAGTGTTACACTCCGTAGTAGGTAACTGAGCTCTGGATAAAGTGTCCGCTATACATAAATACTTTCCAGCTTTATATTTTACAATTATATCATATTTTAATAATCTTAAACGTAAACGTTGTAATCTGGGAGTTACAAAATACAAATCTTTTTTAAAAATCGATTCAAGAGGTTTATGGTCACTATGGATCAAAACATTCTTTACACCATAAATCAGGAAGTGAAACTTAAGGCACGCGAAATCGATCGCTAACATTTCTTTTTCAATTTGTGCATATTTAACTTCACTTTTGGTTAAGCTGCGTGAACAAAATGCTATTGGGTGACCGTGCTGTAAAAGGCACGCCCCTAAACCGTCCTTGGACGCGTCGGTTTCAATTTCAATATCAGCAGAAGGGTCAAAAAATGACAGAACAGGCGCATGTGTCAATAAATATTTTAGTTGGGATGTCGCGTTGTCATGTTCTTCAGTCCATGACCATTCTACGTGTTCACATGTTAATTCTCGCAACGGGGCAGTTACCTTTGACAAATTTGGGATAAATTTGCCTAAATATTTGGCCATCCCCAATAACCTTAAGATGTCATTTTTTTGTTGGGGTTTTGGCATTTTTTCAATCGCTTTAACATAGGATTCATGCCGCTCTATCCCTTTTTGTGAGAACAACTGACCCATGAATTTAACCTGCCTTGATTTGAATTGAATTTTTTCTTTATTGAATTTAATATTAAATTTTTTTGCCCGTTCAAGAACCACCCTTAAATTCTTGTCATGCTCCTGCTCTGTTGACCCAGTAATTATTAAATCGTCAAAATATATACCTACACCATCAATATCTCCGAACATTTCATAGTTCCTCTTTTGGAACACTTCTGGGGCCGAGCTAATTCCAAAAGGTAGTCTTTGAAACCGATAGCGTCCAAAGGGCGTTCCAAAGCTACAGTACTCCGAACTCTCATCGGTGATTTTCACTTGAAAGTACCCATCTTTCATATCTAAGACCGTAAAGTAAGATTTATTTGACAGCTTACTAGCTATCTCCTCCACAGTTGGAATTAGAAAATGTTCCCTGTTAATCGCGGCATTTAAATATTTCGGATCTAAACACAGTCTTAAATCTTTATTTTTTTTCGACTATAACCAAAGGATTTAGCCACTCAGTTGGTTTGTCGATTTTGGCTATAATCCCTTCTCTTTCTAACTGTTCCAATTTAGCTTTTACCCGTGAATGCAGGGTCAGGGGTATGCGCCTTATTGGCTGGATGTGCGGAACAGCGTCTTTTTTTAATACAATTTTGTGAGGGAAGGGAAATTCTCCTAAGCCCTCAAAAACCATAGGGTACTCTTTAATAATGTCCTCAAGTGTGCTAAAATTACCATGTCCCAACATGTCCACCCTTTTGATCAATCCAAGGCCTACACATCCATTTAATCCCAATAGGGGCATTTGACCCTTGTTATCTACCACCATAAAATGAACTTTGGTTGACTTACCCTTGTCCCTGCATTCTAAGGTGACTTCGCCAACTGGCTTTATTTTAAAATTTTCACTACCATATGCAACTAAGATTGCATTTGATTTTACAATGTTTTTTCTTGAACTTAAACAGTTTAAAAGATAAAGAGGCAATACATTCACTTCGGCTCCAGTGTCCATTTTGAAATCTATGAGCTTGCCCTCCACATTAATTGTCTTGAGCCACATTCGTTCATTACAACAGTCACCAGTAGTTTTATCTAGTGTGCTTATGAGGAATTCTTCACATTCTTCTTCTTCTAAAGCGATGTCGTGCACATTTTTCTTCGAAACGATTTGTGACGTCTGGCTTCGAGTCTTGCAAACGGCTGCGAAATGGTTTGGTTTCTTGCACTTAGTACACACTTTTCCATATGCCGGGCACCTGCCCTTTCTATGTGTCGAACCACAAAACATGCACGGTCTTGTTTTTTCTTTTTCTTCTGTGTCGAATTTGCGCCTTCTATAAAGTTCATTCACTGATATTTCTTGTTGTAGGACTTTGGACTGCGATTTGCTAGCTTCGATAGCCTTACAAAATGTGATAGCTTTGTTCAGCGACAAATCAGACTCTCTGAGAAGTTTTTCTTGCGTTTCTTTGCTATAAATTCCCATGACAATTCTATCGCGTAACATGTCATCTGGTTCCTTGTAATCTGTAGATTTCAGAGCTTTTCTAAGTTCCATTACAAATGAATCAAATGGTTGGCCATCTTTTTGAGAAATGCTATTAAAAACAAATCTTGTAAAAATTATATTCTTCTTAGGAGCACAATAGGCTTCGAATTTCTCTTTTATAATTTTTAAAGACTTTGTTTCTAACTCCGTCAGCTTGAAGGTGTTGAAAAGCTCTAAGCCGTCATCTCCCAGGAGGTTAATAAAAATAGCCACTTGCCTCTCTTCCTTTTGTGTATTTAAGTCCGATGCAATCAAAAAATTATCAAATTTCTGCTCAAATAGCTTCCAGTTGTCTGCAATATTTCCATCCAGGGACAAAGGTTGAGGCGGTTTGAACATTGACTCCATTTTAAAAATAGAAAATAAATATTAAAGATAAGATATTATTAATTATAAGCTTGGCATCGCTATTCACTGTGCTAGTCTACCTGACACCATGTATTATTATTTAATTTATTAAATAATATTGGTCAATTTATAATACAAATATATTACATTGTCATTTGGTTGAATGACTATGCTTGACTGATTAGATGTGTGAATGTATAATATTGCTGCCAACATTACTGCTGGTTGCCGA
>JALMQS010000128.1:17205145-17401466 GCA_024734495.1 Forficula auricularia
CAAAAAAGGTTAAATAAAGTTTTTAGTAAAATTATATTTTAAAGTACTTTACTCTAGAGTAAGATGGTACTTTTTTAATTTTTTAAATTCTTTAAAATTTATTCATTTGAAAGTTTTAATATAGCTCATTTAGCCTTGCTTAAGTAAGAATGGATAGGCTTCTCTCTGTGAAATGCTAAAAATTTGGGAGGAATTTTTATGAGTAACCATAGCAACTGCGTTGTTTTCTTATCCGTTACCTTTGCTGAAGACAGAGAAATCGATTTTTAAACCAAAAATAGCGATTGATTCTCATCTAGTACTTGAGGAATAATCATTCTATATTGGATTTTTGACGTTTCGGTTTTTATTAGTAACCATTGCTGAAGACATAGAGAAATCGATTTTAAACCAAAAAGAGCGATTGATTCTCATCTAGTACTTGAGGAATAATCATTCTATATTGGATTTTTGACGTTTCGGTTTTTATTAGTAACCATTGCTGAAGACATAGAGAAATCGACTTTAAACTAAAATAGCGATTGATTCTCATCTAGTACTTGAGGAATAATCATTCTATATTGGATTTTTGACGTTTCGGTTTTTATTAGTAACCATTGCTGAAGACATAGAGAAATCGACTTTAAACCAAAAATAGCGATTGATTCTCATCTAGTACTTGAGGAATAATCATTCTATATTGGATTTTGACGTTTCGGTTTTTATTAGTAACCATTGCTGAAGACATAGAGAAATCGACTTTAAACCAAAAATAGCGATTGATTCTCATCTAGTACTTGAGGAATAATCATTCTATATTGGATTTTTGACGTTTCGGTTTTTATTAGTAACCATTGCTGAAGACATAGAGAAATCGACTTTAAACCAAAAATAGCGATTGATTCTCATCTAGTACTTGAGGAATAATCATTCTATATTGGATTTTTGACGTTTCGGTTTTTATTACTAACCATTGCTGAAGACATAGAGAAATCGACTTTAAACCAAAAATAGCGATTGATTCTCATCTAGTACTTGAGGAATAATCATTCTATATTGGATATTTGACGTTTCGGTTTTTATTAGTAACCATTGCTGAAGACATAGAGAAATCGACTTTAAACCAAAAATAGCGATTGATTCTCATCTAGTACTTGAGGAATAATCATTCTATATTGGATTTTTGACGTTTCGGTTTTTATTAGTAACCATTGCTGAAGACATAGAGAAATCGACTTTAAACCAAAAATAGCGATTGATTCTCATCTAGTACTTGAGGAATAATCATTCTATATTGGATTTTTGACGTTTCGGTTTTTATTAGTAACCATTGCTGAAGACATGGAGGAATCGACTTAAAATAAAAAATAGCGATTGATTCTCATCTAATACTTGAGAAATATCCATTCTATATTGGATTTTTGACGTTTCGGTTTTTATTAGTAACCATTCCTGAAGACATAGAGAAATCAACTTTAAACCAAAAATAGCGATTGATTCTCATCTAGTACTTGAGGAATAATCATTCTATATTGGATTTTGACGTTTCGGTTTTATTGGTAACCATTGCTGAAGACATAGAGGAATCGACTTTAAAATCAAAAATAGCGATTGATTCTCATCTAATACTTGAGGAATAACAATTCTACATTAGGTTTTTGACGTTCGATTGTTATTGGTAACCATTGCTGAAGACATGGAGGAATCGACTTAAAATCAAAAATAACGATCGATTCTTATCTAATACTAGAGGAATAACCTTATTGCATTCCATTTTTGATGTTTTGACTATTAATGGAAACTTCTACTAAAAATGTAGAAGAATCGACTTAAAAATCAAAAAAGACTAAATTCTTTTTGGTAAACAACTCAAGCTTGAGTTGTTTGCCATAAAAGAATTTAGTCTTTTGATTTTAAGTCGATTCTTCTACATTTTCAGTAGAGGTTTCCATTAATAGTCAAAACATCAAAAATGGAATTCAATAAGGTTATTCCTCTAGTATTAGATAAGAATCGATCGTTATTTTTGATTTTAAGTCGTTTCCTCCATGTCTTCAGCAATGGTTACCAATAATAATCGAAACGTCAAAAACCTAATGTAGAATTGTTATTCCTCAAGTATTAGATGAGAATCGATGGCTATTTTTGATTTTAAGTCGATTCCTCTATGTTTTCAGCAATGGTTACCAATAAAAACCGAAACGTCAAAAATCCAATGTAGAATGGTTATTCCTCGACTCTTAAATGAGAATTATTTTTGAATTAATTTCAATATGAACTACAAATTGCAAGTGATATCTGATTAATAATAAAGGAACAAACATATTAATATTTCAAATGAATTTGGATAAAGTTTAGCAACGATCCGTTGCAGTTTATTTCGTAGGTATTAGACCTTTTTTGTTAGGTTTGTTCAGGACTAACTTCTTTGTTTATGAACCGATTTCGATGATTCTTTTTTTATTGGAAAGGAGGTATCTTAGGGATGGTATAATATTAATTTGGTCAAGTTCTGATCATAGGATCACTATTAATAACATCACTAAAAAGAGAAAAATAAAAATATTTAAGAAAAAATAAAACCGACTTCAAAAAATTAAATGCAACAAATAAAATACACTAAAAGGTATAAAATAATTATTATCTTATTTAGTTACAACTAAACGACGAAATATTAACATAAAATTACTTTTTAAGTCGGTGCCAAACATATACCTTTTATCGACGGATCTTACTTAGTACGTTTGGTGGGTACGCTCGCTTATAGCTATAGTTTGTTTGACACCGACTTCAAAAAGTAATTTCATGTTAATATCGTTTAGTTGTAACTAAATAAGATAGTAATTATTTTATACCTTTTAGTGTATTTTATTTGTTGCATTTAATTTTTTTGAAGTCGGTTTTATTTTTTTCTTAAAAAT
Source organism: Forficula auricularia (assembly GCA_024734495.1). NCBI lineage: Eukaryota > Metazoa > Arthropoda > Insecta > Dermaptera > Forficulidae > Forficula > Forficula auricularia. The sequence goes on from JALMQS010000128.1 coordinate 17,208,046, forward strand.
TTTTTCGAGCTTAGCCTGATTTTTCACAGAATGTTTTGGGTGAGATACATTTTTCATTATTTATTCAATATTATTTATAACTATTAATTAAAATTTTCTTAAAAAATGTATTAGTTATTGTTTAATGTTGGTTTAGTTTTTTATAACAATGGTAAGAAGAGTTTCTTAATTATAATTAAATATGTATGTAAACTTTCCAACATCCCGTATAATGCAATGTATAAGAGTCTGAAAAACTCTATCTTTGGAATTTAATATCTCCGGGACTATATTGTTCATAAATTTCGATGTAGATGTATTTAAATAATAATCTGTCTAAATTTCCAAAAAATCCTAAGCAAACCCATATGGTGAAACAACCACCTTAAATATTAATTTATACTCTGAAATACTTTCGTATATTTACTTTAGAATCAATACAATGGTGGTGAAATTGTGATAATTCTTCAAATAATAAATGGTGAAAAATGGAGGCAGGAAATCTGTGTCTCTGTTGAATGGATGTTCTTTATTTACTCTCTCTCTCTTCCTCTTGGTGGTTGCAAGGTGCAGACCTAAGTTTCCCATTTATTTCTCAGTCGTTGCTGCCATTAAGTTCGCCGCTATTTCTCGCCTTGTTCGTTGCTTTCTTCCGGAAGCTAATCGGTAATTAATCTTACTGGTGCTAATGCACATCGCCGGCTCCACCTTGCTCTTTAGCACACAAAACTCACCCTCTAGTGACCTTCTACAATTTCATGCGGTAAGGGGTCCTCGATGATTCATTATACATTAGAGCCATTTCATAGAGTGAGACAAGTGATGAATATTGATCTAAGCTCAAGTTTATCCTTATTTCATGCTAATACCTGCAGCTAATCATATCAATTAATCAATCTTAATTGAATATATAGGACAAATGAACAACTCAATTTCGATATTTTAATCATCATTTATTAATGAATCGGCTCTTACAAGAAGTATTGTTAATCAGTTCAACAATATGCGATTGCAGTATAACAAAAAAATCCACTTGACTTCTTCAGAGATAGGATAGGGTCCAAAGCTGCTCTCTTTTAATTTTTTTTAATTTGACACATTAACCCAAATGAGAATTCTTTTATTTCGGGACCTTAAACACAAAAGGCTTCATATCGTATAAAATCAACGCAACCACCAAAATGGTGGAGGTCCGCAAATCTCAATCCTCCACCTGGATTCGTGGGGTTCGGAGAGTGATGAGAGTTAGGGGAAGAGGAGAGAGTGCAGGTGGAGATGTATAGGGTTGGCGGGGTGAATGATGATCGGAGGTGGGTCTTGAGGGAAGGATAGGGGTCAGTGGGATGGATGGGGATTAGAGGAGCCTAGCAAGAGACCCGCCGCCGAGCCTGAATCCAAATAAAAATCGACCTTTTTATCCGAATTTTAAATTAAGAATAATATTATTATATAGCTTTTAACTGAAGCTAAAAGTTGCCGAGCATCGCTCGTTAGCTCCAGGTACTTTATTTATTAAGGAGGAAGATGAGGAAAAATATTCAAAGATATACATACATAGCCAAAGTTGACTCTTTCTATTATTAGAGCCTTTAATGGTTGACGAGACTTTGCACATGAACCTTGTACGACCTATGAAAATAACTCACTATGTGAAATTGAGTGTGGAAGTCAAAAATATTTTCAAAAGGTGCTATTTCTAATAAAATTGTCTCATAATTAAAAGGAGTATTAGTAATTGCTAATTAAAATTAAGAGGGGTGGGGGTTCTTTCGTAAATAATTATAAATTATTTTAATTCAATATTAATTATAAAGAATGGTCAGGTGTATGGTAAAGCCACATGGTCACATCAGTTTATTTGATGATAATTAATTAAATAAGTCAGCTAAATGCAAGTCTGAATCCTATACCGATCGAGGTTTCCGTACCTATTAAATATATAATTTACTAGATGAATGAGCCGTCGCTCTGCCCAGAGGCCAAGAAACAGTAGAATAATTATTTATTTATCTTTCAAATCACTTGAGATAGCAAATTCGTTTTTGTTTGTCGACCTTAAGGAGAGAATACACTAATAGTAAGAAGTTTTCGAGAATTTTAATTTAAGTAGGTACTTGATTGAAATTGGACTAGTACAAAAAACCTTTAAAATGGTAACTTTAGATTAAAAGTAATAAGATTTTTGATTTTGGAGAAATCCCTAGTTTTTTCTTATTTCATTTACGAACTAGAATGTTGTGACCGAGGGTGAACACCAATTTGAATTAGGTGTACACCGTCTTTGGAATATATTTGAAATTACTTTGGAATTTATTAGATAATCTATTGTCTTCGGATTAGAAATGAAAGTGGAAGTGGAAGTAAGTATACACGATTTTAGGTCGCAGTTCACCCCTCGGTTGTGACCAATAGACGAACATAGAGTCAGTCAGAAATTTTTGCTTTTTAAACAAGACCCTAAAAAAATTATAAGTAAAAAATTGTACTTAAACTCGTGATTTTGTAAAAAAAAAGTGATTTCTATATTTTTTTAAATAAAAGGAATAAATTGATTTTGTTATAGTTTTTATTATGCTTATTAAAAGAAGGGATTATTCCACTTGGAGAAATAATTGTGGTTTTTTTCACTAAATCAACAAAACTTTTATATATTTGAAAAGTTTTTATTTTGCCGAGAGTAGCAGAGTTGTTTATTCATAAAGAGAAACAAAGAGGTTGTCCTCTGCTTGATGCAATTTTTTTAATTCTGACTGGCTTACAGGCTGAGAAAGAAGAAAATTTTCAATATCCACGATACTGACCCCATGAAAAATAATATTTATAATTAAAAATACTGAGGCCAAGCCTTCGAAACTATAGTCTCAAACAAATAAATAATATATATACATGTATACATATATTTGATATATATGTGGGTATGTTTATTTGCATCAAGCAGAGGACAACTTCTTTGTTTCTCATTATGAATAACTTTTATAAATGTTACTTGTGTGGAATTGGTCTTCGACGTGCCATTTAACTGGATTAGACAAAAAAATTTTGATACATAATTACTAGGTTTACAGGTTTGAAGGTATGGTTCAAGTGTCCTGGTCAATTTGTCGTTTTGTATCGATTTTTGGAAAAATTAAGTGTTAGCTCCAAAAAGTTAAACTGAACTACATTTTTAGAGAATTTCTCAACGCGATTAAAAATACAAAGGGGGTGGAATGGAGTGGGGTGGGTTAGGGTATGGGGTGCGCGGGGTGGAATGTAGGTGGGGTGAGGGAGTGAGGCGGAGTAGGGGTGGGGGTGCAGGGTGTGGTACGGGGTGGAGTCCAGGGGTTAGGCGGGGGTGTGGTGCGCAGGATTGGAGGGCACGGGGTGGGGTCCGGGGTGGATGGGGTGCGGGGTTCGAGGTGGGTGGTGTGCGCGTGGTGGTGTGGGGGCGGGGGTGGGCATAGGGCGGAGGGTGGGTGCTGGGTGGGGTTCGTGGGGCTGGGGGCCAGAGAGCATGACCTCTGGCTAGCAAGAGGGCCGCCAAAGGCGGGCCTTGCAGCTAGTTATAAATATAAATAGTCTTTGAAATCTGTATAGAAAATTTTACAAAAATTCCTATCGTTTCTATAAATCATGAAAATAAATTAATAATGAAAATATAAAAGGTTATATATGTAGTTGAATATTTTATTTAAGCGGTTATCCTCGTATAATCTTATTTATCATGATGATGATGATGCAGTAGAGATTAAAATCTAAATAAAACCGTTAAGCATTTAGTATATAATATTTAAAATAATTATAGAGTGATCTTTTAAATCAAATAAATTGAATTTTGTTGCTTATTGGATTGGGAAAACAAAAAACCTTCAAAGAAAGTCCTTGTAGTACCTTATTTGATCTTTGTTAAGATGTCAATTTCTTGCCAAAACACCTATACAAACATTTGTTTTTAAAACATTGATATCCCCCAATGTATATTTGTTATAGAATTTTTGATTTTTTTTAAATTAATCATCTCCTCTAGAGTAAGATTTTTACTTTACCATACAGGGTATGGTCAAGTATTGTGTAATCGTGCATGAAAAAAGTGTTTTTTTCCTTCTTTTTTTCGAAATATCTCAAAAACGGCTGAAACTATTTTGATTAAAAAAATTGAGCGAAACCATTGCATTTCGCTCTACAAAAAGCTCTAATAAGGGAACATCGAAAAAATTATATTTTTCGAGATAATAATTGTTTTGTCAAAATGTCTGTTAGTTAGTTTCTGTCCGGTTGTTTGTGCGTTACCAAATTTTTGTGGACGAGCTAGCTCAAAAACTAGTTTGAATATCGAAACCAAAGTTCACACGTAGTTTTGGTCCATTGAGATTAAGAGCTGATTAGATTTTGGTGCATTTCGACCAAAAATTAAGGGGGGTGGAGGGGGTTAAAAATTAAAAATCTAGGCCATTTGAGCAAACTCAACCAAATTTTGTATACATAATCAGTGGGACCCCAGAAGTCTAAAAATGCAAAAACTAACCTCCCAAAATGGGTGGGGGGTCAAAAAATGAAAATCTTGGGCATTTACCAAACTCAACCAAATTTTGTATACATAATCAGTGGGACCCCAGAAGTCTAAAAATGCAAAAACTAACCTCCCAAAATGGGTGGGGGGTCAAAAAATGAAAATCTTGGGCATTTACCAAACTCAACCAAATTTTGGATACATAATCAGTGGTATCCCAGATGCCTAAAAATACAAAAACTAACCGTCAAAATGGGCGGGGGGGGGGGTCAAAAATGAAAATATAGGGTCTTGTACCAAACTCATTCAAATTTTGTATACATAATCAGTGGGCCCCCAGGAGTCTAAAAATGCAAAAACTAACCCCCACCCACATGATTATAAATAATTTTATTAAATATTAAATATAAGTAAGGAGCCAGGTTGTATGGTAAAGTCAAGTGGATGGCCACATCAGAACACGTCAGCTTATTTTTGGTAAATTTATAAGCTTAGACATTTTGCTAGGAGTTCGCCATTTCTTTTTATCTATAGAATAGATTCTATACCATAGGTTCCCAAAGTGGGCAGTACCGCCCCCAGTGGGCGCTGAAGCCTTCTAAAGGGGCGAGAGTGGGTTCAGAAGCATTTGGGGGGCGTTCCGGTGGTCTAGGGCAGGCCTAGCCAACCCAAATTCTACCACGGGCTGCATTGACGATCTAAAAAATTACACGGGCCCGTTATAAAAGAAAATTTTCAATTTATTTCCAACATTTTTTTCGAGATCTGGCTTGATAGCGATATTGGTGACCAACATTTTTACAATGAAAAGGAGAAACACAAATTAATTGAAGAAAAAAATATCATAAAGAATAGAAACATTTTATTCATATAAAATGATAAATGCATAGTAAAAACATTTGTAGCATTTTATATTGTAATTATATTGACATGCTTATTATTTTTTATAAATGAGTACTTTTCCATTGAATGGATATTTTTTGTCAATGTATCATCTCTTAACGATATATTGGAAACATCTGAACAAGGAATGTCTTCATATTATTGAATTTATCTATAATATCTATATAATCTCGATTGAATACGAAGATTTACAGATTAATCTTCAAATATCGAAAAAGGAGAACATGTAGGAGGACACGTTTCGAGCTTACAAAAGGAGGACGATTGGTCACCTTAATATTCGTACTTAGTGATTTTTAATGTAAATGTGATTAATTTCAATTTATGTATAATGAAAGTGTTCAAACAGTATAAATGTGAAAAAACAATACTATAAGTAATACAACGAGATATGAAAAGAAAACACGCATTGAGCTAACACTAAAATGTATTAATAAAATAATAATTTATAATAATTAGCGGGCCAGGGCTTATTAGCTCCATTAGCCCTCTTCGAATTTTACAATCATGTTTTTTTTTTTGTTTTTTTTTTACATATTACGTATTACAGGAAATGATAATGTTTATTACAATTATGTTATATTATTATGCTTACTTTTAGAACAAAGTAAAAATAAAAATATACTTCCCAGATACGAACACATAATTACAATGAGTAATAATTTTTAAGAGGTCATGAAATCTATTTTACCGAGTCAGGTGCTGAGAGAAAAGACAATGAGTTTCTATTTTCTTTTTAAATGCTTTCAAAGTGCCTGTATTTCTTATATTTACTGCGAGTTTGTTCCATTCTCTTATGAAACGCACCCTGAAGGATCGGTATATCGGGTCGTTCTATAGGTACTTTGGCACTTCCAGGTCCGTGGATCTTATCCTGGATCTGAGAAACTTGAAATATCCCCTAAAGTATGTAGGTGTTTCCTCTTATAATATTCTCCACCCAATCCTTAGTAAGGAGACCCTTCTAATTTGCTCCAATCTGGGCATATCCAGCTCTTTATAGGACTCGGAGAAATGGTCAAATTTTTTTAGCCCTCATATGAGTCTCACGCAGGAGTTTTGGGCTCTTTGTATCCTTGATTCTAGTGCAGTCGTCATGTACGTATTTGTATGGGAATAACCATAAAATAAAAATAGTTTTTAATAATCAAAATTATTAATTAAGTCACGTAAGCAAAACACATTTCGAGTCTTATTTTAAATAACAAACAAATAGCAATGGTTATTTCTTTCAGTGTGATATTTCCGTTTCTTTTCGCCGATTTAATTTTTCTAAATCAATTTCTCTTGTTGGAGTTTAATATTAATATTATTATTTTTGTGATTTTTCGTGTAATTAATTATAGGGAACGCTAATTTTATTAATTAATTTAATGTGATTTCAAATACATTAAGAAATGCCCGATATTTAAAAAACACAATTCGTCATGCTGGCCAACCCTCGGAAGAATTCGATTTTATTTGCCTTTGAGAGACTTGGCTGAACCAAATACCGAAAATAAGCCCATTTTTACCAAGAAAGATTCAATATATTTGACTCCCCTGCTACAAGAGAAATCAAAAGGAAGAGCGAGTGGCGGATTGCTTCTTTTAGCAAAAAAGTCATATCAAGTTGACCTATTTGAGACATGCATTTAGCTGGTGGCAAGTGTAAGAATAAAAAAAGTTATCTTCGCTTTGGGCCTTGTTTATCTTTCGCTGAATCAGGACACCGACATCTGCATGGATCTGCAGGACTCTCTCAGCTCGATTCAGGAGAGGCATCAGCAGCACACTATACTTTTGGGTGATTTTAATGCACGCATCGGCACGACACTGAAATAATAGATGAATCTAATTTGGCGGCGGAAAGAATTACACTTGATGAAACTACCCAGGGGTAGAAAATTGAATAGGTTGATGGAAGAAAACGGAATTTTGATAATAAATGGACGCTCTTTGAGTGACAATCCTGAACAAACAACTTATGTGAGTAAAAATGGAAAGTCAGTGATCGATCACTGTTGGATCACCGCGACTATTGTGTATATGATTGGTGATTCATAGATTATGGAAATTTCAGTCAGACCACATATCATATGAAGTTGTTTTATCTTTGAATTCTAGTGGTTTAAAATCTTCGTTCAAAATAACTCTGAGATTTTCGAGAAACTAACATGGAATCCTGAAATCAACAAGTCTATATGGTGACTTGATTACTCCTAAATTAGGTGATTTGGCCGGGAGTGATAATGACGCCATTTATGGACACCTAATCGGGTGCATAAAGGAGGTGTCTACTGAGCTCAATCTGACAAAGAAAATATAGAGCAGAAGGATGTTAAGTGGTAAAAACCAACCCTGGTTCAATGAAAATTGCAGAAATGCAAAGAAAGAGATGAAAGAGTCATTTAGGAAATGCAAAGAAAATTCATTTTTGGAGCCGTTTCGATCCCAGTATGCAAATTCTAAAAAGGTATATAAAGGAATTATAAAAGAGAATAAAGACTTCTACTATAGAGATATTTGCGAGAGGCTTTCTAATGTAAAAAATCCTACAGAGTTCTGGAAAATCATAAAGGGCTTAAGAATTCGAAAAGTGTCAGTGAACACGAAAAGATGGATAGATGGAAAGTTTACTACTATGAAGTTTTCAAAGAAATAGTAATCCCAGTGAAAACAAGTATCCTCCAGAAGGTAACGATTAACCCGGAATTAGATCAAGAGATATGCATCAGTGAACTCGAACTTGTACTAAACAATAGCAAGAATGGGAAATTCCCAGGCCTGGATGGAATTCCCAATAAATTCTATAAATATCTATCACATGAAGGAAAATACTTTTTGCTGGGCCTATTCAATAAAATTATTTTAGACTGAAGGTTGGTCCAGGACAAAGCTTTTTTTATTATATAAAAAGGGAGACCCTAAAATACCAGACAACTATAGAGGTATCTCTCTGTTAAATAGTATTACGAAGATCTTTACAAATATATTAACTCGAAGAATAACAACACTATGGGCAGAAAATTAGGATAAGATTCCGGAGTGTCAAGCGGGATTTCGTAAAAATCGAAGATGTACGGATAACGTATTTGTTTTATATTCTCTGCTGAACTCTCATCTTAGATTTTATAATTCTATTGATATTTGTTATTCAAAAAAGATAGTTAATAATGTAGAAATAAGAACTTTATTATTTTTTTAGATCGTAGTGAGCTTCTAATTTTTAATTTTTGAAAACTTCACAGTAGATTTTCAGATTTCTTATTTTAGAGAAAAAAAAATTATCAGGCCAAATTGTTGTGTGTTTTCTAGTATCTACTAGTACATATAAATCTCAATGTTTTAAGGAATTTTATGAGTTTATATTGGGCCACGGGCTGGACACCCTGGTTTAAATAGAAAGGAATTAAAGAAGGATATGAGATATGATAATTTATTTTTTAAAAGGGTCTCGGATATAATAATCCCTGACTATCCATTATCTAGTATCTTGTAAGAACGTACAAAGATCTAAAAGACAAGTCCTGACAAGTTTTAGTCCAGGAGAGAAATTATCAATTAATTGTGATTGTTCTAGAAAACCCCAATTCCTTGTCTCCTTTTACTGGAATGATATAACTATAGACTTGTGTAGCAGCATATAAATTACTGAAACAATACCATAAATATTTTAGAAAATGAAAATATGAGAAAAAGAAGAATTTTTAAATATTCAAAACTTGATGTTTTTTTTTATCTTATATAGTTGAGCTTATAATTTTGCTTTTATTTTATTCTTGAAAATAGCTTGTTTATGATTTTATATTGGGCCACACCCATTGAAGTGCTGGGCCGCATGCGGCCTCTCGATCCACGGGTTGGACAGTCCTGATTTAAATTAAATTTTGGGAATATTGTTGCAAATTTTATTACTTCATTATGTCTGAATCTAAGAAAAAATGTTGACAGTGCAGTATTGAGTATGTGAAATTCACGCTTCTGGAAACTCATAGCAAAAATTTGAAGTTTTTTTATGAAAATTTTAAATTCAAGGGTATAGATGACAAAACGGTAGAAAATGATTGCACCAGTATCCAGTCAATACTTTCGGTCGAAAATCAATCAGCTAATAATATTCAAGAAGAATTGCGTGATATATATCGAATACTACCATATTCAATGAAACCTTTGGATCTTTTAAATTTGGGCCAAAACAACTTAATTCATTTGTATCCGATTACTCTTGTAGCTCTGAGAATTTTATTATCACTTCCCTGACCAATAGCGTCACGCAAGAACCTTTCGCGGGTCGCCTCTTTCAGGGTCCTAGAAACGAGTCGTCCCGGCTCTCGCAGTTTGCAGCTCTAATCGCGACCTATACCTACACAGGGAGGTAACGTGATTGAGTTAACGAGCTCTACAACTTTACAACCAACTTCTACATTCAATAAATGAGTTTTTTAAGTTCGTGGTTCGCCCTATCTTAAACTTTAAGATTTGATATGGTTGCAGGATTTTCTATTTTTGGAAGATAACACCGAAAAATTTAATGAAATCAATTACCAACCCCAAGGATAAGGCATGGATCTGTAATATAATTATCTGGCAAATGGGGTCAGAATGGATTCGCCCTTAGAACTAAGTGCAATATAGCTTAGAATTTAGAAGTACTCTTCATCCTAATTTTGAAACTTTTGTTTATCGTCTCGATTCCGTTCGCAACGCTTGCCATTGGTCTTGAGAAGTCGTGTAGCAATAACAAGTATATTATTGACTCTCTCAGAGCACTTGTTGCCGATAACTCTAATAAATCGCTGATAGATTTAATGCTGCATAGAATCAATAGAATCATCATAGCAAATCGTTGACTCTATCATTATACATATCACGATCACTAATTAGTACTTCCCTTATAAACGTCAAAAGGCGAAAGTGAAAATAAAGAAAAGGAAATTAAATACTTTTATATAAATATGTATAGTATATATTAAGTTATAAACAAACTTAGATGGTCTAAATAAAATAATTTCAGACTTTTTACTGATCCTTGAACGGAAAAAGATAAAAGAACAAAAATAATTTCTACATACTTATATTTAACTTTGTTTCTTGACTATCTGAGTAGAATCTTGCAATCGAATTTTGACCCACTTCCATCTTTTGTACATATTCCTATAGGTATGTCATGGCAACACAATATTTCATCAATCATAAGAATTAATAGGGAAATATTTAAATTAATCTTTAAAAATGAAATGTAAACATTAACATAAATTCTCAAGATTTACAAAGTATTATAAATTAAGTCAAAGTATATTTTCTAGATCTAGTAATCCGATTAGAGATCAACTAACTTTTAACTAGAATTGACAAATTTTGGAAGTAACGAAATAATTTAATGAGAAATACATAAGTGATACCTCGTAATAATGGAGTTTTGATTTTTGATTTTGGTGAATTGTAATGTGAAAATACATATTTGCGTACCAATTTTCAGCTCATTAACTAAAACCTTTCAAGATTGCCATTTTATACTCTCAGGAAACGTTTTCATGTAAAAAGCTAAAATTTAATCCATTATAACATAGTTACTTACCAATTTTCAGCTCATTAACTAAAACCATTCATGATTAGCATTTTGTATTTTCAGGAAACGTTCTCAGGTATAAGATAAAAATTTGGTGCATTGTAATGTGAAAATACATATTTACGCACCAATTTCAGCTCATTAGGTATAACTAAAACCATTTATACAAAATGAAAATAATTTATATCTTATATAGGTATCAATAATTTATTTTTTACTTAAGTGATATTTTTTCATCAGAGAAAATGAATAAATTCGAAATATTCGAGAAAACTTTTTTGTAAACTAATCCCCGCCAACACGTCTCAACTTGCCACCAGCGTGTCTCGACTTGTTTGAAATGATCTCGAGTTTTTATCATTTAAAATCTATTAGGTAATTATTTGTAATTGGAAATAAGCAAAGCGGGCAATTCTAGAGCAATTGAGTACTGAAACTATATAATGATTGACTTTTCTTGACCAAATTGACTTTATAATAAAAATATCCTTCGATGGCTCTTGCAGTTCATATGTTTTAAACAAAAAGCATCAGGCTATTGCATTGCTATGGTCTTCGTTGCTGAGCGTATTAATCAATCTCTCGACGAGTGGAAAGGATTATACTATATATATTTGCCTAGATTAATTTGCCGCAACGCTGACGTAATGCTGCCGACAGGGTGCGCCGTCAGTATATTTGCGGCAAATTTGAAATATAATCGTAATTTGAACTCGAATTTTGAAATGAAAGACTCCAATTGATTTTAAATTAAGAAACATTAAATATATTGATAATTATTTCTCCCCCCCCCCCTCACCACTCAAAAATTAAATATTCAATTCGCTTTTCTTTGCACACAGAAAAAGAAATCAATTACATTTTATTTGATTTATATTTTATATATTATTTGTTTATTTTTTAATAATTTGCCACTTTTTTATAATTTTTTAAAAATCTAAATTTTGTTATTCTTATTTTTTTATTTTTACAAAATTGAACTACTTAAGACACGCATGCCCATATGAGTTTCTCATGGCAATACTGGAGAAGCCTGTCATACAAACAACACCTGATCTCTTTTAAATATTTGGAGCCTTATATCGATTATCGATCCCAAATTTAAAAAATGAGCTATATTAAAACTTTCAAATGAATAAATTTTAAAGAATTTAAAAAATTAAAAAAAGTACCATCTTACTCTAGAGTAAAGTACTTTAAAATATAATTTTACTAAAAACTTTATTTAACCTTTTTTGTGGTCCCCAGGTACTTAATTAGGATATTAAATTTCATCAAAATTGGTTAAGTCATTTTCAAGATATTTAGAAAAAACTAAAAAAGTACTGAAATAAAGTACTAATGTTTGTGGGCCGATATGTACCAAAAACTAATCAGCGCTTCATTTTGTTAAACTAATGGTAGGTTTTCAATTTCATTTCAATCGGTGCAACGGTGTGGAAAAAATCGTGGGCCAAAAAAACGATAACATACATCCATACATACATCCATACATACATACATCCATACATCCGCACGCACTAAATGAAAAAATCGCACTTTTTGGCCTCTCGACGAGACCCCTTGTAATTTTTGGCAAAACCGTCACGTGCTAAAATTCAACCTAATTGAATACTACAATTTGTGACTTTAATTGAGTCCATGGGTTCCGTAGTCTTTACCTGAGGACCCTTTGAAGCCACGCTTGCCCCGAGAGCGATTACAATACTTTACCCATGCTTTGCATTGGATAAAGTAAAAAAAAATGATATAATATAATTCTCCTCCTCCCATGATCCCACTTATTTAAATAAATCTATTTCCACACAAAAAATATCACAATGCTGTAGATTATAGAAGAAAAAAATACTTCCATATTCATATCTAGAGCCTCATTTCTGTAGCTGTGTCAGGACGAAAATGAGGCGAAACTTTTAAGAGACTATGTATTTTCGGGAGTTTACAGGTATACATTTGGAGTGTGGTTTTTTAAGAGGAATAAAATTTTGGACCGAGACTTAGCCCGCCAGGGCACCAGCCCGGAGGGCCGAGCTCCGAGGGCGTGCCAAAGGCACGCACGAAAACCTCGTTATTTAATATTCATTTTATAAAAAATATATATAATATGTAATAGCATTTGCAAATAAATAATTCCTCGTTGTAAAATTTAAATATAGGATTTTAATGTGTATTCAGGCCGCCCAAAATTTTTTGAACCTGGCCCTGAAAAAGGTACCACAGGCCCTGGTCTAGAGCAGGATTTATCTAACTTTCCACAGAAAATTCACCATCACTGCCTAACCATTTGAAGTACACAAATTTATATAATGGCCTTTATTAAGAACATTTAATTTAAAACAGAAAATTTAATACTTAACACTTTAACACTGAAATGTCTAAAATCAATAGTTTACGCATTAAAAAATATTCCATTATTGTAGAGTGAAGCTTGAGTTGTTTGCCATAAAAGAATTTAGTCTTTTTGATTTCAAGTCGATTCTTCCACGTTTTCAGTAGATGTTGCCATTAATAGTCAAAACATCAAAAATGGAATGCAATAAGGTTATTCCTCTAGTAGTAGATAAGAATCGATCGTTATTTTTTATTTTAAGTCGATTCCTCTATGTCTTCATCAATGGTTACCAATAATAATCGAAACGTCAAAAATCTAATGTAGAATTGTTATTCCTCAAGTATTAGATGAGAATCGATCACTATTTTTGAATTAAAGTCAACATGAACTGCAAATCGCAAGTGATATCTGATTAATAATAAAGGAATAAACATATTGATATTTCAAATGAATTTGGATAAAGTTTAGCAACGATCCGTTGCAGTTTATTTTCTTTTTAGTGATGTTTTCTTAAAATTATTTTTTATAAGTTAATAAAATGGGGGAGGGGGTACTTTTCTTGAAACTGGGGGTGGGGTTAGTCATGAAGCTAGGGGGAGGCGCTCCTGTTTTAAGTGAAAGCCGTTTGGTGCACCCAGTAGTTGATTTTTGCTTAGTATTGAAATTCACATTATTGATTCGCAATTCAAATCCTCAATATAATTGTTATTGTTATAAATGGATGCGTATTTCGGCAGTTATGTTGTAATATTCGAATGATTTCACAAAATCTAGAAAGTTCAATATAATAATCCATTTTTCTTCGAAATGTTTTAATGGAGGTAAGTAAGTGGGTAAGTAATGTGAAAGCAAAAGCGTGAACAAGAGTCCAAGTAGATGTCGGTGAAGCTTGAGGCAGCAAGGGCAACTCAGGAAGGAAGACTGGAGCCCCGGCTCTCCAGGCCAATGCCAGGGCAATGGAAAGTAAAGTTCACTGAGTCAGTCAGTGAGCGAGTCGTTTGCCTCGATGGTGCTTCTTCAAATTATCCATCCACACAATGAGTCAATGATTTACGCTGCATTTTATTTCCGTCTTTTTTTCTGCTGCCTTTTTCTTTTTTATGTTGTTTTTTATTTTTGTTTTATTTTCCGCCCCAAGGTTTAAATAAAACTGATAACTCATTTGCAATGCAAAACCAGACCAAATTGTCATTTTTTTATATATAAAATATAATGGATAGACAATTCACACAAAAGGTTATATTTTATTGCGATCCGCACTTTTTTCCTTTTGTTCTTCAATTCCTTTGTTTCACTCTAAATTATTATTAATTAAACCTTGTAGCTATTTGCTTATAAATAACAAATTTCAATTTCGTATTGTTTATTGTTTAGTTAACATTTTGCTTTATTAAAAATTCATAAATTACAATTTATATTAGTCCTTAATCAATACTAATTATTAAATGTACCTATTCAATATTAATTAAATCACCTATATTTTGAAACTCCCAATTCAGAAATACTTTGAACATTTGGCATTTTAGGAAGATTTCGAAGAAATTTATCTATTGCGCTCACTTTCATGGTGGGACTTCCTGAAAATCTCATCATAGTTTTTCCGATCATGGCGCCTAGACCCCAAAACCACCCTCCATTCAAAAGTTTATGTATAGAATATATATATGTGGGGGTGCAGGCCGCAACGTTCAACCGATTGCAATAAAATTTGGCATAACATTTAGTCTTTTGATGTAAACAAGAACTGATTAGTTTTTGGTCACTTCAGCCCAAGGGAGTGGAAATGGTGGGGCGTTGAAATCTTAGAAAATTCATAACAACGTTAATATGAATGATACCAGTTTGGTTGCAAATGACTAATAGTCTACTTTTTTTTTCGTCGTCTCTGTCTACATGGGCAGCTCAGCATCTTCTTCTTACATGAACCCAATCGACTATGTCCTGAAGACCGCTTATTTTCCTAAGGTGTTCGCTCCGGATTTTGTCATGTAGGGTCTTCGAATGGATGGCTCTTACAACTCTCATCTCAGTTGTCCGGAGAAGCTGCTTTGTAACGGTTGTGTCTGCCCTGGACTCAGCCCCATATGTTAATATAATATATAATTTTACTTTCGGCAGACATAAACTTATTTTTCCAGACTAGATTGGATAGACAGCCCGAAATTTTTGCTCCTTTGATGACTTACGAAGTTACTTCTTCCTTAAGGTTTCGTCTGCTAGAAATCTGAACTCCCAGATAGTTAAAGCTTGGGACTTGTTCTATTGGACTGTTGTTGATGACTAAGTTACACCTAAGGGAAGCTTTTGCAATCGCCATGCATTTTTTCTTGGTGGTAGAAACTTGCTTGTTAGGCCGATCGGAATTTTCAGAGAATTTGTCCAGGAGAATTTGAAGGTCCTCTTCGCACTCCGCCATCAGGACGCGTCATCAGCATAGCACACCACTGGCAAAGTGGTTTCCCCAAATTTGTAGCCAAAGTGTTCGGGTAGATTTTCGATAATGAAGAGCATAGGACTCAATGAATCTCGCTGTCTTACTCCACTGAAGATGCTAATAGGTTTTGTTCTCTCGCTATTGGATTTGATGTAAGTCGTGTTACCTGTGTTTAGATCTTGGATAATTTTTAAAATTCTTGGAGGAACGCCTTGCTTGAGAAGGCACTCCGTAACATCCCGTAACCTTACACGATCAAAGGCTTTGGAGAGATCGCTTTGTTTTGTCGAATTATTATTTAACTTTTCAAAATCCATTATTTTTAAACAAAATATTGATTTTTTTATCATATTTTATACTAAAAATATAATCTGTCATTTTATAATTAGAATTTGTTTAAATAAATTTCACGAAAAGCCAAAGGTATTGTAATAATCTTTTTATTATGAAATCTTGATTGTCGTGAGAATTACATGTTTATAGTTTCAAAAATTTACTTTCATACTTAGCTAGTAAATTAGTTAGTCTTCCCAATCCCATTGGAATTGATTGGGAGGCCTAAAGGAAAATAGTGGGATTTGTAACCCTCTACGTCCACAACAACAGCTAGGTATACTTTTTAAGATTATGTGATATATTAGTAGTATACGGTAGAAAAACTGGCTAATATATAGTAAATTACTTGATAGGGATTATAGTGAAACTAGTTCATCAAAGTACATTCGAAAACTTCTGGTCCACGACCTAAACTCTATTAATCAACTGGTGAGGACACCACACGACTTTAACATTAGTTTCTCTTTTATTTGAAATCATCATACTAATTCTCTTCAATCAAATTACTTCAAGTGGGGTTTCTTCCAAGCCGTTTTGAGAAAACCGGAAAAATTACGAAATTGCAAAATAACATAAATCTTCAAGTAAATAAATATGTACTTCCGGTTAGCCAAAATCTTGAAGTACTTCTTATAGGTTCTAGATAGCTTAAATTTCAAATCCCAAAGTTCTGCGCCTTAGCGAAAACGAGATATGAACGATTAAATATTTATTTTGCGACATGACTAAAATTCACTCTCCTCACTTGATTCCACTCGGAATTTATACCTTCTCTTTGAAGAACTTGAGATATTTGATAAGTATAAATAGTGATTATTAAAAAATACGAAAAATCATCATCATCATCCCCTCTCCCAAAATGTTGAGGTAAACAATGAAATTTTATAGGATATAAATAAAACGTTCAATAAAAATTTAATAAAAATAATACTCCGATAAAAAAGCAATCTAGCCATCAGGGAGGTCATGTCTCCTACTCCTAGGAGTATATCTATACTCCCCCCTCCGGAATATTTTTTCTGGCTACGGGCTTGTTTATATGTATTGAAAAATGTGTGCCAGACTCCAGAGACCATCATTTATAAACCTCAGGATCACACGAGCGTTTTTCTAGCAGCGTTTCTTCAACGCCTCTTCTTGACCTCTAATTTTTGTTGTTATTCCTTGAACAAAACTCTTGATAAAAGACATAATAATAATAAGAGAAAAATAAACAAATAATGCTGATATATGAATGAGCCCTTAAAGAATGTTCTTTTTTTAATCAAAATCCTCTACAATTCTATATTAAAATAGTATATTAAAGTTAGATAGAAAATGTAGAACGAATGGAAATATAAAAACATTAAATATAGTAGCAAGGTATATCTTGTTTATTTTGAGTCATGTTACTTTTTTCGACAGAACAAATATTACATTTTTTTTTCCCAGAGCCATTCTAAATAGAATGTTTTCATTTTACGAGATCATATTTCTCTTTGACGCTCATGCAGTTGTTATTTGACACTGTATAGTGGCGGGTGCCGGAGGAGATGCCGGAAGGGACAGGTCGCTTACCTTATCCGCCCGTCACTCAATCCGTTTCATTTTTCCATAAGATCTAATTGAGTCCTATAATAGGCATCATTTCTCAGTTTAATTTCATTTCAAATGACCAACTTAATCTTGAAATAACTAACAGTGTTAACTTTTTATTAATTATATTCTTGATTGGAAATTTAAAAGATGATTTGATGTCCGAATAAATGCAAAAGAATCCTTGGATATTTCTAGCTATACCTCTCTTTCATGTAGTCCAATTTTATTTATTTATTTTTTTAAGGGATGTGCAAATTGATTGAAATAAATATGTTTATCTCTGGTTTGTACAATCCATTTGAGCCTAGTTGAAAGGCTTACACCCCTCTCTCAAGAGTATTGAATATCTTTATTAATGTAACACAACACAAATATACCTAACAAAAATATCAATGGTAATCTAAACCTCTGTTTGTATTGTAATTGATAAGCTGGTCAAATGTCAACTGAAAATTAAAAATAAAGGGATCGCATAAGAAGAAAATATAATTTTAAAGTTGCCAGGCTTAAAAATTGGGGATCTCACAACTTGGTAAACTTTATTGCTGGCAAAGCGCAACGCTGTTTAATTTCTAGGCGCGAAGATAGGAACCTTCCTGAGAATTCCTTTGATTCGAACTCATTGGAATTTTTTGACAAAATATCAATGTTATGTCACCTTGGGTTCTGACCTTTCTTGGAATGGCCATATTACCTCAGTGGCAAAAGTTTGGCTATCTTTTCCGGACCAAACGCTTTTTCACCCCCACTCAAATTCTTACCTTAAACAAAGCTCAAATTGGCCCCTGTCTCGAATATGGCTCGCATCTGTGGAGAGGAGCCTCCAAGCATTCTCTTACTACTTTGGATGCAGTTCAGAGCCGAGCTATTAGAATTAGACTAATAGGAAATCCAGCATTAACTGACACTCTCGACTCCCTGTCGCCTAGCCCATCGTAGAACTGTCTCCGGCCTTTTTTTTATAAATACTATCATCGCCTTTGTTCTAGCGAGATGAAATCAAAATCCCTCCAAAAGCTTCATTTACTCGAAATACACTATTTTCTAATATTCAACACCCTTCGCGATTAAATTGGATACTAACCGAACAAATGCATTTGCAAATTTGTTTATCTCTATGACTTCTAGAAAGTAGAACTCTATTCCTCCGTCTGTCTTTCCATTTACATATAACCTTCAGTCTTTCAAGACTCGCATCCACAGATACGTTCAGTTCCGATCCAATCCCTGAAATCACTTCTTTTTCCGCAAACTACAGAGGTTGTGTCTTTTGGTGCAACCTCTTGTATCATTATCATTATAAAAAAAGAGTAAATTTTAAAATTCTTTCAGCTAAAATAGAGTTTATTCGAAGTAAAAATTATTATGTTCTTGATCAAATAGAAAGATGCTGCTCAAAAATGGCGCTGTACGAATGTGAAGTCTTTGGGATGTGATTCTCCAAGCGAATGGTTTTCAGCATCAGAAAGCTCTCGATTGGCTTATGAAAAAGAGATATATGTAGAAGAATTTGAGGAAGAGAAATGCTCACAGGTGAAAGAGCACGGGGTCTGCTGATGCGGAGATTGGAGAGAAAAATAAGAGAACCTTTAGTAGAATATTTTCTTCATAAAATGAAAGATATAGTACTTTTAGAGATATTAATCAATTGACTTGAAATATCGATATATGGAAACGAGCAGTTAACTCCAATCAGTTTTCAGACAAATTTCATCATAGAGTTATAGTCAACCAAAATATTAATCATCAAAATGAAAGAATTAGCATCGTGGATATCTTCGTAGTTCAAGAAAAGTTAGCACTATGTCTGTATTTTCTTTTAAAAACTGTGCTAATCATTCATAAATACCAATATACCCATAATTTAAAACAGCAAAATTATGTTTCTAAATTTCAACATAAAGCGAATATATCTTATTTTTCTATCGTATATGCAGAGTTAAGATTATGATTCACCCAATATTAATAAAATAATAATAACAATGAAGGTGACTTTACTGTGTATATTGCACTAATGCATTTCTAAATCCAAAGGACAATTAAATTTTAATTATAATTATAGTTATTCACCGGAAAGTCATCACTTATGAGATTTATAGTAAATTCAGCATTTACTTTACATTAATGCAGTATGATTACCTATTTTAAGGAATTGGATTGAAATTTTCTTTTTTCACACTAGTATGATTTTATCTCATGAGAAGGAAAAGGATTAAGTGAAGTGAAGGTCATTTTAACTAATTATTATTATTATTTTTAATGGAAATGAAAACACAGTAAACTTATCTAATTATTTATCTACTTTTGCTCAAAA
Organism: Forficula auricularia; assembly: GCA_024734495.1. Classification (NCBI taxonomy): domain Eukaryota; kingdom Metazoa; phylum Arthropoda; class Insecta; order Dermaptera; family Forficulidae; genus Forficula; species Forficula auricularia. Next base: position 17,227,962 of record JALMQS010000128.1, read on the forward strand.
TTGCTAATGAAATTAATATTTAACATTTCTCCTTTGTCTTTCATTACCTTTATATTCTAATAATACTATGAGATTTCATAAGATGTAATATTAGAAAAATTAATAATTGATATATTAATTACCGGCAGATGAACTGGAATGGAAAGATAATGTGCCAATAATGATACACTCATATGCAGATTATTAGAAAATTGATGGTTTGATAAGCTGAGAAAAAGTATTTTAATCACCAAAGAACTTCCTATTTCTCTACTAATTCTGGAGTTCCTCAGGATTCGATCATTTCTCTTACGTTGTGTCTAATTAAATAAGTTCACTCTCTAATCCTGTTCATTGCTATATCTTCGATAGTGCAGTGGCGAAACAAAAAATGTTGACGCCAATTTTTTAATATAACTAAGGAAATTCAATTTAGTACAAATTTATTTAAAAAGTTGCATCTTTTTGCCAAGTTTCACCATTTCACTATTAAATAGAATATGCAATTTACTAAATTCCTTGTACATGCGAAAGAAAGGTTTCTCTATAAATAGTTTTTAAATTCATTAAATTAATTTTTGGGACGTCCCACTTAAAAATTAACAAAATTTCCAAAGAGCGTACGAGAGTTTTTATCTTTACTTTAACTTATACTTTAATAAAGAACTCATTCTCGCAGCCCAAAAAGTTTTCAAGTTTGTTTAAATATTTTTTATAATTAAAATAAATCCCTCATAGCCAAACAAGAAAGCTTCAATTTCATTTCAATAAATGTTTTAAAATATAATAATATTGATAAAACCAAAAAAAATGAAGATTCTATTTTCTACTTTCTGTGATCCTTAATAAGAAAAAATATGTGTCATTACTTGTTAAATGATTACAAAATAATTGAGAAACGGCCATTTAATAGATTTTGAAAATAGCTTCAAAACTATGAAGAAAGTCGTACCATGCTAAGGGAATTCGATTAAGAAATCGTATCTCTATTACTATTTTCAATTAAGGATCGTAAAAAAATTATTAACTTCTTATTATAAAAATAGATTAAACGGCCATAAGCCCTATCGTTCTTATCATTACCCGGCTTGTGTGCCTAAAGCATATCTCCGGAAATTATTAAGGAAAATTAAAACATATTACACTTCAACTTATTATATTCAAATTCGAAAGAACACATTCCTTGGGCATTGCCAGGCTCCTTTCTAAGAAAATTTATTTTTCTCTACATAAGCCTGAGCATATTTGAACCTACATTATACAAACATAAAATTGTCTCGATTGAGGTGATATCTTGAGAACTCCATTCTTTTAATAATCATGATTAGTGAAAGATCAAAATTTATTTCTAAATTTCCTTATTATTATTTTGGTCTTCTTTTATTACCTGTTAGTTTTAGACATAAATTATTATATGTAGATGTACTTTAAAGGCTTAGTGTGTAGAAATTTCCTGAGGGAAAATGTGTGAGTTTTATTTATGAGCCCCCATGGTATTTAGTGATCCTGAATATTTAAAGAAAATATAATAATATTTATTCTTTTTTATTTCAATCAAATGAGAAACAGTTTCAGCTCGCTCAACAAGCCATCATCAGACTGCAATACATAAGTAAATATAAGGAAAACACAAAACTGTATAATGTGTCCTTCAATAAAGTACATATATATATATAGTTACATTTATTATTACCCCTAATTCAACATTATATTGTTATAAAATTTTCTCATACATTTTAATTATACTGACGATGTCCAATTCAACGAACGCAGCGATTCTACTAAAAAGTCACAACCTCCAGTATCCCTATTAACAATAAAATAAATAAAATCTGTAGGATAATTTCGACTTGATGCAATTTAAAAGCCAGTATGTATGACTAATCTATTAGATCAGAATAATTCTGAATCTTGTTACTAATAATTTTTATAAATCTTCAATATTAAAAATAAGCTGACGTGTTCTGTGGCCATCCACTTGACTTTACCATACAACCTGCCCCCTAAAATTATTTATAATCATGTAGGGGAGGGGGTTAGTTTTTGCATTTTTATACTTCTCGGGTCCCACTGATTATGTATACAAAATTTGGTTGAGTTTGGTAAATGGCGAAGATTTTCAAGACACAGACCAACTAACAGACATTTTGACAAAACAATTATTATCTCGAAAAATATAATTTTTTCGATGTTCACTTATTAGACCATACCCTGTATGGTAAAGTAAAAATTCAAATTATCATTTCACATTCATTATCGAAAAAACCTATGAATAATTGTGCACATAAATTTAATACTGAAACTGATGATTGACTGATATATTTTTGAGATTTGAATTCTCGCACATCATTAAACTTACTTAGTTCATAATGTTATAATTAATAGTTTTTTAAAAATATAATTCGTGAGATCAGAAGTTCGTCAACATCCGAATGGTTGTGACCAGAACATTTTTAGAAGAGACTAAAATTAAATTAAATCAATTTTGGAAACACTATAAGTATAGGGTCAACTGTATAGTTATTTGCACATTTTTTTGAAGATGCATGCCCTTAAAGCCGTAACAGCTCTAAGAATAATTGCATTGAAATGTCGAAATGCGTTCTCATTTGGGGAACTCTCTCGCTCTCAGAAGAACCAAACCAAAATTTTCAAGCATTTGAATAATACAGTAAAAATTAAAAGGCCAGAAAGTTCAAGTTTAAGAACGACAGTTATTGGCATGCTACTACTAGTTATTGGGACAGGTGAATTGGTATGACCCTTATTGGCACATACAGGGTATGGTCAAGTATTGTAATCGTGCATGAAAAAAAGTGTTTTTTTGCTTCTTTTTTTCGAAATATCTCAAAAACGGCTGAAACTATTTTGATTTAAAAGAATAAGCAAAACCATGGCATTTCGGTCTACAGAAAAAGCCCTAATAAGTGAACATCGAAAAAATTATATTTTTCGAGATAATAATTGTTTTGTCAAAATGTCTGTTTGTCTGTTAGTCTGTTAGTTAGTTAGTCTGTGCGTTACCAAATTTTTGTGGACGGGCTAGCTCAAAAACTAGTGTAAATATCAAAACCAAATTTCACACGTAGTTATGGTGCATTGAGATTAAGAGCTGATTAGATTTGATCGACCCAAAATTAAGGGGGAGGAGGGGAGGGTGGGTTAAAAATTAAAAAGCTACGCCATTTGAGCAAACTCAACCAAATGTTGTATACATAATCAGTGGGCCCCCAGAAATCTAAAAATGCAAAAACTACCCCCCGCCCTACATGATTATAAATAATTTTATTAAATATAAGTGAGGGGCCAGGTTGTATGGTAAAGTCAAATGGATGGCCACATCAGAACGTTTCAGTTTATTTTATTATGGGTTTATTTTAGTTATTATTTTATTTTATTAAGGCTTTTTAGAAGATTTGTTTCTTATAGAAAAAATTCGATTGTAAAGATATTTTTTATGGAACCGTGTATATGTTCCTCCGCGTACTAATCTTTGAGGGAAATTTTGTTTTGCTATCTTAGAAATGTCGGAAACATGAAGAAAGTCATTTTCAAGCATTATTTTTTTCTAGCTTCATTTTTGAATTTTGTTACGTAATTATGTATGATAATTTGATAATAAGTCAAGTTCGTTCTGATGTAAAAATGTTTAAATTCACAAAACAAAACTGAATGGATTTCTGGCTTTCAAACGGCTTAAGCTGAAGGAGACAATAAAAGAGTGTGCCTTCTGCTGAAAAAATACATTTTTAATTTCTTAAAAATTCTTCCAGAAAATTATTGTTTTATTATATTTGTGACAAAAGCAACCCTTCAATTTAATAAGAAAATTTTTTAATTTCATACATCAATTCCTGTGAATCAATTGTAATAGACTGATGAAGAGGGCAAAGCCCTCGAAACTATAGTCTCGTTATAAATAAATTAGAAATTTATTTTTCCAGCAGAAGACATACTCTTTTATTGTATCCTTTAACTTTTAAGCCGTTTGAAAGCCAGAAATCCATTCAGTTAGGTTTTCAATTTAATTTAAACGATTTAAGGATCAGAAATTTGATATACATTTTTGTAAAAATTGCTCGAATTATTCACATGAAAAAAATTGCTAAATTACTAAAATTTGCAAAATGTGAACCGAGTCTTGAAAATATTTTTATATTTTCACAAACTTTTTTATTTTGAAAGATATTAATTTGCCGATGGTAATAGATTCAAATTCACTAGAAAATCATAAGATGGTGTCATCTATTAAATCCGATGGAATGGAATATTTTTAATTATATGTCAGAGGGGTTGTTTTTCACCCCTCGGGAATCGAACCCGAGTGCCAGTAACAGCAATCCGGGCCATCTGGCTCACCTGCGGGATACGAACCTCTCTGACATATGTAAACGCGTAAAATATTTTACTCAAAGATTGTTATCTTAATTTGTAAAATTTCGCGATATAGTGATTCTAAATTTAAACATATAGCCATGCCATATAATTTAAATAAAGGTGGTTGAGTGTTTCGAATTTTGAAGAAATTCAAAATTCGAAGGGCAATGGAATGACTTTTCCTAATTTAATATGAAAGATATTAATTTGCCGATGGTAATAGATTCAAATTTACTAGAAAATCATAAGATGGTGTCATCTAATAAATCTGAAAAACAACCTCTCTGACATATAATTAAAAATATTCCATTCCAACTGATTTAATAGATGACACCATCTTATGATTTTCTAGTAACTTTTTTATTTTTATGGATTTACATTCATCTAAACATCTAAGGAATCATCGCCTCATTGGCCGAACCTTGGTCACGATTCATACTTTAAGCAAATTTTCTTCAAAATATAATAAGTGAGGTCAAAATTTTATCGAAATCTACTGAGTGTTAAAATGTTTGTTTCTCTTTTCAAAAATTATGATTGTTTAATAGAATTGTTTAGCAATTATTTAAAAAAGCAAACTTAGAGGCATCGGAACATTCCCATCCATTTTAGTAAAATGTATAAATAATGCAAATGTTTTTATTTCCATTTTTATTATTAGTGTGGAATGTTTGATATGTTTTGTTTCCAAGTTCTTTCGAAAATACTTATCACATATTCATAAAATCCGAAATGACGATTACATGCAATAAAAATAATTTTTTCCCTGAAGCCCTCTTTCCTTCTTTATGATCTAAATTCACATCTATGTTTACTCTATTGCAATATAAAAAATATATTTTCATTTTTAGATTATGTTTTAGTTAATTCTTTGTTTGCCACCGGGTATGGTTGGCATTTTGAAAGCATTTCATTTATAAGTTTAAGCAGCATGTATTATACCTCTTAGATAACTGACCGTCTTAGGGTCGGTTTTATGACGGTTTGTTAACACTTTGTTAAGTTGACAAACGGTCAAACGTTAGTATTCACAAAGTGCCTGGCCGGATGGCCAATCAGATAAAAGGGCCGGTTTTATGAAGGTTTGTTAACCCTTTGTTAAGTTGACAAAGGGTCTAACCTTAGTATTCACTCAGTCCTCGATCGGATGGCCAATCAGATGAAAGGGCCGGTTTTATGACGGTTTGTTAACCCTTTGTTAGGTTGACAAAGGGTCTAACCTTAGTATTCACTCAGTCCTCGATCGGATGGCCAATCAGATGAAAGGGCCGGTTTTATGAAGGTTTGTTAACCCTTTGTTAGGTTGACAAAGGGTCTAACCTTAGTATTCACTCAGTCCTCGATCGGATGGCCAATCAGATGAAAAGGCCGGTTTTATGACGGTTTGTTAATATTGTTAGACTTCGTGGCTGTGATGAAACTGAATTAGATGAAGGAGGAGGTATCAGCCAAAGATGGAATCACTGGGTTCAATAAAACACCTTTAATAAAACGTTTCGGCCTGAATTTATTTGGCCATCTTCAGTGTGCATAACTCCTAATTAACTGAATTAATTAAATTCAGGCCGAAACGTTTTATTAAAGGTGTTTTATTGAACCCAGTGATTCCATCTTTGGCTAATACCTCCTCCTTCATCTAACTCATCTAATTAAGTTGAAAAAAGTTCAAACTTTAGTATTCACCAAGGCCCCGGCCGGATGAACAATCAGATGAAAGTGCATGTCATCTAATTGGCCATCCGGCCAGGCACTTGGTGAATACTAACGTTTGACCGTTTGTCAACTTAATAAAGTGTTAACAAACTTTCATAAAACCGACCCTTATAGGGTCTAAGTCTTTATCCAAGCTAACAAATTGATGCTGTTGACAGAGATCTGATTCATTTCTGAATATACACTGGAATTGATTAGGATGTCCTAAATACTGGGGGTTGCAACCCTTATCTCTACTAGAAACGCAATACTAATATCATTTAGGAAATAGGGCATTTGCAGTACAGACAGAAGCTAGCCAAGAAAAAAAATTGTTAATTATTTGTTGATCTTTGACTGCAGCTGCCCTTTCTCTTCTCACAAAGATTATTTTTATTTTCTCTTTTTTTTACGATAAAATCATCAATCTATTTAATTTCATGGATGGCAATTTTCTACAATTTATATATTTATCTTTAAAAAAAAAAATATTTATGAATTTCATATAACATATTTACATATAATATTACATATGTATATATAATGGATGAATGTATTTTTAAGATCATTCATTAATGGAAGGAATATAAGAATTTATTAAGTAAAAAAAGATGCAATCCAAAGCGTAGACCATCTGTTTCGAAGTAGTCAGGTGTTATATCATCGTGCCGAGAAGCTGAAACAGTTCTGACGTAACGAAGTGACTTGACCTAACTGAGCGGTGGCTTTGTTCCAGAGGCTATCGACCTGCGATGTAAACATTGCACTTCGAGCATTAAGAGTAAAAGCAATTTCACCGAATTATATTAAAGTATATTATTATGAAAATATTTTGAAATCTAACAATATATATTATAAAAATAAATTTGAGGAGATATAATGTGAATAAAAACCTTTTGGTATATCTTAGATTAAAAAGAATCATAAAGAGAAACAAAAAGGTTGTCCTCTGCTTGATGCAAATAAACATACACAAGGGTGCTCCTTATTTTGGATATTTTTGAATATTTATGTTGACAGGGGCTCATATGGTTAGAAATAAATAAAAAAAATATCCCCCAAGTTTCAAGTCTCTATCTCAATTTTAACCTAGTGTTTTTTTATAATGATACTGATACAAGAAGAAGTTGCACCAAGAAGGTACAACCTCTGTAGTCTGTGGTGGACCCTTGTAACGTGAAGATATGGGGAGATTTAGGGATTGGGTAGCAGTCGAAGGTATCTGTGGATGCTGGTCTTGAAAGATTGAAGGTTATAAGTTGCTGGAAAGACGGTCGGGGGAAGAGAGTTCCAGTCTCTAGATGTCATAGGGATAAATGAATTGGCGAATGCGTTGGTTCGATTAGTATCTAGTTTAAGCGCGTAGGGGTGTTGAATTTTAGAAAATCGTGTATTTCGCGCAAATGAAGCCCTTGGTGGGATTATCGATTTTATTTCGTCAGAACAAAAGCCATGGTAATATCTATAAAAAAGGGAAAGGGCGGAGACAGATCTACGATGTGCTAGGGAGTCGAGAGTGTCAGTTAATGTAGGATCGCCTATCAGTCTGATAGCTCGCCTCTGAATTGCGTCTAAGGTATTAAGAGAATACTTGGAGGCCCCTCTCCACAGATGAGAGCAATATTCAAGACAGGGGCGAATTTGAGCCTTGTATAATATAAGGAGTTGAGTGGGGGTGAAAAATCGTTTGGTTCGGAAAAGAAAGCCAAGCTTACATGCGTTACAGAGCGATTAAGTTTCCTACTAAATAACATGGGGTTTTTGCCATTGAACGATCAATTTTTTATTCCGGCTACAATGATTCAAAAAATTTGAAACTCTGTAGACTTTATCCTTATAATAGTAGCTATCCTTCGAATTTTTACAGTTTTTGAGCTATTATAATTTTGGAATCAATAACTTACTAATACTAATACTAAGATATAGCAGTATTTTATTTAGATCTAACTCCAAAATAAAGGAATAAAAAATTGATCTTTTAATGCCAAAAACCCCATGTTATTTAGATGGGAAACTTGCATCGCTGTATAGCACTATTTTAAAATTGAGATAGAGACTTGAAATTTGGGGGTTATTTTTTTTATTTATTTCTAACCCCTGTCAGCGTAAATATTCGAAAATAGGAGCACCCTAATACACACATAGAGGTATATCATATATAGATATGTTTATTATATATTATTTATTTGTTTGAGACTATAGTTTCGAAGTCTTGGCCTTCATCATCAGCCTTTTTTAATTATTAATAGTATTTTTCATGGGGTCAGAATCTCGTGGATATTGAAAATTCTTACTTAGCAGATAAGGTTAGTTAAACAGTTGAATTTTTTCGAACAGATTAAAACTTAAGTTTCTTGTTTATGATAATTAAAAAGGGACTACCAACTATTGACTATATGCACATTTTAATTTTCAACAACGTTTCAAGCTTTTTAAAATGAAAAAAATGTTTCTTTTTAACCGACTTTGAAAAAAGGAAGAGGTTATTACATTGCCATCTACCCTATATAGAAAGTGGAATTAATGAAATTATTTTGTCAAAAACTGTTTTTTTTTTTTTTTTTTTTTTAATTTTTTGTTGAATTTACTACAAATCATAGTACTTAGGTACCTACATGTCTTTTTCTCTATAAATCTGTAAAATCGAATATCTTTAGAAACCAAAAATCGTGAGTTGGATTTTCTGGCACGATATATATACATTTGTACAATGAACTTGACTCACCAAATGGCAACAAAATAATCGTAGCACTAGGCAATTAATCAAATTATGTTCAAATTAAGTATTTTCTTTATGTCTTCTGTCTTTTAAATATGTAATATAATTTTAGAATTTGTATATATGTATTTTTACTTTCACATTTTTTTTGTCATTATTATTAAATTTTAATAATAGTTTTAATTATCAATTTTAATATGTATTTGTAATCAAAGCGTGGTAAGTGAAAGTGGTGGTGGGTAAGTGCGGGTGCAGGTAATACTAGATTTTTTGAAAAACGATAATAATAATAATAATAATAATAATAAATCTAATAGTTTTCAAAAATCTGTACATTTGCTGATACAGCAAAAATGAATTCTAATAACAAACAACAAAATTAATCATTTATTTATGAAATAAAATAAAAATCTAGGAAATAAATATTTGAATAACCCTGAATTTATTTTTATCTTGTCTTCCTCTTTCAAGAATCCTTGGCATTTGGGAATTCCATCTCAATAATCTCCTAATGTTTGTAGATTGTTTAAACTATGACAAGATTTAGCTTATAAATCAATCCCCATTCCCACCTACCGTCAATACCTAATCAAAAACTGTCATTGGAAATTAAATTACAATATGAATACCAATTTTATTACCATTATGAGTGTTTGATTTGAGCTTATTTAGGATAGGTCTTTCTATATAAATTAAACATTATAGAGAAATAGTTCATTTACATTTTCCATAGAATGTTATTAATTTCACTTTTGGATTAAAATTACATGTTTTCATCATGTTTTATTAATTAATTTGTATTTTAAATGAAAGGTCTGCCTTTTGTAATATTCGCTAATTATTAAATTTTGATGCCAACGGCCTTAATATAATGAAATCGTTTCTCATATTATTACGGAAATTAAGTAACATCTGTGGTAGCTTGTTTTTGGATGGACACATTAGACTTATTATAGACGATCAAATTCCAGTAATGTTGCTTGTACTGAAATGGTTTGAATTAAAGATATCTAATCCACTTGATTTCTTTCATACAAATTGGATCCTACTTTTAGCAACCCTTTCTTCAAATGGCTGCATCATGGAAGGGAAGAAGCCTTTAATAATTATTATTATAAATGCTATAGGGACAAATAGAAAATCTGAATAGACTTATATGATATTGTATAATAATAAAAAATTGGATAAAATTTCGAGGTAGGTTTCACAAAAAAATTTACCAAATTTTTTATTATTATATAAAAATGTTTCACCTAGAACCAACACCTATCTCCTTAAAATTTACAAGAGATTGTAGGTTCATAAATTCAGAATTAATCTCATTTGATTACTTTAGCCTTTGTGGATGAAATTCAGACTAATAGACTACTCAGTCGTATATCGAAGAAGTGTCTCGGCTCTTACCCTATTTTATAACTCGACTGTGGTACGCAGAGAAGGGTAATGCATTCGTCCGTGGTTTCTGTATGCATATGTATGTATGTGAATTTCATTAATCCCTCGCGGAGCCTAAATGGCTTGACCGATTGTGAAAAACGATATATCATTAGATTTATTTACATGTCCTGAGTAATACTTGGAATAAAGAAAAATCAAATTAGCTGATTTCAAACACCATATGTGGGCTCGAAATTATTAAAATCTTTGAAAGTGAAACGCATCAACTGGGTAAAAGGATATAAAAAGACGAATGGTCGATCTGATAACAGCAAGCTCATCAGCAATATTTCTTTTATTTGTGAAATTTTTTAACCTCCCACCCTTTAATTTTTGGTTCGGTTTCAACAAAATATAATCAGTTCTTAATCTCAATATACAAAAACTACATGTGAAATTTCGTTTTGATATTCAGACTAGTTTTTGAGCTAGAGTGTAGGTACACAAAATTTGGTAACATACGTACTTACTAACAGTCAAAACAATTAATATCTCGAAAAATATAATTTCACTCATTAAAGCTTTTTTGTAGATAAAAACGCCATGGTTTTCGCTTAATTTATTTTATCAAAATAGTTTAAGCAGTTTTTGATTGATAATATTTAGAAAAAACGAAACAAAAAGACTTTTTTAATAAAATAACTTATACTTCTTTAGAAGTGAATAAAATGGAAGGAGGGGTGCATTTAATGAAAGTGGGGGGTTGTTTTTCATGAAACTGGGGGGTTGATGGGCACCCCTGTATTATAGATATGTTTAAAAAAGATTTGCTTTAAAATCTAGTAAATTTTTTATGATTTACTAGTAAAAATGTTAGTTTATTCTATATATTTTAACTATACATATAATCTAGGGTAAATAAAATTTTCTAAATCAAAATTGGGTCATGCGTGAAAAAATTTTAAGAAGCGCGCGCCGCTTCAGGCAAACCGATTTTTTCTTCTATTAATCTTAATTTTAAGGGAAATATTTCATTTTTTGTCTGCCTGTCTGGATTCAGATACCCACGTTAATTTAAGAACGAAAAGTTGAAGAAAGTTCGTTCTAGTGATAAAATATTTGTATTTCCAATATAGAAAATAACATTTTTAGAATGATTTTATTCAAGTATTAAATGAATGCTATAATATAGGCATAAATGAACACTTTATTTTATATTTAAGTTTATTATTAATTAATTATAAATGCGTCTCTAAAGTAAATAAGTTTTCACTTTTTATTATTTAATAATTGTGCGAATGAGCGATTGTTTCATTAGAATCTGATCGAAGAAAAAGACAAAAAAATTATGAAGATAGAGCTAAGCCATTGCAAGGATGCTAAAAAACAAGTCCAAACCTATTTCAGACTATTAGATAATTTCATAATTTCTATTATTTTTAAATACTTTTTACTCTAAGTAAGAAAATGTTAAATCGAAATAAAAATAAGATTGCGATATTTATCATCAAATTATTAATTAACCGAAACTGCACCGAATCTTGAAAAAGTTTCACTTTTTCTCCAATTTAAAGTTTGATACATAGATTAGAATATTTGCATTTTAAAGGATAGTTTATTTGAAGTATAATTTAAAAAACGCTAATTACTACTTTGAAATAATTTTTAAAAATATGAAATTAATAAATATTATAAAACAATCGATTATTAATAATTACATTCAATTTTGAACGAAATTGATTGATTAGTTTTTAAGAGAATGGTAAAAAGCTAGAAAATCGTAACAAATGACTCGCTGATGCCGGGTGACTTGTGATCCAGTCTCTTGATAAAAGAGACCAAAAGAAATATAAATAAGAAAGATCACGATCTTGTTTTATCGATTTCATCTATCTGAAGGTTCACAGTATGTGTATTATATTAGAAAATAGCATTTTGATTAAGAATTTTGTAGTTTAAAAGAAATTGTATGAAAAGATTCAATTTCTTCTTTCCGGGTGCGAATCAACTAGAAATGGCAAAATGTTTTATTTTTTCTAATTAGATATTTATTCAATTCTATTGAAATTTCATATCTATATGTTATTTTCATTTATCTTTTATATCAAATAATTATTATTAGAAAATTTGCATTTTAAAAGGTAGTTTATTTGAAGTCTAATTTGAAATGACGCTAATAACACCGTTGAAATTTTTTTAAAATATGAAATTAATAGATATTATAAAACAATTAATTATTAATAATTTAATTTAATTTTGAACGAAATCGATTAAGTACTTTTTGAGAAAATGGTCAAAAACCATCTGAACCGTCAAAAAACTATGTTTTTTGAAAGTACGAGATGCATTTGAAAAAAGTTTAAAAAGACGTATGAAACGAAACATTGACTTTTGACATGGAGGGGAATTTTAAAATTTTTCTAAAACGACCTTTCATAGACGGTTTTCGGGGTTATTGTCAAAAAGTACTGAATCGATTTCGTTTGAAATTGAGTTAAATTACTAATAATTAATTGTTTTATAAAATAGATAACCTCAATGGGTTAGGCAGTAAAGGTGAAATTTAGAAAAATCGAAACACCATTATTACGAGGCATCATTTATGTATTTCTGATTAAATTATCTCATTTCTTCCAAAATTTGTCAATTCTACTAAAAAGTTAGTTGATCTCTAATCGGTTTACCTATTGAAATCTTGTGGTGGCTAATCAGCTGGCTGGCTGCCACCCTAGGAAAACTTTCTAAGTACGCCAATGCTCCCTACCTCCTTAGTCTATCATAGAAGCGTAATTTATAGTTCTATTTTAAAATAAAATGGATGATTCCTTCAAAAATAATTTTAAGTATTAGGTAATGCTTAAACACCATTACACCCATAACCGTTAAATTAGAAACCAATAAGGTGATGTGGCCAACCACATGATTTTACTATACACATGGTCGCTCTCTTATATTTAATGTTTAATAAAATAATTTACAATTATTTCCGAAAGAACCCTCTCCCCTCTCTAAATTTTGGACCCATTAGCAATTTATGATATTTCTTTATAAATGAGAATCTTCTAATGTAAAATCAGCTTTCTTAGTAATTTGTTTGGAAATTTTAATATTTTAAATTATTTTTGAACCGTCCCTCCTCTCCTTTCCTTTGAGTCCATATCAATTTCACATTGTGAGTCATTTTCACTTTTCTAGATTTTTTAGTTTGAAGATTTTAATTTTTTAAAAGCACCCCACCCCCTTAATTTTTTGTTCGATGTTAATCTACATTTGAAATTTCGTTTTGATATTCAGACTAGTTTTTGAGGTAGAGTGTGCACAAAAATTGGTAAAGTACTAACTAAAGTACTAATAGACATTTTGAAAAATAATTAATATCTCGTAAAATATAATTTTTCGATGTTCAGTCATTAGGGCTAGATTTGCTCAATATATATATTTTTTTTTATTAAAATAATTTCAGCCGTTTTGAAATATTTTGAAAAAACGAAGCAAAAAAAACACTTTTTTCATGCACGATTAGAACACTTGACCATACCCTGTGTGTTGAAGTAATAGAACCGAATGATTAATTTATTCGTTTAGCCCTATGACTTCTAGTAATCACTAGATTGGAATTTCTCCCTGGTTTAACGTTACTTCGAATTCTACTACTTTCAAAGTTAAGTTCTTAAATAAATTAATTTAAATATGTTTGGTTCCTACAAGTTAGTTAATTCAGATATCAATATGTAGGTTTGCATTCATTTGTAGGATCTAGCATTGATTTGTGGAACAGTTTATTTATTACTACTTGGGATTATAATCCTCTGCCTCCTATCATTAAATCAATTATAAATTTTGTCAAGTCCTAATGTCCTAGAGTTCTACAAAATTTTATTTAGTTCTCACAAGCAGAGATTACCTGAGGTAGAGAGAGGTCATACCATCCTTGATAAGGTTTTGACCAGGTTTCCTTAACAACTTATGGCAAATGCCGGGATGACTAATGTGTCGCTTGCTCCTGGTATCGGGTTTTATTTTTTTTTTAATTACTTTTTGTCTTTTGATGGAAATCTTTGGTCATGTTATTTGTTAATGAGCATACATTTCTATTTTTATTTTATTTTTTGTACTTGTTTATTATTTGTTAAATTGTTGTAGTTTTTTTTTTTACTTTATCCAATGCAAAGCATGGGTAAAGTATTGTAATCGCTCTCGGGGCAAGCGTGGCTTCAAAGGGTCCTCAGGTAAAGACTACGGAACCCATGGACTCAATTAAAGTCACAAATTGTAGTATTCAATTAGGTTGAATTTTAGCACGTGACGGTTTTGCCAAAAATTACATGGGGTCTCGTCGAGAGGCCAAAAAGTGCGATTTTTTCATTTAGTGCGTGCGGATGGATGGATGTATGTATGGATGTATGTATGGATGGATGTATGTATGGATGGATGTATGTTATCGCTTTTTTGGCCCACGATTTTTTCCACACCGTTGCACCGATTGAAATGAAATTGAAAACCTACCATTAGTTTAACAAAATGAAGCGCTGATTAGTTTTTGGTACAGATCGGCCCACAAACATTAGTTTCAGTACTTTTTTAGTTTTTTCTAAATATCTTGAAAATGACTTAACCAATTTTGATGAAATTTAATATCCTAATTAAGTACCTTGGGGACCACAAAAAAGGTTAAATAAAGTTTTTAGTAAAATTATATTTTAAAGTACTTTACTCTAGAGTTAGATGGTACTTTTTAAATTTTTTTAATTCTTTAAAATTTATTCATTTGAAAGTTTTAATATAGCTCATTTAGCCTTGCTTAAGTAAGAATGGATAGGCTTCTCTCTGTGAAATGCTAAAAATTTGGGAGGAATTTTTATGAGTAACCATAGCAACTGTGTTGTTTTCTTATCCGTTACCTTTGCTGAAGACAGAGAAATCGATTTTAAACCAAAAATAGCGATTGATTCTCATCTAATACTTGAGGAATAACCATTCTATATTGGATTTTTGACGTTTCGGTTTTTATTAGTAACCATTGCTGAAGACATGGAGGAATCGACTTAAAATCAAAAATAGCGATTGATTCTCATCTAATACTTGAGAAATATCCATTCTATATTGGATTTTTGACGTTTCGGTTTTTATTAGTAACCATTCCTGAAGACATAGAGAAAACAACTTTAAACCAAAAATAGCGATTGATTCTCATCTAGTACTTGAGGAATAATCATTCTAATTTGGATTTTTGACGTTTCGGTTTTTATTGGTAACCATTGCTGAAGACATAGAGGAATCGACTTAAAATCAAAAATAGCGATTGATTCTCATCTAATACTTGAGGAATAACAATTCTACATTAGGTTTTTGACGTTTCGATTATTATTGGTAACCATTGCTGAAGACATGGAGGAATCGATTTTAAACCAAAAATAGCGATTGATTCTCATCTAGTACTTGAGGAATAATCATTCTATATTGGATTTTTGACGTTTCGGTTTTTATTAGTAACCATTGCTGAAGACATAGAGAAATCGATTTTAAACCAAAAATAGCGATTGATTCTCATCTAGTACTTGAGGAATAATCATTCTATATTGGATTTTTGACGTTTCGGTTTTTATTAGTAACCATTGCTGAAGACATAGAGAAATCGATTTTAAACCAAAAATAGCGATTGATTCTCATCTAGTACTTGAGGAATAATCATTCTATATTGGATTTTTGACGTTTCGGTTTTTATTAGTAACCATTGCTGAAGACATGGAGGAATCGACTTAAAATCAAAAATAGCGATTGATTCTCATCTAATACTTGAGAAATATCCATTCTATATTGGATTTTTGACGTTTCGGTTTTTATTAGTAACCATTCCTGAAGACATAGAGAAAACAACCTTAAACCAAAAATAGCGATTGATTCTCATCTAGTACTTGAGGAATAATCATTCTATATTGGATTTTTGACGTTTCGGTTTTTATTGGTAACCATTGCTGAAGACATAGAGGAATCGACTTAAAATCAAAAATAGCGATTGATTCTCATCTAATACTTGAGGAATAACAATTCTACATTAGGTTTTTGACGTTTCGATTATTATTGGTAACCATTGCTGAAGACATGGAGGAATCGACTTAAAATCAAAAATAACGATCGATTCTTATCTAATACTAGAGGAATAACCTTATTGCATTCCATTTTTGATGTTTTGACTATTAATGGAAACCTCTACTGAAAATGTAGAAGAATCGACTTAAAATCAAAAAGACTAAATTCTTTTTTGGTAAACAACTCAAGCTTGAGTTGTTTGCCATAAAAAATTTAGTCTTTTTGATTTTAAGTCGATTCTTCTACATTTTCAGTAGAGGTTTCCGTTAATAGTCAAAACATCAAAAATGGAATGCAATAAGGTATTCCTCTAGTATTAGATAAGAATCGATCGTTATTTTTGATTTTAAGTCGTTTCCTCCATGTCTTCAGCAATGGTTACCAATAATAATCGAAACGTCAAAAACCTAATGTAGAATTGTTATTCCTCAAGTATTAGATGAGAATCGATGGCTATTTTTGATTTTAAGTCGATTCCTCTATGTCTTCAGCAATGGTTACCAATAAAAACCGAAACGTCAAAAATCCAATGTAGAATGGTTTATTCCTCGACTCTTAAATGAGAATTGTTTTTGAATTAATTTCAATATGAACTACAAATTTTTCATTAAATTGAAGGGTTGGTTGAACTACAAATTGCAAGTGATATCTGATTAATAATAAAGGAACAAACATATTAATATTTCAAATGAATTTGGATAAAGTTTAGCAACGATCCGTTGCAGTTTATTTTTTTGGCTTTTAGGGCCTTTCTAGCCATAAGCCTAATTACGATACTAGTTATATTTTTTTTAAAATTTGTCTCTACCCCCGGGGTCAGATTTTAGCTGGATGCCTCGAGTCGGATTCGAACCCGGGTCCTCTGGTTAGCTCGCTGCCATGCTACCGCCTAGCCTATCTGACCCCCCTAAATTGTTGTAGTTAATTTGTATTGAAGTTTGTTAATGTATTGTAGCTAGATTGTATTGATGTTTGCTGGACCTATAGCTACCGAGTACCTGTGCATCTAAGTAGGTCGAGGAATAAAGATTTATTTATTATTTATTTATTCACCAAATCCCCTATTCTCACAAACAATGTACTATCACAAATAAAAAACAAAACACACATACAGATTGAATCATTTATAATTTTTATTGTAATTAATACATGTTTCGGGTCTAATCGAACCCATCCTCAGTTAATTAAAATTGAAATTATTATTTATTTATTAACTTAGATTTCACCCCCTATATGAATATTCTTTACTTCATGATTGAAAGAGTTTATTCAGACTTATATTTATTTGAACCTTTTATAATAGCAATTTTATCATAGACTACTACTAATTAAGTTGTTGTCTTTGCTTTAAGCTTAAGATCCAATGAATTCTCCCGTCCAGAAAATTAAAAAAACAAGACGAACTTGACATGCTTAAATTATAGAATCATTAATTTTTGCATTTAAATGGTTTTATCTATTTACTTGCAATGTGTATTGAAATTGAATATGCAAATGAAGCTTAAGCAAACAAAATATTTTAATAAAATTAAAAAAAAGATCCCTAAGGGATTGAAATCGGCCGGAGGATTCACATGATCTTTATTTATTAACAGTTTGAGTAAGAATGTTGGCCAAGAGAGTTTAAATAGAATATAGTATTTCCAAATTTAAGAAAACAGGAATAATGAATGATTGCTTTGTACCTTTCTAAATTAATTGTTTTCTTAAATCACATGCTAATCAATATATGCTATCTTTAAGAAAAACAAATTGAAGCTCTTGCTCATTACAAAAACCTTTATTAAAGTTAAAATGAAATATCATAAACATTTGGGGTTTCTATGGGTCTATTCTAAAAACAATTCCACTAGTAGAAAGTAAAGAAAGAAGTTATAGCGCAACCAAAATAATAAGTAAAAGATTTCAGAATACCACTTTGCTTGCGTCGATGTAAATTTGATGAGTTTCACCCCTGAGGCAGTTATCACGCGTTTCAGAATCAATCCAGTATGTATTTTTATTTATTTTTTGCTTTGCCATACAGGGTATGATCAAATATTGTAATCGTGTATGAAAAAAGTGTTTTTTTTTTTGTTTTTTTTTGCTTTGTTTTTTATTTTAAAAACGGTTGAAATTATTTTGATTAAATAAATTGGGCGAAACCAGGGAATTTCGCTCTACAAAAAAGCCCTAATAAGTGAACATCGAAAAAATTATATTAATAATAACAACTGTTTTGTCAAAATGCCTGTTAGTCTGTTAGTCTGTGCGTTACGAAATTTTTGTGGACGATCTAGCTCAAAAACTAGGGTGAATATCAAAACGAAATTTCACATGTAGTTTTGGTGCATTGAGGTTAAGAAGAGATTAGATTTTGGTGCTTATTGACCCAAAATTAAGGGAGGGGGTTAAAAATTAAAATTATAATATTTTCAAACTAAAAAAAAAAAAACAAGAAAAATGAAATATACTATACAATAATCTAATAATAACGAAAATATTTTTTTTCTAGGGTCAAAAAATAAAAATCTAGGCCATCTGAGCAAAATCAACCAAATTTTGTATACATAATCGGTGGGCCCCCAGAAGACTAAAATGCAAAAAATAACCACTCAAAAGTATCCAAGAAAAGGGGAAGAATGGAGTCGGTTCTCCGATGGAATCGAACGAGCTAGAAAAGACAAGAACTGTATTAGTTTTATTTGTCGCCTCTGAATTGCATCAAGGGTAGGAATAAATACTAAAGAAAAATCCACTTCAAAGATGCGAGCCATATTAGTAATAATGGCAAAATCGAGTCTTTTGAATGGAACGAATAAAATAGTATCTTAAAATAATCCCGTTATTTAACTTCATTGTCCTTTGAAAACCTCAGTTCGTTTAGCCCGGGTGCAAATTGAGCTTAGGGGCGCGTAGTTGAGAGCTACCAGAGGCTTATTTTTGTTTAAGACTTTAACAACTATTATAAATACTTGACTGAAATTTTTTCATACATTCACACAAAAACTAAGCCATATCTATTTTTAAATTTTAATCGTTCTTTAAGCCTCCGCTGGCTCTCTGCTAAGCGCGCCCTGCGCTCAATTTGCGCCAGGGCTTATTCTTTGGGGAGCGGTGCTTTGAGCGTTGCCTTTAAGGTTTAAAATAATTAACAAATTGTTGTGGATTTGTTATTTTTTGGTTTATATTAAAAAAAAAAAAAAAATTCATGCGTCTACTATCTTAGGTAGGCTCACCATAATTGTAATATTCCGTACCGTTACACAGATAGATATTAGTTAGATTTGTTTTAACAGGGTTTTTGTTTCATTTTGTGGCATTGAGGTTCAATTTAATAAGCTCTCGTCTATTCTAACAATCACGCTTCCAAACATACGTTTACAGCTAAGTGAGACTCAAATACTAAGACTTTCCTATTTTTCATCTGTCATCCTAATTAATTATTTAATAGAAAAATAATTTTCCTTTCAAATACCCCCACTAAGCTTCTTTCATAAATTTTTAAACATATTTTAATTTAAGGGTTGCAAAATAAGAAGATGGACACACAATGTTTGGAATTGAAGAGTCAAAATTGCAAGGTAAGGGGCCGTCCATAAATTACATCACACAGTAAAGGGAGAGGGGCATCTCAGGTTTGTGATAGGGGATCTTAAAAATTGTGATGTCACAGAAGTCAAATTAAAAATTTTTAAAAATTAAACTTAAAATATATTAAATCCCTTTAGTTGAGTTTAATTTATAAAAAAATCTACAATTATTAAATTATAGGGTATAAAAGTGATAATGTGATGTCACAATACAGGGAGGACTCAATGAAAATGTGACAGAATCTGACACAGGGGGAGGGGGTGGGGGTCTAAAAATCTTGAAACGTAACTTATAGACGGCCCCTAATATGTCCTGATAATAATTTTATTGTGACGAAATGAAATTGTGAAATCAATATTTGCGGCTTTGCCTTAAAAAATAACTATCTCCTGAATTTAATTTTGTCTTAATCAAACTTCCAACTATAGATCTATAATTTAAATAATATAAGCGAGTAAAATATTATTAACTTGACTTTCTCTTTGAAATTATTTCAATAATAATTTAATAAAAAAAAAATGTAAATTTTGGGCTTTTAAAATGTAAGTATAATGATAACGTAATAAGATAAAAACAATTTTTCTAATCACTGGAGTAATTGTATTAATGAGATGAAAATGAAAATAAATCAATTTATAGCTCCGTGAATGTACGAATGAGTCAGCTTAACCTTCATTTCACTTTCTTTTATAGACAAATGATGGACGTAATTTAAAACAATATACATTTTTTGTGAGACAGTTTTTAAAATACAGTAACAAAATGAGGAATAGAATCATTTGATCTCATTTGATAATAAAATAAATAAATTTACTAAATTATTTGACCCAGTATAATTAAACTATTTATCATTTAATAATTTTAGTTGGATTCCATCAAAAAAACTTAATTGAAAGATAACTAGATTATTCGTGTCTATATAAGGAAGACTAGCTGCGACGCCCGCCTTCGGCTCCTATCTAGGATGAGATTCATCCCCTGGACCCTCCTCCCTCCGATCACCCTCCATCCCATCAACCCTATTCCACCTGGACTCCCTCTCCTTCCCTTTCCCTAAAATATTCTTAAAAATCTGTTATAAAATTCTTCATTACTTTATAGCAGAACAAGATGCAAGGCCCGCCTTCGGCGGCCCTCTTGCTAGCCAGGGGGCACACCCTCTGGACCCCCAACCCACGAACCCCACCCTCACACTCCACTCCCACCCACCACACCCCCGAAACCCACCCAGCACCCCCTACACAGCACCATACACCCGTGCCCAACCCTTTTATTTCAATAAAATGTTTTCAAATATCTTTTAAAATAATACTATAATAGTTATAAAAACAATAACACACACAGTTGGAAAATTAAAAAAAAACGTTAAAATATCTCCACTAGATAATTGTTTGATCTAACCAGCTCAAAGGCACTTTAGAAACTAAACTGAATAAATAAAAGGTCGGTTGTACGCTCAAGTAAAATCACCACCCCTAAAACAGAAATTAGATTCAGCCTCCTTTTTACCTGTCAAACGGGTCTTTCTTTGGTAAACTAGTCAGGTAATCCCATGCGCGGATCCAGGGGGGGGGGCGATCGCCCCCCCCCCCAAAGCATTGGAGATCAACATTTTTTATATGTTTATTTAATTTTTTTTATAACATTAAATTTTAAAATTGAAGAAAATAAAGTTCTATGAAAGTTCTATGTGGCGGCGTCCCTGACCCCCCCCCCCCCCCCCCCCCCGCTTGGACAATTCGATCGCGACACACTTCCGAGATCAAAAGTAGATCTTATATACCGGCGACCGCCCACCCCAAAACAGAGGTCTGGATCCGCGCCTGGGTAATCCCCATATAATAAAATATTAAATTTGGACAAAAGGTTCTCTATGTTTGAAAATTGAGTTCCAAAATACTTTTTAACAAAAAAATGTTAATTCCGAGAAACATTATTTAAAAACCCGTAAAATTCTTAGAATACTCCCAAACTGGCTCCTACTGGACCAGGTCACGTTTTTGGGGTCAAAGGCTGTTGTAACTCTGTTTGACTTAAAATAACAACAATTTGTATAGAATATAAATTTTGGAGAACAAGATTAGCTTTCTTTTGAGATATTAAGCGTGTTTCTATTATTTACCGTTCTGGAGTTATGGCTCCATATGTCAGCTTTTTGGCCAAAAATTTGGATTTTTTCAAACTTTGAGCGACGAGCGGCACGGGTTAACGTCGTTTAATCAAGCTCAAATTTCGGCTATCTCAATATCTGGAAAGGGGAATCGTTTTGTGGGGTCCAGACGAACAAAATTCCGACATCGATTTTTTGCGGTCACCCTAATGAACATACACGTGTTGTTAAATGAGAAATTTGTTAAATATTTTTGGTATGTATTCCTCATCACCTGAAGGGATAAATTGCTCTTCGTCTGAATGCAATCTTCTTATAAAATAGCAAGTATTTCCTCTGGTGTTAACCTCTAAGTGAAAAAATTATTTATTATTATTTTTACTTTACCATACAGGGTATGGTCAAGTATTGTAATCGTGCATGAAAAAAGTGTTGTTTTTTTCCTTCTTTTTTTTCGAAATATTTCAAAAACGGCTGAAACTATTTTGATTAAAAAAATTGAGCTAAACCATGGAATTTCGTTCTACAAAAAAAGCCCTAATTAGTGAACATGGAAATTATATTTTATATTTTTCGAGATAATAGTTGTTTTGTCAAAATGTCTGTTAGTTAGTTAGTCTGTCTGTTGCTGTGCGTTACCAAATTTTTGTGGACGAGCTAGCTCAAAAACTAGTGTGAATATCGAAACCAAATTTCACACGTAGTTTTGGTCCATTGAGATTAAGAGCTGATTAGATTTTGGTGCATATCGCCCAAAATTAAGGGGAGTTAAAAATTAAAAATCCAGGCCGTTTGAGCAAACTCAACCAAATTTTGTATAC
Organism: Forficula auricularia; assembly: GCA_024734495.1. Lineage (NCBI taxonomy): Eukaryota > Metazoa > Arthropoda > Insecta > Dermaptera > Forficulidae > Forficula > Forficula auricularia. The sequence continues at coordinate 17,250,700 of JALMQS010000128.1, forward strand.
ATAATCAGTGGACCCCCAGAAGTCTAAAAATGCAAAAACTAACCGCCCAAAATGGGGGGGTCAAAAAATGAAAATCTTGCCCATTTACCAAACTCAACCAAATTTTATATACATAATCAGTGGGACCCCAGAAGTATAAAAATGCAAAAACTAACCTCACAAAATGGGGGGGGGGGTCAAAAAATGAAAATCTTGCCCATTTACCAAACTCAACCAAATTTTATATACATAATCAGTGGGACCCCAGAAGTATAAAAATGCAAAAACTAACCTCCAAAAATGAAAATCACGGCCATTTACCAAACTCAACCAAATTTTGTATACATAATCAGTGGGATCCCAGAAGTATAAAAATGCAAAAACTACCTCCCCCCTACATGATTATAAATAATTTTAGGGCCCAGGTTGTATGCTAAAGTCAAGTTGATGTCCACATCAGAACATGTCAGCTTATTTTCTATTTCAAAATATATAACTAATACAAAAAAAAATCCTGTTTTAATAAATTATATTGACAATATTACTTAAGGAAGTTCTTTCGCGACAATCCACACAAAAAGTTTTAGGCTCGTAACCACTCTAGAAATATGAATGGAACTGAAATTTTAGGGTATTTTTTTTTTACGTGACTGTCCACTCACATTACGAAATCTCTAGATAGATACACACATGCTTGCGAGATCGTTTCCAAGCCATTGTGCTTATATCCCCTCCACTAAAAATAATCGCCCAAATAGGTTTTTGTTTTTGTTTTTTATCAAAACTACGTGGTAAATAATTTCAATTTTTTTTAAGTTACTCCGAATATATTATTCTAACAAATTAGTTTTTCATCAAGATGGTGAAATTCCTTCAAATGAAAAAAAATAAAATAATGATCATATCGCCCTCCCTTTCCCTATCTACCCTATGTTAAAATGTCATTTTTAATTGCAATTATTTCATGTTTGGTGTGGTAAATCGTCTTCAAATTTTAACAGTATGTGTATTATGCTTTTAATGACTTATATTCCAAGTTTCAAAAACTCCTTGAATTTTTGCATTTGTGAAAGAACTACCTTAAATGATAAATATAATAATTTTTAGCTTAATCTTCAAGGTCTCGAAGTTGAATCATATGTGTTGACTGCGGAATCACTCATTATAAACAGAATAATAAAAATAAAAACTTAGGTTCTTTTAATAGATAAATAATTATTTTCAAACCAGGTGTATATTCATAGAACTTAAATATGGTAATTAGTGAATAACTTGGGTGGTTCAATCAAATTTCCTAAATCAGTAAAATATATTTAAATATACACATTCAAAATCCTGGGCTACAGATGTACCCCGTCATTCTAATGAAGGTGTTTTTCTATACATGTATATGTACCCTTGAAATATAGAATAGGCTTGTAAAATTATATCAAACTCACAGTTTTTTATGAGTTAAAAAATGAAACTTGGGTCAATTAGGGAGCTAATCCTAGCTAACATGCCCTATTTGACTAAATAATGTGTTATTATGGTAGGGTAATTAATTTTAATCGTCCTTCTTCGGTAATTTTACTTATCTCCCTAAAGGAATCCTTTTCAAAGATTGTGTGTTCTATTTTTACTTTATCCAATGCGAAGCATGGGAGAAAGTATTGGAATCGCTCTCGAGGCAAGCGCGACTTCAAAGGGTCCTCAGGTAAAGACTACGGAACCCATGGACTCAATTATGGACACAAATTGAAGTATTCAATGAGATTGAATTTTAGCACGTGGCGGTTTTGCCAAAAGTTACCTGGAATCTAGTCGAGAGGCCAAAAAGTGCCATTTTTTTTGGAAGTGCGTGCGGATGGATGGATGGATGTGTGTGTGTTATCATTTTTTTCGTCCACGATTTTTTCCACACCTTTGCGCTGATTGAAATGAAATTGAAAACCTACCATTAGTTTAACAAAATGAAGCGCTGATTAGTTTTTGGTACATATCGGTCCACAAACATTAGTACTTTATTTCAGTACTTTTTTAGTTTTTTCTAAATATCTTGAAAATGACTTAACCAATTTTGATGAAATTTAATATCCTACATAAGTACCTTGGGGACCACAAAAAAGGTTAAATAAAGTTTTTAGTAAAATTATATTTTAATGTACTTTACTCAAGAACATATTAATATTTCAAATGAATTTGGATAAAGTTTAGCAACGATCCGTTGCAGTTTATTTTTATAAAATTATCCAAATGATTTTTATTCCCTTATATTTTATTTATTACAAGAATTTGAAAAAGTCATGCGAATTTTTCCTCCTATTTCTGATTTATCACCAATTGATGTCATTCCCTAAATTTTAATAAATATTATGATGTTTTTTGTTTGTTTTTTAATTGGTAATGAGTTTATCTATATTGGGAGGTGATGACGATCCCTAAAATTGGCCCCTTACGCTAAGGAGCTGTCAAAGACGTCAAAGCTATATCCTAAATCTCTGAATACATAAGTAAAATATACGATATGATGATGATTGAACCAGTGGGATTACGAAAAAAGTATCTATTCTTACTAACATTAATAAAATGCTTATAGATTGTAAACTAATGAGATTCATCTAAATTGAAAGTTTTTTTGCCGAGAGTAGCAGAATCTTTATATATTGAAGGAGACAATAAAAAAGCCCTCGAAACTATAGTCTCGTTATAAATGAATAAAATTTATAATTCCAGCAGAAGACACTCTTTTATTGTCTCCGAGATTCATCTAATTTCAATCGTTTATTTGTTTTTATTTAGTAAAAAAATATTGTCATACATATAAGCATTTAACTCTCTAGATGGCAACCACAGGCTAATATAATCCTAAACATGGCTTACTAATAACGATAAAGGGAATGCGGAAGAGACTTGAATAACTAGAGTTATATTATTTATTTTATAAATTAGTACTATTTTCTTTTGGTTGGAGAGAAGAACTGGTAGAATTTCAATGGAGAATTGAAGGAAGGTAGCCAAGGATAATGAAAAATATAATTCCGAACAAAAGAAATTTATTAAAACATCACTTTCATCCTCTTAAAAACCGAAGTTTCAGAAGATCTTCCCTCCTTCTTCGGGATTTAAATGGATCAACGAAAGAAGCATTCATTTTTCCTTCAACAGTGTTCGAATATTGCTGCTTAATAGAATTAAAGAAAATAGTGTACCTACTTGTTTAAGTAAAATCATACGAAAACACAATTACCCAGTTCCAGAGAACTTTCTGAAAGTCAAAAACATTCAACCACTGCGGATACGATCGGGTAAGTGTCTCAAAATTTTAAAAATGTATCTACAACCGATTCACCACCAGTACGTTGTTCTACAAAACACCATAAGCCACCTGTTCTTTTCTCCTCATAATCTGGGTTATTTTAGGGTAAATGTAAAATAAAATATGTTGATGACGAGTGGAAATAGGCAACTAGCGTTATTTATGGTTTTAGAAACGACAACTCAAATCCCCAACCAAATGATATATATATTCAACTCACATCAATTATGAATGAATTTAAAACTATGTTTAATCAATTAATTAACCAAAACTCTATGATTCTGAATCTTTTAACAAAAGTCATCAATTCTACAACCAAAAATGGCTAATTCATACAGAATAACTCTTTGGAATGCTAATGGCTTAATTCAACGCCGACATGAAATCGAATTATTCATCCATAAAGAAAAAATAGACATTTTGCTAGTTACTGAAACTCATTTCACTGATAAAAATTATTTCTCAATAGCAGGCTATAAATGCTACTCCACTATACATCCCGATGGTAGAGCTCATGGAGGAACGGCCATACTCATCAAAAAATCACTTCAACACTACGAGATGGAGAAATACGAAAAAAGTCATCTACAAGCGACTTCAATTAAAGTCACAGACAAAAATAATACACAAATCACAGTTAGTGCCGTCTACTGCCCTCCTAGATATTCAATTACAAAAGAAGAATTCTCTACATTTTTTGATACACTCGGTCCGAAATTTATAGCAGGTGGAGATTTCAATTCAAAACATATATATTGGGGGTCCAGACTTATAAATCCAAAAGGAAGGAACCTATATAAATTAATATCTTCAAAAGGATACAACACACTTTCCACAAGGAAACCAACATATTGGCCCTCTGATCCTAATAGAGTACCTGATTTATTAGATTTCTTTATTTCAAATGGGATAGCAAACTCCTACACAACTATAGAAGAACATATAGATCTCAGTTCAGACCATACACCCATTATAGCCACAATCAGCTCTACACTGATAAAAAATAAAACGAACCCTACTTTATGCAATAAAAAAACAAATTGGTCATCGTTTCAAAACCTAATAGAAAATAATTTAAATTTAAAAATTCCTCTCAAAACAGAAGAGGATATTGAAATGGCAATTGAGCATTTTAATAACACCATACAAAAATCTGCATGGGAATCAACACCCGAAATAGAAATCAAAGAAGGACAAATTAACTTTACAACTGAGATAAGAGAAAAATTGAAAGAAAAACGGCGACTTCGAAAAATATGGCAAACAACTCATTACCCAGCAGACAAGTCAGCCTTTAATAGAGCCACGAAGGAGCTAAAAAATCTCATTTTTAAAAATAAAAATGATACACTTCAAGACTATCTCTCGAAATTATCACCACAAGGCAACAATGAACATTCCTTATGGAAAGCAACTAAATACCTAAAAAGACCTAAATCCTTCATATCTCCATTAAAAACAAACACAAACTCCTGGGCAAGAACAAATCCGGAAAAAGCCGAAACCTTTTCCCATTACTTGGAAAACACTTTTAATCCCTTTCCCCAAACATGTCTGAGTTCTGAAAATCACCAAATAGAAGAATTTTTGAATTCTCCTTTACAATTATCCCCACCCATTCGACCCTTTACAACAAAAGAAATAGAAAATTTCTTAAAACATGAACCAAATAGAAGAAAATCTCCTGGATACGACCTAATTACGATTGAAATTTTAAAAAAAATTCCAAAAAAGGGAATAACTCTACTCTCCGAAATATTTAATGCCATTTTAAAAACACGATATTTTCCAACCCAGTGGAAGTTTGCTTACATAATCATGATTCTTAAGCCGGGTAAAAAGGAATCTGAAGTTTCTTCATACCGCCCAATCAGTCTGCTACCACAAACATCAAAGATTTTTGAGAAACTTCTTCAACTACGATTAAAGGCTGAAATCGAAATGGATGAAATACTACCTCATCATCAATTCGGATTTAGACATCACCATTCAACATCCGAGCAGATCCACAGAATCGTAAATATCATCGAAACAACCTTGGAAGAAAAAAATATGTTCTGGAGTGTTCCTGGATGTCAGACAGGCATTCGATAAAGTGTGGCATCCTGGACTTCTCTATAAAATAAAAAAACTATTCCCTGATCATTACTACTGGATATTAAAATCATATCTTGAAGATCGCTACTTCCAAGTAAAGATTGAAGATGACTTTTCGAAATTGCATCAAATTCGAGCAGGAGTTCCTCAAGGAAGCATTTTGGGGCCCTTACTTTATACTATATATACAGCTGATATTCCAATCCTGGAGGACACTTTCGTTGCTACCTATGCGGATGATACTGCTTTACTTGTCATAAATGACGACCCCGACACAGCTTCCAATCGTCTCCAAGAACAACTAGATACCTTACAACACTGGTTAAAAAAATGGAGAATCCATATAAACGAACAAAAATCAACTCATATCACATTTACAAACAAAAAAATTACATGTCCACCCGTTTATTTAAACTCTAAAATCATCCCTAATAGTAACTCTGTGAAATATCTTGGCTTAATCTTAGACTCGAGACTCACATGGAAAACCCACATAGACTCCAAACGCAACCAAATAAACTGTAAATACAAAAGAATGTACTGGCTTATAGGAAGAAAATCCCAACTGGCGTTAAAAAACAAAATACTTATTTATAAAGCGATTTTAAAACCAATCTGGTCTTATGCATGTCAACTCTGGGGAACAGCAAGTGAATCCAATATAAGCAAGATACAACGACTCCAATCCAAAATCCTTCGATGCATAACTGATGCTCCGTGGTACATAACCAACGAATCTCTGCATACCGATCTTCAGGTTTCCTCTGTCAGGAAAGTTATCCATATTGCTTGCCAAAAACATATTCATAAGCTGGACAATCACTCCAACCCGTCAGCCATATCCTTACTCGATAATAGCCAATCGATAAGAAGACTAAAGAAGAACCATGTCCTGGACACAGAAGACCGCTACACGACAAACAACTGGGAAAACAAATTTTACTAGAAGAGTCATTTCTGGATGATTTCTCCTATTTCATGTATCGTGTGTATGAGTGAGTGGACGAGGCATGAACGTGTATTGAATGCGTGAGAGAATGAATGCATCTTTTATCAAATTTACTTATAGTTCAAATTGTATTGAACTGATTGTAAAATGACATAATATCGAATAAAAAAAAAAAAAAAAAAAGGAATTGGGTCGGAGTTGACATACAAATATACTCACAAACATTAATATAATATTTTATGCATGCACATCTATTTCTTGGGAAAGCCACCTTAGTCAAATCATTAATTTATTTTTTCAATAATCATCATCATTGAGTACAAAGTCCTAGGACTGGTTTGACATAACCGTCTCCACTCGGCCTTGTTCCATACCAGCTCTTTAACCTATCTAAATGACTCGCATCCTATATCCCCAATTATTTGTTCTAAATATTCTAATCTGGGCCTTCACCTCGCCCTTTTTTCTCCCCTTCCAAGATATCCCTAAGAAATCCCCCGTGTCTCAGTGTGTGTGCGCCCCATCATCTGACCTCTTCTCTTCCTCAGACTCTTCCACAAAATTCATCTTTCTCCGATTCTTTCAAGTACTTCTTCATTAGTAATTCTATCTATCCATTTGATTTTCATCCTTCTTCTATAGCACCACATTTCGAATCTCTCTCCGCTTCTCCAATCGTCCAGGTTTCATATCCATACATGTGGCTATGCTCCATCTCTATACATATGTAACAGTTTTTAACCTGTAAACTCCTGATGATGGACTAATAATCCGAAATATATTGAGTTTGTATAAACTTCTTTGAGTTTTATTTCATTCACTGTGAAACTACACATCCTTTACTTTATTAATTAATATCGTGTTTCACCTAAAACCTACACCACTTTCTCTAAGTAAAATCTATACATGTTTTCAATAGCATTTCCCTATTTTCTTAGCTGATTGAAAAGGAGCATAACACCTCAATAATAATTTATTTAAATAAAAAAAAAAAAACTTTATAGGACTCACTGAATAAAGTAAGTTTTTTCTATATGAACATAATTTCATATTGTTTTTATGTTTAAATATAGAAGCTATTTTTTGTACTAGGCAACCAACCTTAAATATATTACTAGAAAATCATAAGATGGTGTCATCTATTAAATCCGATGGAATGGAATATTTTTAATTATATGTCAGAGGGGTTGTTTTTCACCCCCTCGGGAATCGAACCCATATGCATATGTCAGAGAGGTTCGTATCCAGCAGGTGAGCCAGGTGGCCCGGATTGCTGTTACTGGCACTCGGGTTCGATTCCCGAGGGGATGAAAAACAACCCCCTGACATATAATTAAAAATATTCCATTCCATCGGATTTAATAGATGACACCATTTTATGATTTTCTAGTAAATTTGAATCTATTACCATCGGCAAATTAATATCTTTCTTCTTAAATATATTATCTGGTAATTTTAATTTGGTTAATCGAATAGCGCGCTATGCCCTCGCTACTCTTCTACGGAATCTCAAGCACGCGGGCCAGATTAGTACTTGACTGATTCTTTTACTTTTAAATGATTTTCTTACCTTGTTCGAGGTGATCATGATTTTTTTTATTATTATTTTACAAGAAAATATCCAACAATTTATTTTTCATTTTAAATTAGAATGGGAATTCCCTCATTCAGACACTTTCCTCCTTGCGTTAAGTATTCAGGAGAAGAGTTGGGGAGACAATTGCATGAGGAGTAGCTGCGCAGACCGCAGAGTAGCCAAGATGATCGCAGACTGTGGCAGTTTTCTCTCATACTGGACCTTGATCGTGATCTTCTCTTGTATTACACATGGACTGATAAGTAAGTTGACATTTAGCCTATGTTCAAGTTCAAGATTTTTAGTCCAGTTAAATTGTGTTTTACAAGGAAAGTTTTGGGGTAATTTTTATTTCTTCCATCCTGTATGTTTTTTGGTGTGCTGAATCTGAATCTGAGGTTTGCTAACAAAATTAAAAAATGTAACAAATCTCAATTTTTGGCAGATTTTGTCAGTAGTAAGATTATTTACTTTTCGTAAATAATCTTACTACTAAAATGAAAATACATAAAATTTTCTACAAATTTCATCATTTAGGATTTTTTCTCCGACGAACCGTTCGGACTCAAGTTCGAGTTGAAAAGTGTCATATTTGACTGTTTCCGTTAAAACCCACTTTTTCCACCCCCAAACTCAAATTTATTAAATTCCTCCTAGTTTTAAGTTGAAGCAATGTAGACTGATTTCAATTGTTATGTCATCTCCAGTACTAAAAAAAAGCATTTTCAAAATCACATTGTATTTAAATTCTGTGCAAATATAATTCCGTTTTGTTCAGGAAGAATGGTGTTGGTTCTAGGTGAAATATATTTAATAAAATTTACATTACTAGGTAGGTTTCCTAAATAAATTATTTCTTCCATTCGACTCCTTCACAGACGAGCCAAGGTCAACTACGGTACATTGTACCATGGTTTCCAGCTTCGAGGGCCTTTGTGTTGTTCACAAGGGGCAATGCGAAGCTGTAGTTCGGTGTTAGAATCCAAACGAGATCACAATTCAACAAATTGTTTACGCGGAGTATTCAAAATGGCTTCAAACGTGTGTTTTAATTGTGATGAATTGCTGAATATATATGTGTGTGTGTGTGTATGTATTAGCCACTCCCAAGACAAAATCCTGGTTGGGCCGTTGTTTATGATAAATGTCGAGATTTTTATTCTTTCGTTTTCCTTTACAAAACCGGTTATTAAAATTCAAAGCCAATGTAATTTTTATTTGTTTTTATACAATTTTTTTATAATGATGTTGATACAAGAAGAAGTTGCACCAAAAAGGTACAATATCTGTAGTCCGCGGGGGACCCTAGTATCGTGAAAATAAGAAGAGATTTAGGGATTGGGCAGGAGTCGAAGGTATTTGTGGATGAGGGTCTTGAAAGACTTAAGGCTATATGTTGCTGGGAAGACAGTCAGGGGAAGAGTTCCAGTCTCTAGAAGTCATAGGGATAAGAGATTATATTATAACAAAATCTTGACAAATCGACTTAAATTTTTGGTTTTGTCTTTATCTTAAAGCTAACATAGTCTCAAACAATGAAAACCCATAATATTTTCCTTATAATTTGTTTTATAAATTTATAATATTTTTGTGCTAAAAGTAGTAAAGTTTTAAAATTTATAGGAAAAAATAAAGTGGCCAAGTGTGAGTTGGACTAGTAAACATACCATCATGTAACTTAATAAACACTTGAGATAGCAAATTTGTTTTTATTTGTGGTTGATAAGGAGAGAATAGACGTATTTGTATAATTTTTTCATAATTTTAAATTTTATGATTCGGATATCCCGTTACCGTTAGGTACAAAAATCGATACTCTGACTTATTTCTACACCATCATTATTAAGTGAATTAAATTAAAAAAAAAAAAGATAATAATTATAATTAATTATTGTACTTACCTAATGAGATCTTTACACTCGATAATAAAAAAATATTTGTTATTTTCGACCCCACAAAAAGTTTGACCTTCTCATGAATATCAATCATTAAATTGATATTTTAATATAGTAATTTTTTATTTCAAGTAAAATAAATATATATTATAATTTAAATTTGATGTTTACATTGCGACAGGCATACATTCTAGAGACATTAATAGAGTTTTGAACGGAACCTTAAAAATAAAGTTTCTTTTGATTAATCTTGAAAAAATTAAAGAAAAAAAATTTATAAAAATTATTACAAAGGTTGGGATATGCATAGTATTGTTATCACTGGGGGGCCTCTCTCCTTGGGGTTTTCCCCATATAGGTTATGAGAGGTGTAATTTCTAACGTTGTAAGAAGAAGGTTTGTACCATAAGAACTGGAGAACACTTCGAACCCGGGATCTTCGCGTGTTCGGCGCCTAAAAAACTTGTATCTTCTTAGCTACTGATCACCCAAATCTAATACCGTAATGTCGTAGGTAAATAGATTTCCCTATCAATTTTATTAAACATTTTGGTGGAGAAACCTTGCCTCAAACGTGGGAGTGTTAAAAACTACTAGTTTACTCGATTAATACTTAAAACTATTTCCTGTAAAGGATTCAGGGAAATAGTTTTTGATTAGATAAAAAGTATTTGACTAGTTAAATAGAAGTTGAATTATAGTTAATGCTAATTATTTGCCTTCGACATAAAAGATATAAAAGGGCGTAAATGTTATTTACTTTTTGATAAATAGAGCTTAAAAAAAAAAAAAAAAAAAAAAATTAATATACCCACAACCCATTTTGACTTGACGAAACTAGTTAATACGAAGATGATAGGGTATACTAATTTACCTTAAACTAAACTAGATTATTTTGAACTCAAAATAAGGATCTTCTTGGCAAACCAATATGTACAAGTCTAAAATATTTTAATCTGCACTCTTTATTCTTAAGGATAACTGAAAGATCTGAAGATCGTTCAGTTAATAAAGGATTGAGCATTCTATTCGTTCGATATTCGAGTACTTAACATTAATAAGGCCATGTTTGGCATTTAACTCAGAGTACATCACTCTACTATTTTATTGCATTTTCTTCGAAGTTACTGAAACAAATTGAGAAAATTCGAAAAAACTCTTCGAAGTTGAAAGCGAGAATGAAAATATTTTAAATGCTGAAAATAATCCTTCTTCTATAGCTAAGAACTTTCAGATCAAACTTGTTTAATGTTTATCCAAAAGAATAAACTGCGATTGCAGAGCAAAATAATTTGTCGTGGTAGTATTTTTTGATTTCAAAACAATCTCATGTTGAATAAATAGACCAACTGTAATTTATCTTTGGATTAACTAGTATATCCTAAATTCGAGTATGATCTGTAATATGTACATTTTTTGAATTATTATCTTACTACTATATTATTTCAGTTGAAGAAAAGAATAGGACAGTCAGAAGAATCATACTTCAAGATGGTGCTCGAAATGGCCAATTTCCTTTTATGGTAAGTTTTTCCTATACTATAGCTATGTATAATGATTAACCGATTTTAGTTTCTTGTGATAACCTGTAAAGTATAATAGCTTGAATAAAATATTATAATCAAATTAAGATGATTACCTATAACTTGCCCTCATCGAAATAAATTATTTCATCTTTATAAATATGATCAGGGGTGATAGTTAATTGATTTCCACTATCTCTTTTCCTGGGCATTTATTAATTATTTTTTAATTAAAGAATGTTCACAGTTTATCGTTGTGATAGTGGACACCCTGTATACAAATAACATCTACGGCACAAAAATGTAACCCGTGACAAGGACGGGGGGGGGGGGGCAATCGTTCCTAAGATAATTTAACCAAATGAAATAATACAATAAATAAACATTTGGGCAGAAAAAAATTAAATGTTCAGCAGTAGCTGGGGTTGGAGCACATACAGTAGGTATATTATAATGGAGAAGGAATGTTAGAAAATAGGGATAGATGGACGGGAAAATCTTCAAACTATCTATACCTACTATTAATAATACATATGTATAATAATAATTGACAATTAAAGTTAGGGACATTGCGCACATGAGTTTAACAATGATTTAGATTGGTAAAATACAATAAGATATTTTTAGAAACCTAATGCAATTGAATGATCTTTCATTAATTTCTAAATAATTTATATATTTGCAGGTCTCAGTGCTTGTAAATGGTGAACATTTTTGTGGAGGATCGCTTCTTAATGCCAGATGGGTTCTCACTGCGGCTTATTGTGTGCCCCGAGAGTAAGTCGAACTGTAAAAGTTTAATTTTCCGAAAACTTTCAAAATAGTGAAATAAGGGTACTATAGGATAAAGTATTTTTTAAGTCTATAATCTGACTTTAATTATCATTTTATTCCTTTCCGAACCTTCTTGATTTTTAGAGTTTCCCACAGCGACAGTAGCCGACCCTATCGAAGTCGCCACAATATCCTTGTGTCAATATGTCAGAGTAATCTTAGCTCTTAAGCTAAATTGGGTAAAAAATTGAAATTTAGATGTTATAGTGATTCATTTTTCCACAAATCAAAAACCTATTAAAATTTTAATCTAATGATTAATTTGGGGAAGTTATGTGGCTGGGGTCCAAAAAAAAGAAAGCTTTATCGGGCCCTGGGTCAAAATCAAACAAGCGGGCCCCTCAATGGTGGAACAAATAAAAGTACAACATTTTTCAATTTGTAAAATTTTTTATTATTTAACAAATAAATAGATGTTCACTTTCTCGTGAGGGTTAAGTATTAGTGCCGGGCCCTGGGGCAATTGCACCGTCCCCATCCTATCTCTCGACGGGCCTGTTCTTTTACTTAATTAAAATAATCAATCATTTTTTTTCAATTTGTCTATTTTTATTAATAATTTACTGAATTTCAGGATTAACAAGTTGTCTGTCTTTGCGGGCTGGCCTACTCTTAGTGACCGTGTAAATAAAGGAGTTGTTGTAAATGTATCTGAAGGAATAGTCCATCCTCAATACGTTCCCAGAAATAACTATGCTAATGATATTGCTTTATTAAAGGTAAATAAATATTTCTGTTATATGGTATATATAAAATTAAGATTTTTTCTGTACATTCCTCAAAAATCGCCCCGAATTTTGGGAGTACACATTTCAAGCAAAGTTTTGACCTCCAACAAAATATCCGTCTGTCTGTCTGTTTCCAAGTTTCCATGGTGTCGACGCAAATTTCGCCCTCAATTGGCATAAAAATGTCTGAAGGTACTTTTATGAAATTTAGTATTTGGATCAAATTAAAGTAATTGTTATAGAAGATTTTGATATTTTGATCCCAAAGGGGTTTGGGGGTAGGGGGTCAAATAACTCCTAAATTATTAACTCATCTACGGCAAATTCTGTTATAAGCAAAGTTGTAGATGTTGTGTTTTCTGACATCTTTTTGCTTAAAGAAATTCCAAAAAATAAACACCTAAAAGGGAGGAGGGCCAAAAAATGAAAATTCAAGGTTTTTGGACAAACTAAAACCAAATTTTGTAGAGACAATCTGTGGACCCCTAAGGAACTAGAAACTCAACAATCAACCATATAAAATTCATTTGATTTATTTAATTTTTATTATTCGGTATGAGACTTGAAATAATTTATAATTCACCAACCTTTCAGAGGGAATAAAAGTTTTATAACAAGAAATGTCGGAACAAAAATGTTATTGTTTAGAGCCAAACTACTATATAAAAGCTTTTCCCAACATTGATGGTATTCAGAAGTTTCTTTTATTTCTTTTAGTCTAGCCCAGGGGTTCCCAAACTTATTAGAGATTGGGTGACATGTGAACATTGAAAACTATGGCCGGGTCGGATATAAGATATTATACAGAAATTACCATATTTTAATAATACGCTACTATAATTATATGCCATTAATATTTAATATTGTGAATTAATTCTGTAGTAGCCGCGGGCCGAATAGAAAAAGATTCAAGGGCCAGATTCGGGCCGTAGTTTGGGGACCCCTGGTATAGTCAATACAACAAAAAAGTAAAAACTATGACGGGTATAAATTTAAATCAAATAGCAAATTTATGAAGGATATATATAGTACATTAATTTTTATGAATAAAATAGCTAGATGTCTTGTAATTAGCATTTTAATTGAGAATAGTAATTTTTGAAGAAATAAATGAGATGACTATATATTTAGGGGTTCCTTCCCCTTCTCCCAGAGTTTCATTTTATTCAGTTGTAAAGAATTAGAAGAGCTTTTTATTATCTTGTGTTGAAGTTATAAGACTTGATCGTTTTTATTTTTAACATATAATACTAAAATGCAACAATTTTCAACCCCCCCCCCCCCCCAGAAATTTGAATGACGCACTCTGCGACTTAACCCACTATCCCCTGTGATATAAATGTTGATTAATTGTTTTGTTAGTTAGTTTACCAAATAAAAACTAAAAAACAAATAAAACGGGATCAAACTCATCCCGATTGATGATATTTATATATTGTTTTTTTACTTAATTATTAAAATTGTTCTTAGTTATCATCTCCTATCGAAAAATCAAGATATACGAAACCTGTGCTACTTCCGTCCAATAACTTCGAGATTCCTCCTGGTTCAGCAGCTATACTTGTCGGATGGGGATTTACTAAGGTATGGCGTAGTTATATATTTTATTATTATCATTATTATTATGTTTTAATTTTAAGAAATTAACTTTAAAGTTAAATAGACCTTGAACTCTTGTATGCTGATATTAAATCCACCACCTTTATGGAGGAAATTAAGTTAAAGTTCCTACGGATGGTACTGAAGCAGTAGTGGGGGGGGGTTAAATTCTACGTCTACATGTCTTTATTCTACAGCATTTGCACTTTATTTTCACCCTTCAAGAAAAGTTAGTTCAACTAGAAAATTTTCGCTCCTCTAGCTACTTCAACCCCTTCTTCAGAAAAGAAAAATATATACTCTGATCAATTAGTCTGGCCCATTCAAGAAAATAGCGTACTTATTTATAATAGAACGGGGATAAATAATGATTCAAAAATATTCAAATTCAATTGGGTCAAAATAATTTAAATACCAAACACAAATACTATATAAAGAAAATTACATATTTAATCAATTGCTGCATTTTTTTATTTAAAATAACTGAATTATAAAAAATACAAAAATATGTATTTAAAACAAATTAAATTAATCTATTCACTACCAATATTTCATCTTGTGTCGTTCAGTATTATGTACTCCTAAACATGTATAAATAACCCGAAATATGTTGAGTTTTATCAAAACTTTTCTAAATATTTTATTTTATGAGAAACACCACATAAACACCCCTTAATTGTAAAGAAGTATTTGTTTAATATGTATTGAATAGTATGAGAAACTTCATACAAATAAATCACCCTTTTTCAATTTCCTAAACTAAAGTACTAAGTAAAATTTTTTCTAAAAAGCATATGGCAGGTAAATTTGGAAAACGAAATAAATATTTATTTATTTATCTGAGACCCCATTTCATATACCTGAGAGTCTTCATTCCAAGAAACAGCATTTTTTCAATATCAAAATAAAACATATTTTCTGTGGAAAACAAAAAGAGAGAAATGTCAGAATCAGAGTCAGACAAATGTTTCTCGACTCTGGCTCCTCTGGCCAGAAATTCCTTCCGACTCCAACTCCACAGACCTGAAGCTAAGGCAGCGTCGGAACATTTGGTCAGAAAACAATATCTAGGGCATTGTTGCAAAAGTCTTACTTAAATTTACAGGGGACAAATAAAAAAAATAGATTTTACAAGCCCATATCTTCTCACCATCTACAAGGCCCAAATCCGGCCCTGTCTCGAATACGGCTCTCATCTATGGAGAGGAGCCTCTAAATATTCTCTTGCTACCCTGGATGCAATTCAGAAACGAGCCGTCAGGCTAATTGACGATTCTACCCTCACCGACTCCCTCGACTCGCTAGCTCATCGAAGAAAAAATGTCTCTGCCCTTTCCCTTTTCTATAGATACTATCACAGCAGGTGCTCCGATGAGATAAAATCAATAGTTCCCCCCAAAGCATGCTTTGCACGTAGCACGCGTTTTGCCGACTCCCAACACTCTTTCGCGGTCAAATTAGAAAAGTGCCGGACCACTTCATTCGCCAATACGTATATCCCCATGACTTCAAGGAACTGGAACTCTCTCCCAGCCTCCATCTTTCCCAGCACTTATAACCTTCAAACCTTCAAAACCCAAGTGCATAAACACCTACGTCTCTACCCTCTCACTTAATCAACTTTCCATTCTCTTCGGTAATGCAAGGGTCTTTCGAGATCCATAGGAGCTGCATCTTTACTGGTGTGCCTTCTTGTATTCGATTGCATTAAAAAAAAAAAAAAGATAGATTATATCAGTTGCAAGGCATTACTTGGCACGGATCTGTAATTGTAAGAAACGACATTAAGGAGGTTCGTGACTGTTTATCATTTTTATAAGAAAATTCTCAAATTTTTACCATCGAATCATTGATGTATTAAATATTTATTCCCGATATTTGAAGTTGATCGTCTGTCTCATTACCGAGAAATAAATAATTGAAAATTGTCATTTTAACATGGAAGTAAATGGACCGAGCTTTTAAAAGGGCTATAACTCTATACAAATTATTCCATTTTCAACAAATTTATATAGATCAAAAATTCAACTTTTATAAATCGAATAATACATTTTTCAATAGAATTGACAATTTAGTTAATTAGCTATTCATAAATGTAAAAAATAAAAGGTATTTGCAGCCAACAGAATATAACAAAAGCACTAGTTTAGAATTCCAACTCTATTTCTTGAAATCGTTTTTGTGTTAAATAAATGTTTTTATAATGAGAAAAATTTATCCCAATATTCTTTTTATTAATAATATCAAAACAAAGATTTTTATTCGACATTAACCTCATTATTATCAATTTTTTATTAAAAAATTTAGTAGGCAGAAGTTGTAACTCTGGAGAAATACAAAAGATTTTTTCGAAGATCAACCAGTTAGATAAACTGTCCCGAACTCCTTTAAAGCCATCAGAATTTACTTTTTTCTCATTTTAAACGATACAGAGAAAACTTTCAAAAAAATGAAGATTAAAATAAACTTTTATTTTTTTAATTTTTTTTTTTTTGATGATCCGAAACGCTATCCGCCAGAGCAAACTACAAAACTAAGAGTTAATGTACAACTATTTATATGAATAAATCTATTATCTTATTTATATTTAAGCATGAATCTAAACAAATTGAGAAATTATTTAAGTATTAGATCAGATATTATTAACCGAAAAACTACCCAATTTTAATGGAGCACTTTTTTTTAGACGGGTGACTATGATGCTTCAAATAATTTATTATATGCTCAAATTTTTACACTATCAAATGAAAGATGCCAAGAATACTATCAAGAAACTGACATAGTACCAGGTCAACTGTGTGCTGGTCTTGAAAAAGGTGGAATAGGACAATGTAGCGTAAGTAGAAATTTTTAGAAATATTTGTATAAGATTTATTTAATAAAAAAATATTTTAGGGAGATACTGGCGGTCCTTTAATGTGGGATGATTATCAAGTTGGAGTAGTTTCTTGGTCTCAAAAACCATGTGCCAGCCCAAATCATCCAGGAGTATTTACAAGAGTTTCTTCTTATACAAGCTGGATAATCCAGGTTGCGAGAGAACATTCGGAAGAAAAAGAGACTCAAGCTGATGAGAGAAATAAATCCATACATTAATATTTAACTAATAAAATACTGATACAAATTTTTAAGGAGGATGAAAAAATTTAATTGCTTCTTTCCAGAATTTTTTTATTAATTCAAGTGGTTAATCCAAATATTTCGAGAGCACTACGGCATCTCTTCTTTAGTGGAAACCACTAGCTCACCAATCAACCGACTCCAATAAAAAATAACTGGAAATAAGCAATTGAATTTTATTCATCCTCCTTTAAAAATTAACATAGCCAGTGCACACTTTTCATATTGATTCAAATATCATATTATTATATGTTGGTTATAAATGACAAATTCAGATTCAAAGCCTTTTCTCTTAAATCAAATTTCTATTGAAAAAATATTTTCAAACAAATTTTTCGAATGTTTAATGTTATATTTCATTGTCTACAATTTGTTGCTTATTTTGATAATTTAATTAATAAATAATTTATAGAAAATTTTATTTAAATTTCTTTATTGTTCCATCTTCTTGAAAGAAGTGGAGATTACCAGTAAAATATCATTGTCAAAATAGAATCGGTGGAAAAAGTGAAAACTTGGTCAAGACCTCAAGACTCTAGGAGCTGTGCACTCTCAAGTTAGCTGACTTAGTAATAAATAATTAACTTAAATATAATAAACGATTAAATATTTATTTCTTAAATTAATTATCTGACATAAATTAAATAATAAAAATGTCTGACCCTCATCTACATAAGCTCACTGGGGAAGTGAAACTTTAATTTTAAAACCCACTAATAGCTCATGACAAATAAAATTTATTAAAATTAGGAAATTTATTATTATTTTAAAACCCACTAATAATTAATGACAAATAAAATTGATTAAAATTAGTAAATTTAAATTATTATTTTAAAATACACTAAGGAGTCCAGAGGGCGTACCCAGATGCTACGTCAAGGCTTGACTCTTTTTTCCCCTCTATTTGGTCAGTTCCCCTTTATTGTAACAAAAAAACTCAAACAGGTACGTCGCTAAAATTCACTTCAATAATAATAAATTTATTGAATTAATTGTAATACATTAAATAAAGTTTACATTGAATTTGAGGCTTCGACTTCGGAGATTACTTCTCCACTATCGACTGTTCTTAATCTTCTTCAGCTTCCGATAATCTTTCTAGTCCTTGTTTTTAATAAGAGGAAAAAATTAATAAAATGAAAAACCTTTTTGCCATCATGATCCTCTCAGGATCTCCACTTCATTTTCATTCTTCAATAATGCTCCATTATTCTCTCGATCTGAATCGAGATAAATTAAATTCCTTAATTAATTTTAAAGCAAAAAAATAACATAGTTGAAAATGATTTTTTCTTCACGATTCAGCCATTTTTAAACACAGGGAAAAACTGTTTTTGAGTGAATTAAATATTAGGACCTAACGGGAGACGGGCGTACCAAGTAATAACGAATAGCTACATAGCTATTTGATTACATGGGATCTTTATTCCTCGAAGGCCTGGACTATTAGGTCAGCCGATGTAAGGAAGAATGTTACTTTAAAAATACTGTGGTCGAAAAGACTGGCCAGGGTCCCCTGGTCAGTTCGTACATGTGCAACTGGATTATCCCTGACTTATAATATAGATACCGGATTTCTACTCCCTTCCCTATACATTCTCTTTTTTGTAGTAATACAAGAGTCTATACATACTTTATATCTTCCCAGTTTTGGAGTTGAAAACAAGTGCTTAGCGCTATAGAAGCAAATTTATAGATCCCAACCACAGCTAAACGAAGACAGAGGAAATCTATAACAATTTTTTTGTTAAAAGCAGTAGATAGAAATCAAGATGTACAGTAAATATTATAATAATTTAGAAAATATTTTACCAGAAAGAAGACGTTCTTGTTTAAAGTGATAAAGAAGAAAACATGTAACTTTAATATGAATCACACTTTCGATTAATTTTTTATTGATAGTTTTATTAAATATATTTCTCTTGTCTATAAAAAGAAAATTGTATGATTTTGTTAATTTTTGGAACCTAGCCCTGTTTTGTATTAGTTCTTCAAATTTGCCTAACACGGATATTTTCCCAGAACTTTACCGTGTTACGCAGGGAGTTACACTTATATTCGTTTGTTTGTTTTTTACAAGGGGTGAACCGCGACCTAAAATCGTGTACACCTACTTCCACTTCCACTTTCATTTCCAAGTAGAAGACAATAGATTATCTAATGAATTCCAAAGTAATTCCAAATAATTCCAAAGACTGTGTACACCTAATTCCAATCGCGCTTCACCCCTCGGTTTTTTAAATAGACCTCTTTATATTATGAGTATCATTTACATTTCGGTCCATGAAGTGAACAGAACTATTTAAAAACAACCCTATTTGACTAAATAATGTGTTATTATGGCAGGGTAATTAATTTTAATCGTCCTTCTTCGGTAATTTTACTTATCTTCCTAAAGGAAAAGATTCTGTGTTCTATTTTATATAAAATTATACAAATGATTTTTATTCCTTTACATTTTATTTATTACAATGATATGACAACAATTTGAAAAGGCCATGTGAATTTTTCCTCCTATTTCTGATTTATTACCAATTGATGTCATTCCCTAAATTTTAATAAATATTATGATGTTTTTTGTTTGTTTTTTGATTGGTAATGAGTTTATCTATATTGGGAGGTGATGACGATCCCTAATATTGGCCCCTACGCTAAAGAGCTATCAATGACATCACAACTATATCCTAAATCACTGAATACATAAGCAAAATGTACAATATGTTGATTGAACTAGTGGGATTACAAAAAAGTATCTGTTCTTACTAACATAAATAAAATATTTATAGATTGTAAATTAATGAGATTCATCTAATTTCAATCGTTTATTTGTTTTTATTTATTAAAACTTTTTTGTCATTCAAGCATTCAAATCTCTAGAAGGCAACCACAAGCCAATATATAATCCTAAATACGGCTTATTAATAATGATAGAGGAAATGCGGAAGGCTTGGCCATAGAAGAGACTTCAATCACTAGAGAAATAATATTATTATTTATTTTATATATAATATTAGAAAGATAAGAGTAAATAAATATTATATTTAATATTGATTTACTATGAGTTAAGGATTCTTGGTCACTTGTTTCACATTAAAATTAAAAAATTAAAAGATGTAATAAATTTTCTTTTTCAATATATATATTTCGGGCTATCAACCCATCTTCAGGAAGTACAGAAGATAACTAGTTATCTTCTGTACTTCCTGAAGATGGGTTGATAGCGAAATATATATATTGAAAAAGAAAATTTATTACATGTTTAATTTTTTAATTTTAATGTGAAACAAGTGACAAGAATCCTAACTCATAGTAAATCAATATTAAATATAATTGAAAGTAATGGAAGGCAGCCCAGAGGTAATATTTATTACTCTTATCTTTATTAAAGATGTTTCACCTTGCACCAACACCACAATCTCTACTAATTATAACATTAGAATTATTTTCTTTTGGTCTGGTAGAATTTCAATGGAGAATTAAAGGAAGGTAGCCCAAGAATAAAGAAAAGTAGAATTCCGAACAAAATAAATTTATTGAAACGTCACTTTCAATCTCTTAAAAAACGAAGTTTCAGAAGGTCTTCCCTCCTTCTTCAGGATTTAAAAGGATCAACGAAAGAAGCATTCATTTTTCCTTCAGCAGTGTTCGAATATTCTTCCTTCATAGAATTAAAGAAAATAGTGTACCTACTTGTGTAAATAAAATTATAAGAAAAAAGAATCAGCCAGCTCCAGACAACTTTCAACAATCTATACTTCTATGTCTGATAATTCTGAAAGTCAAAAACAGTCAACCAGTGAAGATGCGATCGAGTAAGTGTCCCAAAATTTTGAAAATGTTGTATCTTCAACCGATTCGCCACCTGAACGTTGTTCTACAAGATATCGTAAGCCCCCTGTTCTTTTCTCCCATAATTTTATTTATTTTAGAGTAAATGTAAAATATGTTGATGAGGAATGGAGATAGGCAACATGCGTTATTTATGTTTTTATCTCTTTTTAAATATAAGACCTTTTTTAAATAGTCAATTTCATTTTTCTTCGTTTCTGAATTTGAAAAAAAAAATGATCCTGAATCAGCTCCAAATAAACTGCAACGGATCGTTGCTAAACTTTATCCAAATTCATTTGAAATATTAATATGTTTGTTTCTTTATTATTAATCAGATATCACTTGAAATTTGTAGTTCATATTGACATTAATTCCAAAAATAATTCTCATTTAATAGTCGAGGAATAACCATTCTACATTGATTTTTGACATTTCGGTTATTATTGTAACCATTGCTGAAGACATGGAGGAATCGACTTAAAATCAAAAATAGCCATCGATTCTCATCTAATACTTGAGGAATAACAATTCTCACATTAGGTTTTTGACGTTTCGATTATTATTGGTAACCATTGCTGAAGACATGGAGAAATCGACTTAAAATCAAAAATAACGATCGATTCTTATCTAATACTAGAGGAATAACCTTATTGCATTCCATTTTTGATGTTTTGACTATTAATGGCAGCCTCTACTGAAAACGTGGAAGAATCGACTTAAAATCAAAAAGACTAAATTCTTTTATGGCAAACAACTCAAGCTTGAGTTGTTTACCAAAAAAGAATTTAGTCTTTTTGATTTTAAGTCGATTCTTCCACGTTTTCAGTAGAGGTTGCCATTAATAGTCAAAACATCAAAAATGGAATGCAATAAGGTTATTCCTCTAGTATTAGATAAGAATCGATCGTTATTTTTGATTTTAAGTCGATTCCTCCATGTCTTCAGCAATGGTTACCAATAAAAACCGAAACGTCAAAAATCTAATGTAGAATTATTATTCCTCAAGTTATTAGATGAGAATCAATCGCTATTTTTGATTTTAAGTCGATTCCTCCATGTCTTCAGCAATGGTTACCAATAAAAACCGAAACGTCAAAAATCCAATATAGAATGGTTATTCCTCAAGTACTAGTTGAGAATCAATCGCTATTTTTGGTTTTAAAGTCGATTCCTCTATGTCTTCAGCAATGGTTACCAATAAAAGCCGAAACGTCAAAAATCCAATATAGAATGGTTATTCCTCAAGTACTAGATGAGAATCAATCGCTATTTTTGGTTTTAAGTCGATTCCTCCATGTCTTCAGCAAAGGTAACGAATAAGAAAACAACGCTGTTGCTATGGTTACTTATAAAATGTCCTCCCAAATTTTTAGCATTTCACAGAGAGAAGCCTATCCATTCTTCCTTAAGTTAGGTTAAATGAGCTATATTAAAACGATCAAATGAATAAATTTAAAAAAATTTTAAAAAGTACTATCTTACTCTAGAGTAAAGTACTTTAAAATATAATTTTACTAAAAACTTTATTTAACCTTTTTTGTGGTCCCCAAGGTACTTAATTAGGATATTAAATTTCATCAAAATTGGTTAAGTCATTTTCAAGATATTTAGAAAAAACTAAAAAAGTACTGAAATAAAGTACTAATGTTTGTGGGCCGATATGTACCAAAAACTAGCGCTTCATTTTGTTAAAATAATGGTAGGTTTTCAATTTCATTTCAATCGGTGCAACGGTGTGGAAAAAATCGTGGGCCAAATAACGATAACAGACATCCATCCATCCATCCATCCGCACGCACTAAATGAAAAAAGTAAAAATGGCACTTTTTGGCCTCTCGACGAGACCCCATGTAATTTTTGGCAAAACCGTCACGTGCTAAAATTCAACCTAATTGAATACTACAATTTGTGACTTTAATTGAGACCATGGGTTCCGTAGTCTTTACCTGAGGACCCTTTGAAGTCGCGCTTGCCCCGCGACCGATTACAATACTTTCTCCCATGCTTCGCATTGGATAAAGTAAAAAGGTAGGTCAAATCATTGCCAGTATAGAGAGAAGATGTCCAGCAATTGCTAAATATAGCATGTTAATTTGTATTTATTTAATTTATATGTCCTTTATGAAATTATTTAATTTTACTACTTATTTAGAGTCTTGTCCACCTGAACAATGTAAAAACATTAATTGTCATTATCGTTTCGTTATCTTTAATCATTAGCTTATATAGGTTTGTATAAAATTATTAAAATAAATAAAGTTGGTAAAAAAATTATCAAGAATATTGCAGAGTTATTTATTTTAAAAAACTGCGATCAGTACTTGTCTTCATTAACTCACTTAATTTATCATAAAATATGTTCATTTTACTAGCCATAATTAGCGCACAGATGTTCACACTCGGAAATGGCATTCAAGAATGAACACAAACTCGACGGGTGTTTGCAATGCTCCCGTTGACAAGTTACAACCTGTCCGTCGTATCGTGGTTGCATCAGCTAACGTTCAGAACGCGTTGTGGCTTTTCTTAATAACCACAACGCGTAGTGGTCAAATATCATGAGAGCCACGACGCGAATTTCGTATTGTGGTCTTTTTGAGTTAGCCACAACGCGTTCTGGCTATTTTTATAAGTGCCATAACACGAATAACGCGTTGTGAATGTTTTAAAGAGGACGTTTTTTTCCCCAATGGGCGTTTTCGTTCTTTGAGCCTAACTGATATAATTATAAAACCTTAAAATCTTTCTAGGCAACTTCCGACAAGAACCCTTTTTATTTCCATAATAACAAATTTACTAGTATTATTATTATTATTACTAGGTAGTGCTGTAATTTTCGATTTTTTAAAAAAATCCTTACGTTTCAAAGTTTAAAAAAGTGACTATTAGAAAATGTCTTGTATGCTTGTAATGGTCTGTGATAAGGATGAAATCTTGAATTAAGAAATTTTGTGTAAAAAGTAAGAATATTTAAAATTTTTTTTTTTGATTTGTTGGGGAATATCTTATTTGCTGGGACTTCAAAGATAATTTTAATCTCAATCGTGTTTTATTTAAAAAATTTCAATTAAATAGCAATGTTTCCCGGCGCGTAACCTGATAAGATCAAATCGAGAAGAAAAAGGAAATGAAGCCCTATATATTCGTGACTTTCCTGAGCTGCTTCTGATTGCCCGAGGGCGTGAAGGCAACTATGGTTATTCAATTTTGGTATTAGATTAACGAAAACTCGAGTATTATGCAAGGATTCTGAGGAGACAGAGTACAATAATCTCTTCATGTATGTAATAATTCTTAGTATAATTGTGAACTATATTTTTTATATTTTGAATTATTTTAATGGGTAATTTATTAATTGATTCTGGTTTTAAGAATTAATATGAATTCACCTTTGAACACTCAAAGATATTATTTTATGAAGTTTTTAAAAGTTATTGGAGATCGTGGCTGTGATAAATTTGTAGTGGGTTGAAGGAGTTATTCAAGGATGAACCGGGTACAATAAAATTCCCAGAATAATATAAAAATAAAACTTGAGTAAGATATGAGGTAGGTTTCACAAAAAAGAAATAAAACAAAATTGAGTTTTGAATTCGATATATTTCGGGGGTTAGCCCATCATCAGGAGTCCAAGAAAACTTTTTGTTGGACTCCTGATGATGGGCTCACCCCGAAATATATCGAATTCAAAACTCAATTTTGTTTTATTTCTTTTTTGTGAAACCTACCTCGTATCTTACTCAAGTTTTATTATTATATTAAAATGTTTCACCTAGAACCAACACCTAACTCCTTAAAATTTATTCCCAGAATAAAGATGTTTGGGCCTGAACTTATCGGGCCATCTTCAGTTTATTGGGAAGTATACACATATTACCATAAGTACATGTGATTGTTCATGGTTTTGTCAACAATAAAAAATTTAACTTCATATATTTAATGTTGACCCCAAGATTCAGAAATGAGTCTTTATTCTGGGAATTCTATTGTACCCGGTGCATCCTTGCTTTGGCTGAATAATTCCTTCAATCCACTAAGTTTTTGAAGTTTCTTTAAGTAGCTGTTATCTCCCAGTCATTTTTTCTCTTCTCGTTTTGATACCTACGGATGATTAATTTTATATATACCTACCCACTAGAGTTAGATAATTATTATTTTAGTTTAATACATATCACAAAATAATTTTTATAAAAAATAAAACCGACTTCAAAAAACTTAAATGCAACAAATAAAATAATAATAACTTAAAAATAAAATAAAATGCACTAAAAGGTATAAAATTAATTGATTTTATTTAGTTAGCAACTAAACGACGAAATATTAACATGAAATTCCTTTTTGAAGTCGGTGCCACACAAACTATATAAGCGAGCGTACCTGCCAAACCTACTAAGTAAGATCCGTCGAGTGCGATTCATAAAATGTATATGTTTGGCACCGACTTCAAAAAGTAATTTCATGTTAATATTTCGTCGTTTAGTTGTAACTAAATAGGATAATTATTTTATACCTTTTAGTGGATTTTATTTTATTTTTGAGTTATTATTATTTTATTTGTTGCATTTAAGTTTTTTGAAGTCGGTTTTATTTTTTTTTTATAAAAATTATTTTTATTTTTCTCTTTTTAGTGATGTTATTAATAGTGACTTAATATAATACCTTGCATGCATCTCGTGAGAGAAAGCGTCGGGCGAATGAATCAGAAAGTGATAATAAAATTCAATTCATAAATATAGAAATTCTCTCAAAACGTTTGCGGGTTTTAAATGAATGTTATAAGATTTTTTTATAAAAGATTTTATTTATCATAATTTCGATTATTTGCTCATAAGAATTGGAGATTTACGTTATTTCGTCGTTGATCATATCATCAGAACTTGACCAAATTAATATGGCACCATCCCTAAGATATCCCCTTTCCAATAAAAAAAGAATCATCGAAATTGGTTCATAAACAAAGAAGTTATAGGCCTGAAAAAGCCTAACAAAAAAGGTATAATACCAATGAAAAAAAAACGGGACCAATCGGAAGCTAGACTGAACCCAATGCAAAAAAATCTTCAAAACCGGTTCACAATTGTCGGAGATATGAGTTAACATAGACAAAAAAACAATCAGTCGAATAGAGAAACTCCTCCTTTTTTGAAGTCGGTTAAAAAGGAGTGAGATGTCACTTTTCTTGTGCACCGGCGATATATTATACCAGTTGGGTCTTTGGCGCCCCTGGTAAACCTTTGGGCATACTAGCCACACGCTCACAATTAAAATATCGAAAAGCGAAAAAGGCATTTTTTTCCTTTTTATTTTCTCTTACCGCTTTTTTTTTTTTTAACTTGAATGAAAGTTTGAGGTTGATGGTGTATTACAATAAAGATCAGATCCAGGGCCGGTCCTATCATATGGCGGGCTTGGAGCGCCCGCTCCGAGACGCCAACTCCTCAGAGGCGCTCGCCTCTGGGAGTTGGCGTCTGGAGCGGGCGCTCCGTTCGCCATATGATAGGACCGGCCCTGGATGTGATCTTTATTGTAATACACCATCAACCTCAAACTCATTCAAATTAAAAAAAAAAAATGTTTTACTATCAACCAAACGCGTTCCATAAGTTTTATTAAGAAATTAGCCGACCAAGTGCGAGTCAAACCCTATTCCGAGGGTTCCGTATCTAATAACTCCCAAAATACTTGAGATATCAAATTAATTCTTATTTGTAGTTGATAAGAGGAGAATGAGGAAATTTATATTTTTTTTTTTTATCATTTTAAGTTAGACCATTATCGGCAGTTCAAACTTATTCAGTTCCCGACAATGATCTTCTGAGACACTTTTACATCTTAGGCCTCAGTTTTTATACTATGGATCTAGGCAGGTACTTTAGGGTTCGGGCGGCGTGCCGCGGGTAATTCTATTGCTGACGCTGTGGGGGCGCCGCTCTGGTGTCATATTGGTCCTTGTTAAGGGGTAACAATAAATTTTTTAAATACTGGCATAGAGTTGGCCAATACGCAAATGTTATGGGGAAGGCCAGGGAGGGAAAAAAAAAGTAGAGAAAGATTAGACGACATTTTCGGAAACAAAGAGTAAGGAGTATCAGCTATTAGGGTGGGACACTTTGGACATTTCTCACACTATCATTTTAGGAATAAAAAAAATCGAAAAAAACACATCTACCGGTTGTCGTTGATAAGAAGGAAATAAGCTAATTTATGGAATTATATTTTTGAGTATTGTATATTTATACATATCACTTTTTATAGTGTGGGAGTGAGGATTGGCGCCCAGGGCATATAGTTTTTTTTTTGCCTCCCTTATTCCAAATATTATACCATAATAGTAAATTTTTTGTTGATGCCAGGAGCGTAGCTACAGGGGGGGGGTCTGACGACAGTTTTTTCAATTTTTTTATCTCTAAAATGATGGTGTGAGAAATGTCTAAAGTGTCCATATTAGGTGATTTTATCTGTCGGAAATGGCCTAACTTAAAATATAACAATGTATAAATTTCCACATTCTCCTCTTATCAACGACAAATAAGAACTAATTTGATATCTCAAGTATTTTGGGAGTTATTCGATACGGAACTCTCTCCCCAGCACAGGGCTCATGGGATGAGTACGACAACTACAAACCGTTTCATATGTTTAATCAAGAATGATGTTCTTTTTTAATTTCTTGAAGTACCTATTTGTTTTAATAAAAAAAAATTCCCACTAAATATTTTGCTTTGTGGATTGACCCCCCCCCCCCCCCCCCACACACACACACACACATGGAAATTTTCTGGCAACGCCACTGGTTGATGCAATCAATAATGAGAACACATTTCAAAATTAAAGTGGATATTTAATTTTCTGGCTTTAAATAAATTAAATGAACTCAAAAATATTTTGTCTTCGCAGCGCCAAGATAGCCCTCCCTCGCTACGCATTGATTACCATAATTATATAGGTATAGAGTATAGGCCATTATAAATGTGAATAATATGGTGGATAGAATTGGATGTAGGTACTCCTGATTGGTCAAAATGTTTTATTTCTTTACTCATATCGGTATTTAGAAGTTAAGTTTTATCATCTTTCAAGTCAAGTAGATTATAGTTACAAAAGTTTTGTTTTAATGAAGCAATCAAATGAAAATACAAAAAAATAATCACTAATAATAATACAATGAGATACTAAGAAATTAATATTTTTCACGAGTTAAACAAACTCAACTTCTTGAGATCCGCTTCCATAGTACCTTTTTTTCTTCTCTACTTTTTAGAATGAGACGGTTACTCCAGACTTATAGGTGCTGTAACTTCTTGTATCTATAGAGGTATCATAGAAGAAGAAAAAATTCATTTGAATTTACCGAAAGAAAAATAAATCAATCAAAGCTGATGACGTATTTATTTCTCGACAACAGTTGAATTTGACAAAAAATGATTTTTTTCGAAAAATGAAATCTTATAACTAAAAGATTTTCACTCTAAAAAAATTTGAAAAATGTTTTATAGAAACAGGAAATGAAGTTGTAGAATTCCTACCTTTGTAAAAAATCAAGAATTTATTTTTTGATGTTATTACTTTTTTAACTCACTCTATTAGATTAACCAATTCGGATTGTATAGACCTCGATTAAGAACCAATTATGTAAGTTATGCATATAGGTATATATATATAAATGCATAGATATACCTATAAGGAGTTGTCATTGAAAGCGCAAGTTTGGAGGTCGACAAACATGTCGCAAAAAATTGTGTGAAATCAAAGATGTATCAACTCTTTTCATATTCTCTTTTATTTAATCAATTAAATTTCTAAATTGTCTTTAAAATAGTACATAAGATGCAAGTTGTACAAGTAAATATTTTGTCACACTAAATTTGTGATATGAACAGAGAGTTTCAAAAAGAATTAATATAGCAAAGCCTTAAAATTATTATTATTATTTATTTATTTATTTTTGTTATTTATTTAGTTAAGGACAGTGGTACCTAACCTAGGAGTAATTACCCCCATGTGGGTTAAATAGATACTTGAAGGGAATAATCAGACTAATTAATATAGTATAATTATACCATTAGAGTTCTACAAATTGAAACTGAAATAACATTTAGAATTTTTACTAGAAAAACAAATGGTAAACCAATAATCATAATAACTTTTTAGTTTTACTTTCCCATATAAATATATATACAGGGTGTTCAAAAAATAGAGGTCACGGATTTAAAGATGGTTAATAGTTAGGTACATCTCAAAACAATGAAATAGTTCATATAAACATATGTCGGAAATGCCTAGTTTCAGACCTATATAGCAATTTTAATATTTTATTTCTGTTATAGTACAACTCATAGATACTTTTAACATTATATAATACAATCATAGTGGCCGTGTACCCGGAATTTTCGAACGTGTTAGTCAGTCCATGAGAAGAAGATTAGAATGTTATAATGAAGTTTAAGGGAGTTGATCCTGTAGACTTACTACCAAAAATTTGAGACATACCCATACAGTTTCCGCCTTTATCTTTCGCCGCTGCGAGTAGAAACTTTTGTGAGTGGCTGTACGCTGCACCACGCACACATATGCAAAAGCCGTGTCTCTGCACACACACACTCGTGAAAAAAACACTTGATATCGCCGTGGTTAAAGTGCATGCGCTTTGATTCATTTTGATGGGCTGCTGCTCTTTTAATAGTATTTATAAATTGATTATATTCGGAAAGAGCGTTCAGAATTCTATGAAATTTTACAAGGATTTTTTTTCATAAATATTTATCAATTTCCAAAGTTTTGAAAAAATCTGATTATAATTGTTTAGGGGGTCAACTCCTTAAGGTGGACATTTTGAACATTTTTTTATAATTTATATTTGACTGTTTTCCATTGTACATGGCCACTATGATTTTATTGTAATGTTAAAAGTATGAGTTTTACTATGATAGAAATTAAATATTAATAATAAAATATTATTGGTCTTAAACTAGGCATTTCCGGACATATGTTTATATTAACTTTTTTATTGTTTTGAGATGTATTATCCACCTTTAAATCTGTGACCTCTATTTTTTGAACAGTGTATATACACTCATGGACAAAATTAGCGAAACAAAAAAAGAAGCTATAATTCGGATTTAAATAAGTGACTTTATCTTTTAGTTTCCTGATTAATTTGTTAAAATATTATTTTTAATATATTTTAACAAATTAATCAGCAAACTAAAAGATAAGAGTTGCTTTAAATCGAATTATAGATTCTTTTTTTTGTTCCGCTAATTGTGTCCATGAGTGTATTTATCAAGTGGTAAAGACCATGGGGCTTGCTTGGTCAAAGGGTAACGAAACTGAAAAGGTTAGGAACCACTGGTTTAGGAGTTAGTTCAAAGAAAATTATTAAGTCTCAGCTTTCAAGTTAATTATGAAAAAGAAGAATCAGTAATTTTGATATTTGAAACTATAATAATAATAGCTAGGATATTAACAACAATAAAAATCAATTGAATAAACGAATTTATCATTTTTATGGAGAAATACTAATTTAAAAATAAAATTCGCTCTCCGCCCACTATTAAATAAACGAAATTGAATAAAGATGGCTTAAAATAGATAATGCCATTGATTAATAGAGATTTTCATGGATTGTAAAGGCACCCGGAAAGTGGCTTCGATACCATACGATTGAAAAGAAATTGACGAACGTGTTATGGTCGAGTGCACATGTAGCATTGTAATCGCCGATTCGCACTCCAATTGCAGACAATCTCTCCATTCAATGGTTCTTATTAAAGAAAAATGAATTTCAAAGGAAACGCTGGCCGCGCGTCTGATGACCTAGCCGCTCTTGCTTTTTTTTCGAAATAATGCTCTTGGAGGTGGCTCAAGAGGTTATCAAACTTGAGCAAGAGGCCTTGTTTTGTTAAATGGCTTTTGATACAAGCGCCGGAGACTGGAGAAAGCTTCTTCGTGCTCAAAGCGCACTGCTTTTATTTACATCTTTCATACATTTGATACGTTGTGTGCTATTTTCATTTTTCAACCATTTCGTATTTAATTTTTCTGTCAAATCGTTTGGAAATTTTAATATATAATCAGAAAAATAAATCGTAATATTAAACAGAGATAAAAAAATAAAATGTATACATGTTATTGTTGTTGTCATTTCTAAATGCTAATAGTTATCACATACTACTAAAGGGCATTTGTGCCTGTCTCTGTACCTATGTTTGTAACTATGTTTTTACTTATGTATGTCGGACCCCCAACAAAAACAGTCGTCATGGTTACCAATTTAAATGAAATTACAGTGAAACCCCTCAAATCCGAACCAAATGGGGCTGTAGCCTATTCGGATTAGCCGAATGCAGATTCGACAAATGAAGATAACTGATATCAAGTGAAAGATTAAGTGATATTTTGTGTGTTTCAATTATGATTTCATTTTTTTTGCAAAGTGATTAACCTAAAGAATTTCAATAACCAACTTTTACAGTTTTTCAATTCTGGATGACATAAGTATGTAGACACATTTACACTTTGTTAGGTATGATAACTGTACTTCTTTGTTAATTTTTCAACTAATTATATAAAATAAGGTTAGAATGTAGAATATATACATAATTGTTTTATGACTAAATAAATAAGTTTCTCTTTTTTGCGTTCGGATTTCCGGGGGCTCGGGTTTGAGGGGTTTCACTGTATATAAAAATAAAAACATTTAATTCTGTTAAATTCCGCAAACATTTCTCTATAAAAATTAAAAAAATTAAATTTATTTTCAAAAAGCAATTAAAATTGACTCCAAGATTAGGTACCATAATTCTGGGATCGGAGAGAGGATTCGTGGGTGGAGAGTGGTTGGAGATAGTGGAGAGAGGGTTAAGGGGGAAGGAGGTGAGAGTCAGGGGGTGCGGGTCCAGGTGCCGTAGCCCCCAGGCTAGTAAGAGGCCCGCCGAAGGCGGGCGTCGCAGCTAATTTATGCCCTAAAGGGGGTGTGAAGATGGACGCTGGTGGTGAATATATGATTCCATTTTTCACGGGAAAAATGTAGAATTAGTTCTAATTTAGGTATACATATAGGCGGAGAAAGAACTAAATTTAAAGAGGGGGGGCTTACAATTTTTATAACACTTAAATTTAAATTCGCCTCGAATTCCCCGACTATTACAATTTAAAACATTTTTGTTACCTTTTTTTAGAGTAAATCAACATATAATAATATATATAAAAATATAGGATAATATTCAAGGGCAGATGCAAGAAAAGCCATGTCAAGAGGTCATGGCTCTT
Source organism: Forficula auricularia (assembly GCA_024734495.1). Lineage (NCBI taxonomy): Eukaryota > Metazoa > Arthropoda > Insecta > Dermaptera > Forficulidae > Forficula > Forficula auricularia. The sequence goes on from JALMQS010000128.1 coordinate 17,283,400, forward strand.
GATGGTCATTCATCTTGCTCATTTACACGTAATTTTCATCTCCTAGTTCTGCTAGGTGCTGTATTGACTAGGTTGACGTTATTGAGGAAGTGCTAAACGAGGACATACTGTAATACTGAAGAGGTGAGTGAGTTATACTTATCGAATATATAAGTATAAGGTATAAAAATTGTTTTTATTACTATTATATGTCTTTGGAAGTACTTATACCAGGGGTTCCCAAACTTTTCCGGGTCGTGGCGCCTTTTTTTCAATTAAAATTTTTTCCATGACGCCCTACCCTATGTAAAAGTACATATTATATCAAAACAAATACCGTATTTGGTCTCTCTAGATACTTGTATTAGAATCAACAAAAATATCTTGGGAATTAATAGTTTATTGAAATCAAAAAATCAGATCACTGGGGGACCCTTTGTATACATTTCAAATTTTTTCAAGGGTGTAAAAGTTAAATTTTTTGCTTTATACTTATCAAAACAAATACCGTATTTGGTCTCTCTAGATATTCTTGTATTAGAATCGATAAAAATATCTTTGGAATTAATATTTTATTTTTCTATGAAAAACAAAAAGTGAGACCACAGGGGGGACCCTTTGTATATATATTTCAGATTTTTTCGAGGGTGTCACAGTTAAATTTGTATTTATATCAAAACAAATACAGAATTTGGTCTCTAGAAATAATAATACTCTTGTATTAGAATCGATAAAAATACTTTAGGATTTAATCATTTATTTTTCTATGAAAATCAAAAAAATCAGGCCACAAGGTAACCCTTTGTATACATTTTAGATTTGTTCAAGGGTATTAAAGTTAAATTTTTCGGTTTATGTACCTATGTCCAATCGTAAGTAAGAGATAATAAATAAATTTTTAACTTCTTACTTTGTTTTTTGTCTAGTTAAGCCAAATGTCTTGCCTCAATTAATAATGAAAATTCGCGGCGACACTTGTGAAGTGGCCGCGAATCTCTGGAGCGCCGCGGCACACAGTTTGGAAACCTCTGACTTATACAATTTATTTAATAGCGCTTGCGCTTATATTTTATATGGCATAAATTCGTATTAACTTTATTTTGATAATAATAAGTGTTGCTTTTTTTGTTAAGGGAGAAGGTGTAGGTTCTTGGTGAAACATATTTAAATAAAGTAAAGACAAATTTAAATAAGCTGACGTGTTCTGATATGGCCATCCACTTGACTCTTACCATACAACCTGGCCCCGCACTTATATTTAATATTTAATAAAATTATTTATAATCATGTAGGGGAGGGGGGTTAGTTTTTGCTTTTTAAACTTCTGGGATCCCATAGAAAATTTGGTTGAGTTTGGTCAAATGGCCTAGATTTTTAATTTTTAACCCCCTCCACAACTTTGGGTCGATATGCACCAAAATCTAATCAGCTCTTAATCTCAATGGACCAAAACTACGTGTGAAATTTGGTTTCGATATTCACACTAGTTTTTGAGCTAGCTCGTCCACAATATTTGGTAACGCACAGACTAACTATGGTTTCGCTCAATTTTTTTAATCGAAATAGTTTCAGCCATTTTTGAGATATTTCGAAAAAAAGAAGGAAAAAAACACTTTTTTCATACACGATTACAATACTTGACCATATGGTAAAGTAAAAACTTTTAAAAAATTTCAAAAGTATAAAGATATAAATATAAAAGTATTAAAATTATAGGTAGGTTTCACAAAAAATAAAAGACAAGATGCTTGTTAGCATGATTCTATATATATTTTCGGGGAATGAGCTTATCTTCAGGAGTTCACAGATAGAGCAGAGAATGTTATATAGAGTCATGCTAACAAGCATCTTGTCTTTTATTTTTTGTGAAACCTACCTAGAATTTTATATTTTTTAAATTTTTCTTTACTTTATTTAAGTGTTGTTTGTGAGTATAGTTTTTCGAAGCTGAAAGACTTCCAGAAGATTAGAGATTGTTTTCTGGTAAACCATCTATGCTCAGATGTTCAATCCCATTGGTTTCGAGTTGTTGGAAACTTGAGCAGAGATCTCACAGTTTAAAAGAAATAATTTCATTTGTTCTGGTCGACGTGGTTAATTTTGCGTGTCTACAGGGTTGATGTAGAATTCTCGTGCCTCAGGAGAACACGCACTGGCCAGAGCATTGTCTGTTGCTAATTGACATGCTACCGATCTTCATCTGAGAAAATTCACCTACAAAAGATGATCCAGTTTCGATTTATCAATATTTATTAGTACAGCGATGAGAAAATTATGAACTGTCACGAACATATCTTTTTAAACAAGAAACAAAGAATTTAAATGAGTCAGTTTAGTAATTTTCAATTAATTACATAAGTAGATATAAATATACTATAGAAAATGAAAATGAAAGAAACATTATGGAAATGAGATTAATACTACTTCTCACGCTAAGGCTAGAAAAGTTTTTCAACAAACGTTAATTATTTTCTAATTTTATTTATTAATATTAAACTAGCAAAATTTGGTTAAGATTTTTAACTATGTAGATATATTCGCTAGTTTTCTTTAATAACTACAGGGGTCGGCGCTCGAAGTGTTACCAATTAAAAATGCTGTAATTTTGTCAATTTTTATTTTTTTATTTAAAAACTTCAGTATATCGAAAAACAATTCAAATTTTAAGAAAAATATGTTATTGTTCGATGTAGCCACCTTATAATATAATAGCATCGAGACAGAATCTGCCCGGGAAGTCTTCACACGCTGCACGAATGTGGTCTGGTGATATTTTGCGACGAGCAATCTCCTAAGGCACTGACCTTCTGATATTTTTTAGTTGGCACGTTGGCCTCAAGAATGGACCATATGGAAAAATTCATTGGGTTTAAGTCTGGGGAATATGGTAGCCATTGTTGTGAAGAAATGAAGCTGGGAACTTTTTATTGTAAAAAAATAATTTTTAAGAAAATAAGCTGGCGTGTTCTGATGTGGCCATCCACTTGACTTTACCATACAACCTGGCCCCTCACTTATATTTAATATTTAATAAAATTATTTATAATCATGTAGGGGAGGGAGTTTTTGCATTTTTAGATTAATCTGGGCCCACTGATTATGTATACAAAATTTGGTTGAGTTTGCTCAAATGGCCTAGATTTTTAATTTTTAAACCACTCTCCACCCCCCTTAATTTTGGGTCGATCTGCACCAAAATCTAATCAGCTCTTAGTCTCAATGGACCAAAACTACGAGTGAAATTTGGTTTTGATATTCCCTCTGGATTTTGAGCTATCTCGTCCACAAAATTTGGTAACGCACAGACTAACAGAGTAACAGACATTTTGACAAAACAATTATTATCTCAAAAAATAAAAAAAATTTCGATGTTCACTTATTAGGGCTTTTTTGTAGAGCGAAATGCCATGGTTTCCCTCAATTTTTTTAATCAAAATAGTTTCAGCCGTTTTTGAGATATTTCGAAAAAAAGAAGGAAAAAACCACTCTTTTCATGCACGATTACAATACTTGACCATACCCTGTATGGTAAAGTAAAAATAAAACCGACTTCAAAAATTAAATCCAACAAATAAAATACACTAAAAGGTATAAAATAATTATTATCTTATTTAATTACAACTAAACGACGAAATATTAACATGAAATTACTTTTTGAAGTCGGTGCCAAACATATACATTTTATGAATCGCACTCGAAGGATCTTACTTAGTACGTTTGGCGGGTACGCTCGCTTATAGGTATAGTTTGTTTGGCACCAACTTCAAAAAGTAATTTCATGTTAATTTTTTCGTCGTTTAGTTGTAACTAAATAAGATAATAATTATTTTATACCTTTTTAGTGTATTTTTATTTGTTGCATTTAATTTTTTTGAAGTCGGTTTTATTTTTTTCTTAAAAATTATTTTTATTTTTCTCTTTTTAGGGATGTTATTAATAGTGACTTAATATAATACCTTGTATGCATCTCGTAAGAGAAAGGGTCTGACGAACGAATCAGAAAATGATAATGAAATTCAAATCATAAATATAGAAATTCTCTCGAAACTTTTGAGGGTTTTAAATGAATTGATAGAGTTTTTCTTTAGGAGACGGGCTGGTATAAATATACAATTGGATGTTGATGAAGGCAGTCAAGGTGGTTGTAAAAAAATAAGACTATATCGGTTTTATTATTTTACATTTATTCGAAAACCGACGTTTCGGAGATTTACTCTCTCTCTCTTCAGGGTAACGAAAAGTCAATGAAAGTATATCAACTCATAATTACTTCCTGTTTTCTTGGCATTGTCAAAGGAGACAGGAAGTAATTATGAGTTGGTATACTTCATTGATACCTGAGAGAAGAGTAAATCTCGAGGCGTCGGTTTTGAATAAATATAAAATAATAAAACCGATATAGCAATGTTACTACAACCACGAGACTGCCTTCATCAACATCCAATTGTTTTAAATGAATGTTTTAAGATTTTTTTTATAAAAGATTTTATTTATTATAATTACGATTATTTGGTCATAAGAATTGGAGATTTACGTTATTTCGTCGTTGATCATATCATCAGAACTTGACCAAATTAATATGGCACCATCCCTAAGATACCCCCTTTCCAATAAAAAAAGAATCATCGAAATCGGTTCATAAACATAGAAGTTAGGCCTGAACAAACCTAACAAAAAAGGTCTAATACCAATGAAAAAACGGGACCAATCAGAAGCTAGACTGAACCCAATGCAAAAAAAAATTTAAAAATCGGTGCACAATTGGCGGAGATATGAGGTAACATAGACACAAAAAAAAACCTCCTCCTTTTTTGAAGTCGGTTAAAAAACGTTGGGTTTCATAGACTTTATGAGATGGTACCGAGTCTTGTTGAAATGTCCAATGGTTACTACCGAATTGTTTACGTGCCCAAGGTAACAAAGCATCGTTTAAAATCTTTTCACGGTAGATGTTAACACTTCGAGCGCCGAACCCTGTATAAGTAAAAGTAGTCTAGCGAATATGCACGCACATTGGTAGCAAAAGTTTTCAAAAATATTAATTCGCGTGATTAAATTAGTTCTTAACATTAATTGGAGGACTTTTTTAAGTCTAGGAAAACTTTGATGTTAGAGAACAACCTTCTAATAATAAATAATAAACTATTTATTAAAACATAAAAGAGAAACAAAGAGGTTGGCCTCTGCTTTACGTAAATAAATCACGTAATCCTTAAATCGATTAGGTTATAAATGATTCATTAGCTAGAAACTATAAATGGGTTTATTAACAAATATACAATACAATTTATACAATAAATAATTAGAAGATAATCTTACCTATAAATGAAAAGATTATAAGACCTTTATCACGTATTTAAAGATGTACAATTTATTCTTATTATCTTCTATTTATATTAAATTACAAGTTCATATTATTTAACCGAACTGACATGTGCATAGCAAGCCAGAGCTACTACCAACATAATATTTAATAAATCCCTAGAGGTTATAATAAGAGCGCTAAATTAGGAATAAGATATTATTATCTAATTTACACCTCCTCTGCTAGGGGGACTCTTTTTCTCATAAGGGGAAAAAGAGTAAGGTCTCAGCTTCCTACTGTTCACCACACTTTCCTTGTTTTTCTTATTACACTTTAGTTTATACATAGAGTTTGAAACTTTCTTGCTGATGATGAATGGTCCGCTTCTTATTTCTTCTAACTTGCCCCTGTTTAATTTATTTCCATTCATAACATATACCCATTCTCCTTCTTTGAATTGATGTTCTTTTTTATTCACATCAAATTTCTTTTTATTTTTGAGAAAATTTTTTTCTGAGTTTCTGAATGCTTCTTCTCTATCTTTCTCTATATCTTCTTTTTTGTGTAACTCTTCGGGGATAATATCAGAACTTTGTTCGTACAACAGGTAAGAGGGTGAGTATTTTGTTACGCTATGATTTGTAATATTATATTCTCTTACGCATTCTTCTGCTAATTTCGGCCATGCTCGTTTATCTTTTTCATTTATTTTACATCTTAATCTATTTACTAAAGTCTGGTTTAATCTCTCATTTAAACCATTAGATTGTGGGGAATCTATAGATGTAAATATTAGTTGAATTTTCTTTTCTTTTAGATACTTTTTAAATTTAATTGAATTTAAAGCACTATATTGGTCAACTAAAATCATTTTTATTTCGTTTTTATTTATAATCGGGTTTAGTAATTTAATGAAATCATCTGCAGACTGGGTAGTTGATGTCGAAATCCAAGCATATCTAGAGAAATGATCCACCAGCAAATGCATATATTTCTTTGTTGATCTATTACCACCAAAACCACCTATTGTGTCTATTGACATTATTTCAAATGGACATTTTGCTGGTCCTAGTTTTGATAATAGACCTATTTCTCTTGGACCCCTTGATTTATTCTTTATGCATGTTTCACATGTGTTACAATAATCTTTTATTAATTCGTCCATATTCTTGAAGTAATAAAATGGTCTTATTTTTTCTGCCATTAGATTATTACCAATATGACCGTAGAATTTATGTATTTTATCTATCAATTTTTTTCCAAATTCTTTAGATACATATATTCTTTTATTATTTTTTAATATTTTGAAATTTATATCACCGTTTTTAAAAGTCTTTTTTGAATTTTCAATTTCATCTTTAATAGATTCCTGATCATTAATTATTTCTTCTATCTTGATCATATTCACTATTTCTAAGCAATCTTCTTTATTTTCGAAATCTTCCAAAACTGGATTTCTCGATAAGGTGTCAGCTTCTATATTTTCTTTTCCTTCTTTGTAGACCACTTTAAAATTATATTGTGTTAAGTATAACATCATATCTCCTAGTGCTTCATCAGTTCTCGCTTTTGATTTTAAATTTACAAGTGGTTTATGGTCTGATGTGACTATGAATTCTTTACCTATTAGATAATGTTGCCAGTATACAATCGCTTCCTTAATTGCTAAACATTCCAAAAACATTACTTCTTTCTTCATTTGTCCCGGTGTCAATTTCTTTGAGAAGTATGCTACTGGATGTAGAAATCCATCTTCCTGTTTTTGCTTTAGAACAGCACCCAGCCCCAATCGGCTTGCGTCCACTTCTACAACTGTGTCCTTATTTCTATCGTAGATTGCTAAAATTGGTGTTGTGCATAAATATTTTTTTATGTCTATAAAACAATTTTCGCATTCTTCAGACCATTTAAATTTTTGGTTCTTCTTTAATAAGTTGTGTAGTGGTGCCAACTTATGTGTACAGTGGTCGATGAATTTTCTGTAGAAATTTATTTTTCCCAATATTTGACGAACCATTTTTTTTGATTTTGGACGTTTAAATTCCTTAATCGAAATTAAATTATCCTTAGTTGGGTATACTTTCCCATCTTCAATTTCGTGACCTAAATATTTGACAGAGTGTCTAGCAAACATACATTTTTCTAATTTTAATTTAAAACCTTCTTTTTTTATTGCCTCAAAAAATAACCGAATGTGTTCTAAATGTTCATTAAATGATTTTGAAAAAATCAGTATATCGTCTATATAATTTACACAAAATTCGTTTAAATTGTGTCGTCTGATTATACTTGCCAGAACTCTTTGGAAGATAGCGGGCGAATTCTTGTAACCGAATGGTAGTACCTTCCATTGCCAGTGCCCTCTTCTTGTTATAAAGGCTGTTTTTTCCCTGTCTTTTTCTCTAATTGGGATAGCCCAAAAAGCTGAATTTATATCTAATGCCGAATACCAATCACAGCCGTTAACGTCCACTACTAAATCTTCTATTCTAGGGAATGGCTGTGGTTCTGGCACCACCAATTTATTCAATTCTCTCAGATCTATACACAATCGAGTTCTTTTTCCCTCTACTTTTTTAAAAGCTAACGTCACCGGTGATGCAAAAGGTGAACTCGATTCTTCTATCAGGTCATTTTCCATTAATTTTGAAATTTGAGAATCTATTTCTTCCTGGTCTGGGAATGAGCATCGATATGGTTTCTTTGAGATATATCTGTCTTCTTTTAACTTTATTTTTACTTCTCCAGTTTTAACTGAACCGACATCATATTTATCTTTTGCGAAACATGATTGGTATTCTTGAATTAATTTAACGGTTTTCATTCTCTTTTCTTCATCTAAGTGGATCACATTTTCCTCAAAATTTTTAATATTTCTGTATTCATAAGCTGTAGGATGGTTACCTTTTATGGCTCTTTTCTTCATGTGTATGTTATTTGTAGCTTCTTCTGTTGTTTCTTCTTTTATTTCGTTCTTGTTCCTAAATATATCATCATCATTGATATTATCTATGTCTATTATTTTATCATTTATTCTTTGTTTAATTTTTAAGTTTTCATCTTGTATTAAATTGAACCTTTTTATTGTATCAATCCAATCAATAAATCGTAGTTAAAATTATCATTTTTTACAACTATTAAATTTAATTTGTCTTCTATTTCTCCAATTTTCATATGTAGGTTAGCCAGCCCGGTTTTCAGTAAATTTCACACCATTTATGGTTTTCAATATACTTTTATTCTTTATTAGTTTTGTTTTTAATAATTTTATAAATTTTTCATTAATTAGTGAACATGTAGAGCCATTATCGTATACTGCTTGAATTGTTTTCTCTTTATTTACAATTACCCTAATCTTTATTAATGAAAGTGGTGTGGGATTCCCTTGGCCAATTAGTTTTTTAACATCATTATCTTGTAGTCATGTTTTCATCTTCATCGTCTTCGTCTTCTTCAGTTATATTTATTTCATTTTTTATTGATTCTTTTATTCCAACATGCCTGTATTGGGTGATAACGGTTTTTAAGACCCAACGATTCACATCTTGTGCATGGGGTCTTCTTAGTTTTTGAAATTTTCAATAATTTATCTTTAACATAATCAAATTTTTTTCTTCACTTTTCTTCGTTTCCCAATTCGTCGTTATATGGTGATAATCATTAATTTTCTTTAGTTCGTTTATTAAATCATCCATAGTCTTAATTTTCTCCCTTTCCAATTTATTTTGTATTTCAGCCGGTAAATTAAACACAATTTGATAAATCCTAAATAATTCTGGTATATTTTTATCCGCTTCCAGTAATAATCGTTCTTTCTTAATTACGTATTCGATTAATGATCCAGAAATATATTTAAATCCAAATGCTGCGCAGATGGGAGCCCAATTTCTTTTTTCATAAGTCAGCAAAAAATTTTTTTCCAACCATCCCAATCAGAAGCTGATAATTTCATTAAATTGGCACTATACCACTCTTTTATATTGCCCTCAACGAAGATTTTTAATATTTCTATTTTTGTGTTATTATTACTAATTTCACACCTAAGGCACTCCTTTTCGAATGACTCCATCCAAACTGTTGCCTCTTGCCTTCCATTAAATTTTACAATTAAAAATTTTTTTCTATCTCGTTTAAATTTACTTGAGTATGCGATTTTAATTTAGTTTTTAGGTCATTGATTTGCTCTAATAGAAAATGTTCATTGGATGTTAACTCACCCTTTTTTCCTGTTGTACAATCAGTTTCCTGATATTCCTCCAAAACATAATCCTTCACACAAAAATTTTCTTCTTCATCCAGATAAATTTTTTTTAATTCTGGTTTAAATGTTACTCCTATTTTCCTGTACCCTCCGTTCTTTGTAATAGATTGAAGAGTATTACTAACCGTCCTCAAAGATAGCTAGTTCGGGATGGTTTTCAACCTTCTTCAATTCTTCTGAATTCGATACCATACCCTCTTGTCCAAAGATATTCCGATCAAGATGTTCTCCCTTTCATTCATCTTCATCAGATGTAAATGCAGTTTTGGTTGAGTCATTATTGTATCTTCTTATAATCTTTTTGTAATCCTTAAATCGATTAGGTTATAAATGATTCATTAGCTAGAAACTATAAATGGGTTTTATTAACAAATATACAATACAATTTATACAATAAATAATTAGAAGATAATCTTACCTATAAATGAAAAGATTATAAGACCTATAGAGGAGGGTTGCGGCAGGAATAACACTCTGATATATTATATAAATACTTGTTTATTGACTAGAAATAATACAGCAAAAGGGGGTGGAGTTGTTGGATGTTCGCTCGTTCGTGTCGCGTTGCAGACTGCCCGTCTGTCCGCCCAGGCTTGTGTGCCGGTGGAGACATCTGGTGGCGTTAGTGTATGGGTGGCAAGTGCTGCCCACTACAGACCTTTATCACGTATTTAAAGATGTACAATTTATTCTTATTATCTTCTATTTGTATTAAATTACAAGTTCATATTATTTAACCGAACTGACATGTGCATAGCAAGCCAGAGCTACTACCAACATAATATTTAATAAATCCCTAGAGGTTATAATAAGAGCGCTAAATTAGGAATAAGATATTATTATCTAATTTACAAACATACATACACATATACCTATATTAAATACTTATAATATATATATTATTTATTTATTTGGGACTATAGTTTCGAAGGCTTGGTCTTCATCATCAGACTTTTTTTAATAATAAATATTATTTTTAATGGGGTCAGTATCGCGTGGATATTGAAATTGTTTTTTCTTATTTAGCCGAGAAGCCAGTTAGACATTTCTCGGCTAAGTAAGAAGAAAATTTTCAAAATCCACGTGATACTGACCCCAATGAAAAATAATATTTATAATTAAAAAAAAGACTGATGATGAAGGCAGAGTCTTCTAAACTATAGTCTCAACAAATAAACAATTTATACCATTAACATATATAAAAGAAAAAAATTTGATTGTTTATATAAATTAAAAAAATACAAATCTTTTATAAAAACAATCCAGAACACGTTTGGTTTTTAAATAAAATTGTTCTGGATTGTTTTTTTATAAAAAGATTTGTATTTTTTTAATTTATACATATCGTCGGCTTAGAGTGTAAAGCTGCTAACTCCATTTTTTATCATAAATGAGAAATTAATACCGTTCGAAAGAAAAAGAGATGCAGCATCCTCCATGTAAAACTGCTACTTAAAATTACCATCTTAAGTTGTAGAAAAAAAAATGTTAAAAATAGTTTTTCAATAAGAACAATATTAAATTTTGTTTGTTTTATCTCTGCCCTGTAAAATTTCCTTGTTGTGAGTTAGCAGGTTTACTCTCTAAGGCGACGATATATACCTATATATTTAATATTTATGTGTGTATGTTTATTTACATCAAGCAGAGAACAACCTCTTTGTTGATACTCTCAAAAATTTTCTATATATTAAAAATTTATTTTTTATTTAATTGATTTTAATAAATAAAGTATTAGTAGATTATTTTAAACGCCTAACGCCTATATTTTGGACATGGTAAGTCGCAGAGATTTGAACTTTTATAAACTTAAGATATCTATGCCCTATGCTTTTGATTGAAATTATAGAACGGGGAGTATTTAGTCTAAGCACTCTTGTCTTTTTCCGGGTTTCTCAAATAGACTTGGAAAACCCTAAACTAATTTGAAAAAAGAAAATTGGTCTGATAATTTCGAATAAGAGAGAAGTTAATGTGAAAGTCGTGTGGTGGCCACGACACTTAATTGTTATTTGAAATTCACTATGTTTATCAAGTACTAAGTCAGGGATAAAAACCTGGTCTCATTTGCGCGCTATAAGCATACTGATGTCTCATAATGCACTCCCTCTACTCTCTCTCTGGAACCCATGTTAAGTTCATAAAATTCTAAACACTTGGAATGGAAATTATTTTGGTATTTTTAAAATAATTAGTTTAAATGATAAATGAAAAAAATAATTACGGTATCTTAGATTTGCGAGTCCCACTCGCACTTGGCTACTTTTTACATGCTTTATATTAGCTTCACTTGTATCTATTTATCAATGTGACTTTTGTTCTGTTAAATTCCGCAATCAAAATAAAAATAATAAAGCAATAAAAATAATTAAGACTAAAAAGTAAAAAAATAAAATATATTTAAAAAAAAACCAAAAAACATGCTTCTAAAAAGTACAAAACAATGTAATACTTAATCAAAAAGCGTGGGACACTGTCGAAATTAATTAAAACTACATGCTTCTCGCCCCACGCTTTTTGATTAAGTATTACATTATTTTGTACTTTTTAGATGCATGTTTTTTAGTTTTTTTTTTAAATATATTTTTCTTCGTTTCGTTTGAGAATTAAAACGTGACTAATTGTGTCGCTACAATACTTGCCTGTCTGTCTGTTGGCCCGACTGTAAAATAAATAAGATAGAAACTTGTAATTTACAATTCATTTTTATTAATTTTCCATAAAATAAAAAATTATATTAAAATGTTAATCAGAAAAATATTTTGGATAGGGTCAAATTTTATGTGAGGTCAAAAATAAGAATTTTTTTTTAATTTTACCTGAAGTGATCTAGGCTACATTTTTTTAAATTTAATGTTCAATAAAATGACGGTGTGGAAGGGCCCTAAAATGGTCATTTTAGATGATTTTTGTATCAGCTCAACTTAATTAAAATACTTAAAGTTCTGAAAAAATTCTTAAAATTAGTTCATTTTTACCTTATGAGCATCAAATAAAAATGGATTTGATATATCAAGTATTTTGGAAGATGTATTCATTTTACTGCTACCTCGCTGCCCTGTGAGTGGGCCAGTTTTGAATTCACGAAGCGACATATTAATCAGCGACTAATAAATTAAATATGGATGCTTCGGTATGCTCCATTATGCTCCTGCCAGTGGCATACCTAAGGGCGGGGGGGTGCAGTCTGCACCGGGCGGCACATATTTTGGGGCGGTATTTTTTATATTTAGTTATAGTTGGAAAAAACAACTTGTTCACTTCATAAGTTTACTATTCGATTTCCACGAATTATTAATTACTATATAATTTCGAATATTTTTCCTCGTCGTCAAGCAGGGTAGAAAATATTATATCTAAAAATTTTGCTCGGAGTAGGTATTCCTGGTACGTCAAGATCCGTTTGCAATTCAAAATTTAGACGCAGATTTCAATGAAGGAGTAAAACATCCTGGTAATACAATCAAAGCCAAAGGTGAAATAAGAAAGCTTAATCGCAACTGTTTTTTTTTTTCAAATTTTGCCTAATGGTAGAAAGCTGTTAAGATCGTGGATGGTGTATTCACCATCGAAGAAAAGTATTTATAGTTTTTGCTTCAAACTGTTTGATGAACTTTGTAAATCAAGTTTTAATACGGAAAATGGTTTTAACAAATGCTGGAAACTTAATCCTTTAAAAAAGTATCTTGTATTTTTATAAAAGTTGCATTTATAGATATATCAACTTATGTGGCCTCCTTTATATTACTGCCTAATTTAATTAAATATGGCATCCAATGGTAAAAAAGTTCCCCACCTATAGTTTATCTCAATTACAATTATTTATGTTTATTAATTTATAAAAACCACCATTTGATTGACTTAGAAAGGGCGGCAAATTGGAGACAGTCCCGGGCGGCGAAAGTTCTAAGTACGCCACTGCCTCCTCCTCCGCTTATTGAGGTAATGAGGAAACCAAATTCGGCCATTCACGATCCTGCGGAAAAACGAACTAATTTTTTTTTCGGTAGACATATAAAGAATGACATCTGTATTATGGTCCTATATGTGTGCATTTACTGGTTACTAATCGAACTAACGCATTCGCAAATTCATTTATCCCTATGACATCTAGAGACTGGAACTCTCTTCCCCGACCGTCTTTCCAGCAACTTATAACCTTAAATCTTTCAAGACCGGCATCCACAGATACCTTCGACTTCTACCCAATCCCTAAATCTCTTCTTTTCTTTAAGATAAAAGGGTCCACCGCGGTCTACAGAGGTTGTACCTTCTTGGTACGCTTTCTTCTTGTATCAATATCATTATAAAAAAAAAAAAAATACAAATTACATACCTATGTATATACAATAAAATAATAGCTATAGATACACTAATATAAATTGGAATACTGCTTAATATAATATCGGGGAGGGACTACTCTGATTAGTAATTCTTTAGGGATCTATCCCAGGAGCAGCCATGTTCGAGAGCATGCCGTGGTCATAAAGAACCGTGAAAAGTTCAAGTGAGAACCCTGAAATATGCTGCAAGGGACTTCAAGAGTCTGACACCCCCGAACCAAAACTGATGTAACCCGTGGGTGGCCTTTTGGGCTGGTCAGATTAATAAATTCATGAAACGACGGGTCATTCAGCTAAAGTCGACCGGCTTATTTGTATATTGTTTTAAAAAGATAAGCCTTCAAAGCATAAAGAGTGTATTCATTCTTCTATTATCCTTTATTTTAATAAAGCCAATAATTATCATGATGTTAAAGAATAATTCGTTCTGTTCATTTTGGTTGAGATAAGGAATACTAAAGAATTAATTTTTTTTCTACTTCTGGTAAGTAATGCTTGAGTAACTATCAAAAAATTTGATTAAGATGTAGCAACAAAGCAACATCCCTTATTATTCTCATTCTTTAAGTCTTTTCTTACTCGACCGGTGAATTTTGAAATTTAGAATAAATAATAAGTTTTACTTTAAAAATAATATAGGTAAAGAGAATACTTATTGACACTTTTTTGAGTTATAGGCACTTACAGAAAACAGTTAATTAAGTTAAAATGGTACAAGAACAACAAGAGTCTTAGACGAACTGTTTCAAGAGAAGAATCATAGCCTGCTCGCGTGATAATTCTCAAAGCTATTACGACTTCAAGAGTATGAGTCTTCCATAAAAGGGGCCAATAACTATGCAGTTTTCCTTAATTTTATTTACTTGCAAGTCTTGCTGAAAAAAAGTTTTTGTTTTAATAAAAAATAGGTACCTACTAAATATATAGATATATTTATTATAAATCATTTCAACAAAAATAATCTTTATAAAAAAACAAAATAAAACTGATTTCAAAAAAAATAAAACGCCCGTCGCTTTCTCTTACGAGATGCATGCAAGGTATTATATTAAGTCACTATTAATAACATTACTAAAAAGAGAAAATAAAAATAATTTTTATAAAAAAAATAAAACCGTCTTTAAAAAAATTAAATGCAACAAATAAAATAATAAGAACTCAAAAATAAAAATAAAATGCACTAAAAGGTTTAAAATAATTATCTAATTTAGTTACAACTAAACGATGAAATTGTTACATGAAATCACTTTTTGAAGTCGGTGCCAAAAATATACATTTTATGAATCGAACTCGATGGATCTACTCATAGAGTAAGAACTACTATGGATTATGGTATAAAGAAACCTAGGTGCTATGGATCTACTTAGTACGTTTGACGGGTAAGCTGGCTTATATAGTTTGTTTAGCGCCGACTTCAAAAAGTGATTCATGTAACAATTTCATCGTTTAGTTGTAACTAAATTAGATAATTATTTTATACCTTTTAGTGCATTTTATTTTATTTTTGAGTTCTTATTATTTTATTTGTTGCATTTAATTTTTTTGAAGTCGGTTTTATTTTATTTTTATAAAAATTATTTTTATTTTTCTCTTTTTAGTGATGTTATTAATAGTGACTTAAGATAATACCTTGCTTGCATCTCTTAAGAGAAAATGTCGAGCGAATGTATCAAAAAATGATAATAAAATTTAATTCATAAATATAGAATTTCTCTCGAAACGTTTGCGGGTTTTAAATGAACGTTTTAAGATTGTTTTTTTTTTATAAAAGATTTTATTTATTATAATTTCGATTATTTGCTCATAAGAATTGAATTTACGTTATTTCGTCATTGATCATATCATCAGAACTTGACCCAATTAATATGGGACCATCCCTAAGGCATCCCCTTTCCAATAAAAAAAGAATCATCGAAATCGCTCTACGAGGCAAAAAGTTCTCGCTGAACATTCATAAAAATAAATAAATAGTTAGGTATCTTGACTTCCTTGGAGCTATATTGATCCAAACGGAGAAAGAATCATTAAAATCTGTTCATAAACAAAGAAGTTATGCCTGAACAAACATAACAAAAAGGTCCAATACCAATGAAATTTATATTTTTACCAATCGGAAACTAGACTGAACCCAATGCAAAAAAAAGCATCAAAATCGGTTCACAATTGGCAAAGAAATCAGGTAAGATAGAAAAAAAAATTCAGTCCAATTGAGAACTTCCTCCTTTTTTGAAGTCGGTTAAAAAATTAAAAATATCAAATCGAAAAAAAATTTATTTTATTCAAAAATAATTATAATCTAAGTCCAATTTCATAATTTTACTCTTTTTAGATTAAATAAAACATCTTTAATGGAAATTTTACAAAGTATACACTATTCTAGTTACACCAACAATTTTTTGTTATATCGTGAATAGAAAATGTAAGTTTTAATATACAATATTTTTTCTTTTTTTGGAAAGTTTTTATTTTTTGATTAGACTAAACATGAAAAAATAGAAAATAAAATAAAATGTGTTAAGTATAATTGAAAGAGTGAAGTGAACATATTATCAGTGAGTCTAATATAAACTCGTATTTTATAACCATATTGAAGTTACAGTGTAAAAAAAATGATAATTAAAATTTTTATAGTACTTAATTCTGGAGCAGTTCATGTTTTGATTGATGGAACTATAAAATTACCTGGACTGATCCAGAAGTAGAAGCCGAGAGAGAGATGAGTGTACTTGATAAGAAATATTCATTTATTTTAGATTTACTTTAGTGGACTAATACGATAAAAACCTTCCAAATTTTTCCTCATTAGTTTAATACTAAAATTTCATAATTCCCGCTGGAGTGTTCTTTGCCTCCATAAGGATAATAGCAGACTCCATGAGATCGTTGAATTTTCCCAATAACAGAACTAGAATGGTGTATAACTCTTCCTACATAAAGAGGTTCGCCTCTTTCAGTTCTTCCCCCTAAAACTGCATCGCTTGGAAAACAGGCAGAAGAAACCCATCTTCCACCAGGACTATGGCAGAGAACCTGAAAAAATTAATTTATAATCAGAAAACATAAATAACTTTTTGCTCATTAAGATAATAGAAATTATCTCATTTAGATATGATTTAAAAAATACATAAATTATTTTATAATTTTTAATTAAATGTCATTTAAGATATCTTTTCGGATTAATTAAGGAATTTTAAAGAATTATTTTGGATGGAAACAATTTGAATTGTGTTGTAAATTGCCAGAAATCTAGTTAATTTATGAATATTAATTAAAAATGGATTCTATTCTGTATGCATGGTGTTATCAGAAGCTGGCAATTTTCCATATACCTACAGAGTAGGGCTTAAAGATCAACCACATTTTGAAGAGGTATAAAAAAATGAAAAAATTCAACTAAAAAAAACTGAATATATTATTGATAAGAACATAAAATAATTTTTTTAAATGTGTTTTAAACATTATCAGACAAAAAAAGGGGTCAAAAATGAAAATGCTAGCCCTTTCGACCAAACTCAACCAAATTACATATATATATATATACATATAATATACATATTCTGTGGAGCTCCAGAAGAATAGAAATGCAAAAACTAACCACCCAAAATGGGGGGGAGGGTCAAAAATGAAAATTCTAACCCTTTCGGCCAAACTATGTATAAAAATTTGGTTAGTTTTTGCATTTATAGCCTTTTTGGGGCCCACATAATATGTATACAAAATTTGGTTGAGTTTGGTCCAAAGGGCTAGAATGTTCATTTTTGACCCCCCCCCCCCCCCTTTTTTTTTGTCAGATAATGTAAAACTCATTTAAAAAAAAATATTTTATATTCTTTTCAAAAATATATTCAATTTTTTTCTAGTTGAATTTTTTCATTTTTTTATACCTCTTCAAAATGTGGTAGATCTTTTGCCCCACCCTGTATATTAGAAAAAATAAAGTTTCAAAAAGAGACTAAAATCTTAAAGTTAATACAAGATCTTAAAGATCAAAAATATTTTGATAAAAAATTTTGGAACATAACTTAATATATTTAATCTCTTATTCGCTAGCCGAAAGAAAGACATGATTTTATCACAGGTTAATCTTTTGATAAAAATATAATCTTATCTAGAGGTGATGAATGCTAATAATAGATCAAATATCGTATGTTAAGTCAAAGAAATCGATTCTGTAAATATTCAACAAATAATATCAAAACCAGATTACCTCATAGTCTTTACAGTGGTGTTCTTTTCCACCCCAAGGCACATAACAACAACTATGTCCTCTAACTAATTTTCCAATCAGAAGGGCTCCATGTTTATGAGCTCGTGCAACAAAAATTTCATTCATTGAATCAAATCCGCCACCAACCGCTCCGGGAGGGATATAGCCTTTGGAAGCAGGTACCCAATGTCCCTGAGTATGAGGAGGATGAGAAGGAGAGCTGGGGGGATAAGGGGAAAAGTTTGGAGGATAAGACGGTGGAAAAGTAGGATATGGGGCGGGAGAGCTTCCTAGAGGTGGTTGTGGAGCTGCTGATCCAGGGGGGTAATAACCCCCGATTGGGGGTTGTGGTGCTGCAGTTCCAGGAGGATAATAGCCAGGTTGTGGTGGTGCTGTTCCAGGAAGAAGTGGATAATGACCTGGTGGATGCGGATAATGTCCCTGATTCCAAGCTGCAACAAAGACAAATAAAGTGATCGCTAAAACTGTAACACTAGAACAGTTGATAGGTCATTTTGATTCTTTTTAATCATTTAAATTATCAGTATTTTCTTACTAATTATAACTATGAAACTTCTTGACTTTACATTATTTTTTAAGTTAAAATGAAAAAAAAATTAATCTCCAGTAATTCTTATTTAGAACAGACGAACAAATCATCTTGACCTTTAAAATAGTTTTTCTATAAGATAAATTGTTTTTGTTATTTGAATATATTAGACAGTATCAGGGCCGTACCTAGGATTTTTTCGGGAGGAGGGGGTTAAATCTGATAAGAATCTGACACCCCTTTTTGGCATTCCCCTAGGGAAAAAAAAATTTCGGGGTGCCAAGCCCATTTTCATCCAAAAGTCGTTAAAATAGTTTTAAAAAATCCGGTACTTGTGTATTAACGCCACCGCAGCTACTAAAATGAAAACTTGTACTCCTGTTTTTTAAATTCACGTCAATGATCTTAGTTAATTATTTCACTTCTTTGTTCTTAGAAAAAATCTGTAAAAATGTACCTACATTTTAATTTTTTTTCTATTTTATTTAAGAGTGACCGGATAAAACTGCTTTGGTTGTTTTTATATACGGTAATAAAATTGTTTAAAATAATAAAACTACTTTATTATTTACACTTTACTTTAAATTAAAATTAGGCATAGACTGAAAATGAAAAGGGGGCGATAGGTGTTAGTCAACCTCCAGAAAGGGGATGGGCCACAAAAGGTTGGGAACCACTGCTCTAGACTAAATTAATTCAAATAGATTAATTAAAAAGATAAATATAAATTATTTGGATTTAAAAAAACCAAAAATGTTACATTGCGTCTGCTACGGTTGTTTTAGTGTTAAAAGAATAAGCATTAATATTTATTAATAATGACTTCTAGGATTTATGCTATGCAGTCTAAATTAATGTTCAAACAAAAGTTGAAGTAAATAAAATAATTCTTACCCATTATGAGAAGAGAGCTGTATCAGTTGTGACAAGATAGTGTGAAATCAATTTAATAAGTAGTCTCTTTACAATATAAATAAATGAGTCACATCGAACGTCACTTAATGAGCAGGATGAATGGCGTAATTACCTACTTTTCCTGATAAATTATTTTTTTCCTTATCTATTTCTCTCATCATTTTTTTGTAAAATGATATTACCATTATACAGGGTGAGGCAAAAGGTTGTTAACATTGAATATATATTTTTTTTTGCAGATTAAAATTGTAATTTTAAATTAAATTAAATTTTAATCCGCGAAAATAAAAATATAATTAATGTTAACATCTTTTTGCCTCACCCTGTATATTGAACTTGACAATGGAAGTTTTCATTTTATAAGGAGTTAACTGAATAATGTGTTTTCTTCTTGAAATAAATATTTTTATCTTAATATTTAAGATTGTAGTTCCAAAGGCCTTCCTTTCTTCTTAAGCTCATTATAAATAGTTTTTTTTTAACATCCAGACTTCTTCTTATATCACACTATAGTATGGGCCATAGTATTTTAAATTCGTTTTTACAGACATAGTAGGTGGAAAGAGAAAACAAAAATTATTTTAAAAATTCTTAGAGCTTGTATCTTTACGTCTTTTCAAGCTTACGTTAGTTTTCACTAACACCTGGCCAATCAGATGAAAGTGGGCGAGGCACAATTGCCGCCTA
Source organism: Forficula auricularia (assembly GCA_024734495.1). Classification (NCBI taxonomy): domain Eukaryota; kingdom Metazoa; phylum Arthropoda; class Insecta; order Dermaptera; family Forficulidae; genus Forficula; species Forficula auricularia. The sequence continues at coordinate 17,303,647 of JALMQS010000128.1, forward strand.
TTTCAAACCAATTGAATTATTAACTATTTATTATTTGATCTTAAATGAGGCGATTAAAACCGTGAGAGCAGTTAGATGTTCTCGTAAGGAGAAAAAGACTCTTAAGAAAACAAAATCTTTTATGTCCTTATCAATATTTTTATTTTAAAACTGGGAGACAGTTTCGGCCGACACTCTCTTGAATTGCAAAGAAAATGTAAAAATAATATTACCAATGTACTATTGAAAACTGAGGGTGAGTGGACTGATCTTTATATATATTTGTTTCTTGATTGTATTGCAATTGTAAAGTTTATGTATTTGTACTTTTTAGACTGATGATGGCTTGAGAGTGTCGGCCGAAACTGTCTCCCAGTTTTAAAATAAAAATATTGATAAGGATATAAAAGATTTTGTTTTCTTAAGTCTTTTTCTCCTTACGAGAACATCTAACTGTTCTCACGGTTTTAATTGCCTCATTTAAGATCAAATAATAAATAATAAAAACATCATAGTACTGCTATCTAATGAATTATTAACGTTTAGGGAAAGCGGTGTTGATTTATAGTGAAACATATTAAACACAGGAATTATTTAACGGATTATAGTGGTGTTTCACAAAGTGGAAATAAAATTAAAAAATCTTTTAAATTATATTTTGGAGATTTTTATTTATCTCTATACATATTTCGGGCTATGAACCCTTCATCAGGAGGTTTAACAAAAAACTGAATTTAAATTTTACTTTGTATTGATGTTATAATCTAGTGGTTAATAAGATTGGAGTAATTTTTGGAGACGGACTGATAAGTGAATTAAGCAGATATCGATGAGGCAGTCCAAAAAAAGAAGAAGATAATTTACACTATCTTTTTATTCATAAAACCGACGTTCGGGGGCTATTCCCTCCTTCTTCAGGGTTTTGAAAAGTCAGTGAAGTAAATCCAATGCGACATTCCCCTCTGTCTCCTCTTTCAGTGGCAGTAACAAGAGTAAGTAAAAGAGGAGACAGAGGGGAATGTCGCATTGGATTTCCTTCACTAACTTTTCAAAACCCTGAAGAAGGAGGGAATAGCCCCCGAACGTCGGTTTTATGAATAAAAAGATAGTGTAAATTATCTTCTTCTTTTTTGGACTGCCTCATCGATATCCGCTAGTGGTTAATATTTTGGTACAGGGTGGAGGGGGAGCCAATGGGCGTTGAATGAATTTGTGTGGTTGAATTTAGAGGTATGTGGGGGGGGGGGGGGAGAAGCTGGGTATTGAACAAATTGTCTGACTAAAGTCCAGAGGAATCAGGTAGGATGCCTATGGTCGAAATTTATTTATAAAGGATTCTAGAAATACCTATTAAAGGAATTTGTATAAAGTTTTTAAGTAATAGCCGTAAAATCAAGATGTCTAATATACATTATCTTTTTACTTTACTTATGGTCAAGTATTGCAATCGTGCATGAAAAAAGTGTTTTTTTTCTTTCTTTTTTTCGAAATAACTCAAAACGACTGAAACTTTTTGTGGACGAGCTAGCTCAAAACTAGTGTGGATATAGAAACCAAATTTCACACGTAGTTTTGGTCCATTGAGATTAAGAGCTGATTAGATTTTGGTGGATATCGACCCAAAATTAAGGGGGGTGGAGGGGGGGTTAAAAATTAAAAATCTAGGCCATTTGAGAAAACTATTCTAAATTTTGTATACTTAATCAGTGGGACCCCAGAAGACTAAAAATGCAAAAACTAACCGCCCAAAATGGGGGGGGGGGGGTCTTAAAATGAAAATATAGGCTCTTGTACCAAACTCAACCAAATTTTGTATACATAATCAGTGGGCCACCAGGAGCTTAAAAATGCAAAAACACATGATTATAAATAATTTTATTAAATATTAAATATAAGTGAGGGGCCAGGTTATATGGTAAAGTCAAGTGGATGGCCACATCAGAACACGTCAGCTTATTTTAATCTTATATATATTCTAACTTATAACTAATCTGGTTGTTTATTATATTATCTTTCTTTCTATTATTATATTTTTATCAATTTAAAACTAAATCAAATAATATACCGTATCATATGAATTTTTTTTTTATCTTATATAAAACTACTTTCTTCTGATATTGTTATATTGTCCGTAAACTATCGAATAATCATTACCAATTTATCTTATTGTAAAATACTTTATACTATACTAATATATCCTATCAGTGATGGATTTGCGCACAGGCGCACGAGTCGTGAGCCTTGGGTTCTCTTAAAATTATTATAAAAACCTCACAATAAAATCTCTATAAATCGTTTAAAACATGAGATTTTCTGCATTTTTGATCCAGAAATCGTAAAGCAAAATTTTGATCCAGAAATCGTAAAGCAAAAAAGCCCAAATTCAAACTTTTTGATAATTCGAAATCTCGATAATTCGAATTTTTTGTGTTTTCTTCTTGAAATAAATATTTTTATCTATTTAAGATTATATGTGGTTCCAAAAGCCTTCCTTTCTTATTAAGCTCAATATAAATAGTTTTTTTTTGCACTAACATCCAGACTTCTTATATCAGTATACTGTGGGCCATAGTATTATAAATTCGTTTTTACAGACATAGTAGGTGCAAAGAGAAAACAAAAATTGTTTTAAAAATACTTACGGCTGTATCTTGACGTCTTTTTTCCACCGTCTTTTCACTCTATCTTGCATACCCGTTCTTGTTCGTAGAATTTCACCTCTACACGACATACTTATCATTGATTATTTTCTTACTATACTAAAAACAAATCGGCTTCGCTAAGTAATTTTTTGTCTTAGTTAAGTGCTATATTAATAAGGTTTTTAATTTTTGTTTATTTATTCACCCGCTTGATTTGATTTAATTCAAACACTTATTTTATTTTGATTCTCACACCTGATAATAAATGAAAAAACTAACAAAATGATTTTTCATATACTCTCAATCTAACTACAGTAACAAGAACTTAGTAAATATAGTACGGATGCGTACACAAGATACATCTTGCTTGCACGAGCCACGAGATTAATTATTTTTTGAACTCGCTCAAGCCGCTTTTTCAGTTTAAGTAAAGCATTACTTTGATGTCTACATGCCTAGGTTGGTAAACTCTTTTTAAACGATGGAAAAGGGTAAAAACTTAGAATTTACCTGCCTGTCATCTGATTGGCCATCCCACCCGGCACAAGGTGAATTTTAAGGTTTTACCCTTTGTCAACGTTTAAAAAGAGTTTACCAACCGACATACAACTGGCCCTTAGAGGGGTCGGTTTCAGACACCCAGTAACGGTAGTATGACATGACTGAAGCCAGACAGGGCAGTCATATTCTGCGGCTGAGATAGCAATAAGTCTCTGATTCTACTTGAGAATAAAAATAGATCAAACTCTCTTTTGCCGATTAGAACACTAGCTACTAGTCAAATAGTTTCCTAGGTAAATGGTAAATCCTATTTAAAAATACGAATTCTTAGTTATTTTTATAAGTTTAAATACTTTTTGGGCTCTGCAGAACCACAAAATTCGAATTTTTGTAGAAAATTTGAACTCTAGCTTTACAAAATATTGTATATTTTCAACGAGAATCCAAAAAATTAGTACTCAAAAAATGTGCTTACTAACTAAAAATAAAAGCGTAATTAAGGCCTTATTTAAATTAGTTAAACTTTATTTTATAAATTTGCCGATTTGTTGAAGTGAGGAATAGGGTGAATGCTAAAATCAGAAAAATTAAAGAGGAATTCTGGCAAAAATTTACAAACGAGATGGAAAGTGACCTCTATGGTGCCCAAAAGAAGGTGTGGAAAATTCTGAGGAAAAGCAGAAAGGAGACTAATGAGTTAATCACAAACAACAAAATAACAATTCAGGAATGGGAACAGTACTTCAAAACCCTATATTTTAACTCAAACAACAACATCGAAGATATCGCACTTTCAGTCGACGATACACACATCAACCGAGTTGCATTTACCAAGTCTTCGCGACTCATGCAAAAAAATCATCTCTGAGGCAAAGAAATCATTCGACCAGAGGATAGCTGACCGTCTCGCATCTTGCCCCAATGGAAAACGGGCCTTTTTCTCGTTACACAAGGCAATAAATAGAAATTTCGCGTCCGCCTCACTTCCGCCCCTCTTTCACCCAAATGGTTCAGTAGCCAATGACCCCGCTGAAAAAGCCGAATCACTAGCATCCTATTTCGCAACTAACTCCACTTTAGATGACAAAGGGCTTAACCCGCCCACTTATACCCCCCAAACCAACCTCATGGGCAAAATAATTTTCAGGCCCCAAATAATCATAAAAGCCATTAATAAATTAAATTCCAAATCCGCCGCAGGCCCGGATAACATCCCACCAATTCTCATTAAAAAATGCGCCCCTGAACTTGCCCCTATCTTATCCAAGCTATTCCAACTCTCTTACGAGTCGGGCATATTCCCCAAAAGCTGGAAAATAGCCAGAGTCACACCTATTCCTAAAAAAGGAGACACATCACAAATCTCTAATTACAGGCCTATCTCGATCACCTCTGTTCTTTCCAAATTAATGGAATTAGTCATAAACCAACACGTCCTTCATCACTTAGAAAACAATAAATTAATTCACGATAGGCAATATGGATTCAGACAAAATCGTTCCACAGGCGACATCTTAACCTATGTCACCCACACCTTGAACAATACTCTAGAGGCCGGAAAAGAAACCCTCGCTGTAGCCCTTGATATCTCCAAAGCTTTTGACCAGGTTTGGCACAAAAATCTTCTTGCCAAACTACCAGCCTTTGGATTCACACCAACACTTCGCAAATGGATAGAAAGCTTTCTGACAAACCGAAGTATAAAAGTTGTGGTGGATGGAACATCTTCTGAATCGTTCTCCACAAACTCTGGTGTTCCCGCAGGCTCTGTAATCTCCTCCACACTCTTCCTTATTTATATAAACGACCTTATTGATCAAACGGCAAACCCCACTCATTGTTACGCCGACGATAGCACTCTACACGGCAAACCCTCTCTCCCGAATAATCGAATCAATATTGCCTCCTCAATTACTCTCGACCTAGACAAACTGAATAAATGGGGCTCTCAAAATTTAGTTAACTTTAATTCAAATAAGACTCAATGTTGTCTAATTTCTAGGCGCGAAAATAGAGATTTCCCTGATATTCACTTCGATTCGAATACCCTGAAAATGTGTGACAGCCTATCCATGTTGGGCGTCTCTGTCGCATCTGACCTGTCTTGGAATGAACACATCTCCTCTGTGGCGAAATCTGCAGCAAGGAAGATTGGCTTCTTATTCAGGTCCAAGCGATTTTACAAACCCCCACAACTTCTCACCATCTACAAGGCCCAAATCCGCCCCTGTCTCGAATACGGCTCTCATCTGTGGAGAGGAGCCTCAAAATATTCTCTTGCTACCCTTGATGCAATTCAGAAACGAGCCGTCAGGCTAATTGACGATTCTACCCTCACCGACTCCCTCGACTCGCTGGCTCATCGAAGAGATGTCTCCGCCCTTTCCCTTTTCTATAGATACTATCACGGCAGGTGCTCTGATGAGATAAAATCAATAATTCCCCCCAAAGCATACTTTGCACGCAGCACACGTTTTGCCGACTCCCAACACTCTTTCGCGGTCAAATTAGAAAAGTGCCGGACCACTTCATTCGCGAATTCATATATCCCCATGACTTCAAGGAACTGGAACTCTCTCCCAGCCTCTATCTTTCCCAGCACCTATGATCTTCAAACCTTCAAAACCAGGGTGCATAGACACCTACGTCTACACCCTCTCACTTAATCAACTTTCCCTTCTCTTCGGTAATGCAAGGGTCTTTTCGAGATCCATAGGGGCTACATCTTTACTGGTGCACCCCTTCTTGCATTCGATTGCATTAAAAAAAAAAAAAAAAAAAGAAGATGTTAAAGTCGAAATAGGAAAGCTGAAAAACAGGAAGGCATCTGGTCCGGACGACATATCAAATGAGATGCTGAAGTACGGCGGTCCTGAGCTAATCAAACATCTTACAAATATGTTCCAGAAGATCTATAAGGAATGTACAATACCTGTAGATTGGAAAAGCAGTATCACTATACCGGTTTTTAAAAAGGGCATCAAAACAGATCCGGAAAACTATCGAGGAATAACCCTGTTGAATACTACCGCCAAACTATTCTCTAAAATAATCCTAAACATTCTTTTAGGGTTTATCTCGCCAAGAGAAGAACAACAGGGGTTCAGAAAGAACAGATCCACCACAGATGCCATATTCATCATTAGACAACTAGTTGAAAAGGCAATAGAGTTTAATAGGCCAGCATATCTTTGCTTTGTCGATCTCTCCAAAGCCTTTGATCGTGTAAGGTTACAGGATGTTACGGAGTGCCTTCTCAAGCGAGGCGTTCCTCCAAGAATTTTAAAAATTATCCAAGATCTAAACACAGGTAACACGACTTACATCAAATCCAATAGCGAGAGAACAAAACCTATTAGCATCTTCAGTGGAGTAAGACAGGGAGATTCATTGAGTCCTATGCTCTTCAACGTGATAATGGACGATATTATCGAAAATCTACCTGAACACCTTGGCTACAAATTGGGGGAAATCACTTTGCCAGTGGTGTGCTATGCTGATGACGCGGTCCTGATGGCGGAGTGCGAAGAGGACCTTCAAATTCTCCTGGACAAATTCTCTGAAAATTCCGATCGGCTTAACATGCAAGTCTCTACCACCAAGACAAAATGCATGACGATTGCAAAAGCTTCCCTTAGGTGTAACTTAGTCATCAACAACAGTCCAATAGAACAAGTCCCAAGCTTTAACTATCTGGGAGTTCAGATTTCTAGCAGACGAAACCTTAAGGAAGAAGTAACTTCGCAAGTCATCAAAGGAGCAAAAATTTCGGGCTGCCTATCCAATCTAGTCTGGAAAAATAAGTTTATGTCTTCCGAAAGTAAAATTAGGATATATAAGACCTGTGTTCGCCCGATAATAACATATGGGGCTGAGTCCAGGGCAGACACAACCGTTACAAAGCAGCTTCTCCGGACAACTGAGATGAGAGTTGTAAGAGCCATCCATTCGAAGACCCTACATGACAAAATCCGGAGCGAACACCTTAGGAAAATAAGCGGTCTTCAGGACATAGTCGATTGGGTTCATGTAAGAAGAAGATGCTGGGCTGCCCATGTAGACAGAATGCAAGACGACCGTCTCCCGAAAATATTGGCAAAAAACCGTCCCGAGGGGGTCAGAAGCCGTGGAAGACCAAAAAAACGATGGAAAGAGAGTTATGACCCTGATGACTGATTATAATATGTTGGAGAACAGGTGTTCACACCTATATAGAAGAATAAGAAGAAGAAGAAGAAGAAGAAACTTTATTTTATTTTATTTTTTTTAGTTATACGAGTAAGCAAATTTTTAGAGTACTAAAAAAAATTGATATATTTTTATTTTATTCGTTTTAGTCTTTAAAATTCTTAAGACTTATTTCGGTTAGTTAATTTTTGCAAGGCCCTAAAGAGTATCTCTGTAAAATTTGATCCAGATTTTTGCTTACGAATTGTTGAATTGTTTGCCAAGCCAGACAAATAAACAGATATGTTAAATAAAAGCATGTAAAAAGATATTTAATTATTTATTAATTTATTTTATATATTATTTCATATTCTAAATATTGACATATTGGCTAATCCAATCGATATAATTAGAAATTTGAGTTGATATTCCAGGATGTTCTTTATTTCCACAGGGTTTAATAGACCAAGAAACTACACCCACCAATTCGGAATTGACGATAAGAGGTCCGCCGGAATCACCCTAAAAGTAAAATATGCATCATTAGTTTTTAACTTAAGAAGAAATAAGTATATTTTAGAGAGATTCCAATAAAATGAATATAATTAAAATATCAATGTTCGGGAAAAAGAGAGTATCAGTAAAACAAACAATAATTATATAATCTTGTTATTGTTTGGGTGGACAGAATAAGGATCTGTGGAAGATCCTCTTGGTTTTGACAAAACAAAGTGTGTTGAAAAAATTAGTTAACATTTATTTATTTATTTTTTATTAATTAGCCAGATTAATTAACTTATATTTGACCAATTCAACAGTGAAATATCAATGATATGATAACAATTTCAACAGATCTTGGATATAATTTCACCAGGGATAATCAAATCCAAAAGAATCTTCCAAATCTCTCATTTCATTGTTACCTATATGAGTTGACTAGGTGCGACCCCCACCTTCGGTTTGGCCCCCTGGATTCTGACCACTACCTTTGAACCCTCTCCATTCCACCAACCCTATAAATTCCCTCTAGACTCGTCTCCTCTTCCCCTCAATTCTGATCAACCTCCGAACCCTACCAGCCCGGGAGAAGGAATTTTCAAAGATGAAGGGAAATAGCACATAGGAGAATTTCTTTGTTTTATTTTATCTTTCCATAACTTGGCTTCATTCAAAATAAGCTGACGTGTTCTGATGTGGCCATCCACTTGACTTTACCATACAACCTGGCCCCTCACTTATATTTAATATTTAATAAAATTATTTATAATCATGTAGAGGAGGGGATTAGTTTTTGCATTTTTAGACTTCTGGGGTCCCACTGATTATGTATACAAAATTTGGTTGAGTTTACTCAAATGGCCTAGATTTTTCATTTTTAGTCTCCCCTCTGCCCCCTTAATATTGTGTCGATATGCACCAAAATCTAATCAGCTCTTAATCTCAATGGACCAAAACTATGTGTGAAATTTAATTTCGATATTCACACTAGTTTTTGAGCTAGCTCGTCCACAAAAATTTGGTAACGCACAGACTAACAGACTATCTAACAGACATTTTGACAAAACAATTATTATCTCGAAAAATATAATTTTTTCGATGTTCACTTATTAGAGCTTTTTTGTAGAGCGAAATGCCATGGTTTCGCTCAATTTTTTTAATCAAAATAGTTTCTGCCTTTTTTGAGATATTTTGAAAAAAAAAACACTTTTTTCATGCACGATTACAAAACTTGACCATACCCTGAATGGTAAAGTAAAAATATTTGACGTGATAGTTCTATCTATTATTCTCAAAGTTCAGCGTGTAGAAATATTTATTGTATAATAATAATTTATTTTTTATTACAAAATATTTGGATCGCCCAGCGATTTGGGTGTAGCCATTAATGGAAATATACTTACAGAGCATTGTCCTTTGCCACCCCCGGGAATTCCGGCGCATATATTCATAGGTCCAGTTTCTTGTTCATTAAGATCGTAGCACTCCTCGTCCGATACGATTTGCAGTTGAGTGTATAGTAGATTATTAGATTCTTCTCCATTTTCCTAAAATTATAAATTTAGTAAATAAATAAAAACTAAAAAAAAAATATTTACATATGCATAGAAAGTTTTTAGGTTCTGATCAGGCCAATACAACTTACTCTGAATAAATCATTAGTTTCCTATATTTGATTCATTCGCGAATCAAATGCAAGTAATTTTTGTCAGATATTAACTAATAATAATATCTGAATTTATATATTTCTGTGTAAGAAATAATGAATTTTTAAATATTTTTCTAATTAATATATTAAAAATTCATTATTTCTTACACAGAAATATATAAATTCAGATATTATTATTAGTTAATATCTGACAAAAATTACCTGCATTCGATTCGGGAGTGAATCAAATATAGGAAACTCATGATTTATTGATAGCAACACCTTACATGTGTGTTAATAGACTAGCGCGCTGTACTGGGGGATTGAAGAATAGAACATCTTAGATTACAAATTCACTAGGTGATCTATATCCGTGTTTGGTAAAAAGCATCATGCGCGATATGATTCTGGATCACACCTAGATGGATCAAATCTTTTTCATTTCTCTTGGTCCAGATTTAAGATTTAGCTGACTCCAATAGCTTCAACCAGCAGTATTCTAGCGATATATATATCTTGATTAAAAACGCGATCAAAAACAACTCTCTTTGATATATTAATTATTCTTTAATATATTAATTAGAAAACTATATATCTATTCTTTTTTATAGAGAAATATTAATAGAATTGGTAGATTTTATATCGGGCCGAAGCATTTGTTTTTTCAAGCCCAAAGGTTGAACACCCCTGCTCTAGAATATAAAACCTATTTATAGTAGGAACGATGAAGAAGGAGAGATAGCTATCCAAAAATGTATAAATTAGAAAAGAGAGGAATTCCGCCAGTAAAGGAATAAAAAACTCTCAATTATAGAAAACAGTTTTGGCTTTAATTAGATAATGCCATCTTCAGTTCTAATGAGCAGTAATGAGCATAACATGTATGAATATAAATACAAAAACATAATAAATTATAAAAAAAAGTTAGTTCTTACTATATTTGCAAACTACTCAACAGAGTCCAGACATCCTGTTTGTAATAAAAAATGTATTTTATTAAATGATAATTATATTATTAGAGAAACTTGTTAAATTTAAGTATATTTTGTGTCAGGTCAATTACATAGTGGTCATCGATCTTAGCTAGTCTGCCATTATTTTTGTTAATAAATTTTATTCACTTTTGAGACTTCGCCATATTAAGTAGTGACCATACTAAGACCGATGAACACATTTTATATGTATTTTTTATAGGCAATTTTGTGTTTGATAATACATAACAACTCTGCACTCAATGTGTTGGATTTGAAATATTTTTTTTTTTTTTTTTTTTTTTATATACGAGCCCTGTCCCATCTCAATTGGCTCCACCAATATTTTTTCTTTTTAAATAAAATTATGCTAATTCACGGTAAATTTAATTTAAATATTTATTTTTATTATCATTTGGAACAACATTTTAAACAATTTAAAACATTTTATTGTAACATTTAACTTAAAATTATTTTTTAATTGTTAAAAACATATTTTTATATAAAAAATAGTTCTTTGCTTTTCACGATTTTTTTTTAAGAATCTTTGAAAATGTGAAATAATCAAGTAGGCTTTGCCTTTTTCCAACAAAAGAAAGTTTGTTTTGTTTATTATTAGTAAAAATGACTGGTGAAAAGGTTGTTGATGAAAAAATTCGCTCAATTATTATCAATTTATTTAAAAAAGGAAAATCAAACGCGGAAATTGGCGATCTAGTTAATTTATCAAAGTTTACTGTCAGAAATATTATTCGAGTTTATAAAACAACGGGTACAATAGCTACAAAACCTCAGTATGCGTCGAAATCCAAAATATCAGATGCTGATAGACGGGCATTGAAGAAGATTATTAGAAAAAACAGGCGTTCGAACTATGGTGAATTATCTGTTCTTTGGAGCGATGCTGTGGGGCGAAGTGTTTCAAGATCCACGTGCCATAGAGAAGCCCTTAAGTTAGGTTTTAAAACTTACAAGGTAATTTTATTGCAACTTATTCCAAAATTTTTTTTTGTAATTTTACTAATTTTTTTTAGGCGAAAGAAAAGCCACTCTTGACATTAAAACAAAAGAAAAACCGGCTTAAATGGGCTAAAAGTCACATTAATTGGACGAGTGATGAATGGAATAGTGTCCATTGGAGTGATGAGTCTCGTTTTGAAGTTTGTGTTGGGGACAATCGAAGCAGAGTTATTCGTCAGAAAAATGAAGCTTTCAATTCAGATTGTTTAAAAAAGAAAGTAAAATTTCCTGCTTCAGTTATGGTATGGGGTTCAATGTCTGCTAGAGGTGTTGGAAAACTTCACTTCATTGATGGAATTGTAAACACCAATAAATATTTAGAGATTTTAAAAAAATCGTTACTTCCAACAATGGCAGATGCATTGCAGAATAATAATAATTTTGTGTTCCAACAAGACGGGGCGGCCTGCCATACATCAAGAAAATCTTTAAAATGGCTTTCTGATCATAATGTTCCACTTTTGGAGTGGGTGGCAAACAGTCCCGACTTGTCACCAATAGAAACTCTTTGGCACACAATGAAAAAGCTATTACGAATACAACCAGCTAGAAACGTAGTCGAATTAAAACACAAACTTCAAAATATTTGGGATACTTTCACTCAAGATGAGTGTCAAAACTTAATAAGTACGTTGCCCAAAAGAATTCAAGCCGTAATTAAAAATAAAGGCGGACATAATACAGTGGTAAAAGTTTTGGATTTTGTATGTTTTCCTTGTTTGTAACAATTAAAAAATAATTTTAAGTTAAATGTTACAATAAAATGTTTTAAATTGTTTAAAATGTTGTTCCAAATGATAATAAAAATAAATATTTAAATTAAATTTACCGTGAATTAGCATAATTTTATTTAAAAAGAAAAAATATTGGTGGGCCAATTGAGATGGGACGGGGCTCGTAATTTATTATGTTATTGTATATATATTCATTCATTTTATGTTCATTACAGCTAATTAGAACTGAAGATGGTATTATCTAATTAAAGCCGAATCTGTTTTCTTCAATTGGGAGTTTTTTATTCGACAGAGCCTTCCTTTACTGCCTGAATTCTTCTCTTTTTTAATTTATAAATATAGTAGGAATATTTCCAATACCTGATATCCCCATCCCATCATCGTAGCCACACTTCCTGTCGCAGTCTCTTGATTTTTTTCGGGTAATTTCACAGGTTTAATATTTGCTGAGAATTGAACTGACCTGGACAGCTGAAAAAATATTATCAATTAATTTTAAATAATTGTTTAAGTTATATCATAATTTTTAACGGTTTTTATTCTTATTCGGTGAGAGGTAGGAAAGGGCGGGGCTTGTTGAGCATAGGGATAAGTTGAGCAATCAAAATATCTCGAAAAGTATGCTAACTCAGTGTTTGTCAAACTATGTGTCGCGACAAACTAGTGTGTCGCAGAAAAATTCTCTTCTACTGACAAGTCGTTCGTCTTTAAAGAAAAGCTAAATATATGGGCAAGATATGTAAAAGAACATAAATTATAAATGTTTCCCTTGAAGCAAATTATAAGGAAATAATTGATTTAATAAGGGAAACATTAGAGCTGCTAAAAACAAAAATTGAACATTATTTTCCGTCACTTGATACAAAAATTTATTTGTGGGTAAGAGATCCATTTGAGACAAAAAATTGTCTATCTTTGCAATTAAACGTACAAGAGGAAGAAGAGCTGGCAGAAATCCGAACCAATCAATCACTGGAAATTGAGTTTAAGAATAATAATAATGTTGGTCAATTTTGGATAAAAATAATTCGAACATTTCTGACAGAGCTATAAGAATTCTGTTACAATTCTCCACCTCTTTCTTACTTGGGAGAAGCAGGATTTTCAGCATTGAACAAAATTATACAAAAGAAAAGAGAACTACTAACATCAGTAGAAGAGGAATTTAGAGTGAGTCTGGCATCGATAAGTCCCCGAATAAAAAAACTTTGTTCTGTACACCAATCCCACTCATCGCATTAAAAATTTATATTTTTCTTTAAAAATTATAATTTTGTTATGTACCAGGTGTATAAGTTTAAAACCGTGCATCGCTCATAGTATGTGTTAATGAGCGTTTTAAGCTACTTGACCGACATGTTATAACCTCTTTTTATGAGTTTGACATTTGTAAACATTAATCAGTGCAAATCACCAGCAATTTCATACAACAACATACATTTTTCCTTTGATAATCATGTCTAGTTTCTTATCAGAAAAAAAGCATATGCGGGAAGCTCTGCTTTTCTGATTTAATTTGAAAAAATCGCCTGCCGAATCGCATCGAATGCTTGTGGAGGCCTATGACGACAGTGCTTTATAGGAAACAGCGTGCAGAGATTGGTTTCATCGGTTCAAATACGGCAATTTTGACCTGAGCAACAAGAAGAGAAGAAGCGTGAAAATCGACCCAGGAACGTTGAGGACCATCAATTAGTCCCTTTTGGGCCCAATCGCAAAAAATGCTTGCCGAGCAATTGGGTGTTACTAACCATTTCCACGCGCCTACGTGCCATGGGAAAGGTTCAAAAGAATTCATTGCATTGGCTTAATTTTCTAATTGCTCAATTTACCCTATAACCTTGCTCAACTTACCTCACCTATGACCTTTTTCACTTAATCTACTCTGTAGCTCTTAAACTAGATTTTTGAGAGATACATTTCTTGGGAGACTTTTAGGAAGGAATAAATTACTTATCTATCAAAATACATATCAAGCTATTTTGTCTTATCGTTTAGTGAAGATCTGCTCAACTAGCCCCGCCCTACTCTACTCTAAGACTAACGACAAAGATGTAAACACATCTTCAATGGAAAATAATGAAAAATAAGCATCGAAACAACTAAATTTTTATTAAGTAGAAATTGAATTTAAAAGAAATGCAATCAATTAACTTTATTTAAATTCTACAAATATAGGGTGGGCCATTTAACTTTTGGAATTTAAATCGGCTATAAAAAAAAACTAATGAATATTTTTTCAAAATTATGAGTTTATTAGAAAGATTGGAGATTTTCATTTATGAATGAAACACAAAATCATTATTAAATTTCCAAAAACAGTGCGCAAAAGATCGATTGTTACGTTGACTGAGTGGCAAGTGGCCCCATCCTGTTGAAACCAAATGTCACCCATGTCATTCTTTTCAATTTTTGGAAACAAAAATGTTGTTTTTCATTCTTAAATGAAAATGTCCAAACTCATAATTTTTATAAAATATTCATTAGTTTTTTTATAGCCGATTCAAATTCCAAAAGTTAGATGGCCCACCCTATAACGCTTGGAATTTGAATCTGCTATAAAAAAAAACTAATGGATATTTTTTCAAAATTATAAGTTTATTAGAAAGATTGGACATTTTCATTTAAGAATGAAACACATCATTCAAATGACTGTCACGGCTGGCTTGACAGTACCCCATCCTTTGGCCATGAAATATATAGACACGCCCTGGTGTCAATTTGGTGAGGCCAACATCTCCTAGAGAAAGTGACGTCATCTGTAGGTAGGAACACCCAGAAATAGCATGGCCACTATAGGAATTATTATACATTGAGATAAATTTATCGTAGTTTAGATTATTTATTTTGGATTCCAATAATCGCAAATTAATATTAAATTAATATTACCAAAATATCTTTTCGAGAACGTGACGTCATCTGTAGGCGATGTTGGCCTCACTTCACTCTGTGTGGAGAGTAGCAGAGGGCGTGTCTATATATTTCATGGTCTAAGACCCCTCCGATCAACCCAATTTTTCAGAAACAGGAATTATTTGACGAATTATAGGGGGGGGGGTTGTATAAACCTCTTTGAGTTTTATTTCATTCACTGTGAAACTACACACCCTTTACTCTATTAACTAACATCATGTTTCACCTAAAACCTACACCACTTTCCATAAGTAAAAACGAATTATAGGGGTGTTTCACAAAGAGGAAATAAAATTTAAAAAAAATTTTAAATTATATTTTGGAGATTTTTTTTTTATTTATCTCTATACATATTTTGGGCTATGAACCCTTCATCAGGAGGTTTAACAAAAGACTGTCAGTCTAAATAAAAAATCTCCAAAATATAATTTAAAAAAAAATTTTTAATTTTTTTAATTTTATTTCCTCTTTGTGAAACACCACTATAATCCGTCAAATAATTCCTGTGTTTAATATGTTTCACTATAAACCAACACCGCTTTCATTAAACGTTACCAATTTTTCAGTACATTTTCAATTGGGTTGATCGGATGGGGTACTTTCAAGCCAGCAGTCATTTGAATGATGTTGTGTTTCATTCTTAAATGAAAATGTCCAATCTTTCTAATAAACTCATAATTTTGAAAAAATATCCATTAGGTTTTTTTATAGCCGATTCAAATTCCAAAGGTTAGATGGCCCACCCTATATAACATTGTTGATGTGAAGTGGAAATGAAAATTTCATAGATGTATCGAAAATTAATTTAACACCGATTTTCTGTGTTAAACATCATATTTATGTAATAAAATATCATTTAATTTCCTATTACTTATATGCTATAAGGCCTAAACCACTAAAATCCCTTGTATATGTATATAACATGCTATACTAACAATAAAATGATTAAAAAAATAATTTAAATACATTATCTACGAGTATTTTAAAATTTTACCTTTAATAAACTGATATCATTTATAACATAAACCGTTGGTGACGTATTATATTGTGGATGATTAATTATTTCTTCGACTGCAATTACTTCCCCTTGTTCATAGTTATTTAAAAGAACATTTCCTAAATAAACTGCAACTCCATCCGAAGGGCTGAAATAATTAATTTGGTTTAAAAGAAAAATAAAGCCTTTTAATTTTTATTAAATTTTTTATAAGAAATTATTCTATATTTTAAAATAATGTCTTATAAATGGAGAAATGTGGACAAAGTAATTTTTTAAAAAATAAAAATTAATGTTTTGTCATATTATTCCGAATTTATCATCAACTTAGATTTTGTTTTAAATGTCAAGAATAAATCAATTTAATAAATTAAAATTCGTTATTAGTAAAGACCTGATTCCTGTGTAATTGCATATTTTTTTTTGCTAACTTTAAATTAAATGAAATTTATTCAGAAATCCGAATCATGAAAAGGATGTTCTTTTGACACTAGTTTTATTTCGCACGAAATCGCACGTTATGTCGTTGCAGCACAAAATTGTAGGTTTTAAAGTTTTACTGAACGAAATTGGGGGGAAGAGGTTCCAGGGAACGAGAATAGGATTAGTGGGGGTGAGGAAGATCGGAGGTGGGGGGTCCAGGGGACGGACGTCGCAGGTAGTATTATACGAGCTAGTATTATATTATACGAGGATAAGTCAAAAATTACTTACATTTTTTCTACAACTTTATTAAACTAAGATAGGTGTACAACAGATACATTATTTTTCGATATAGTCTCTACCTTTATCAATGCACTTGATACAGCGAGCCACAAGCTTCCGGATGCCTTCCTAGTAGAAGGTTTTCGGTTGGTCAAGAAGCCACTTTTGCATCGCATCCTTTACTGAATTTGAGTTCGTCGTGGATAATGTAATAGGCAGAACCGTGACTAATGTTTAAAGAAGATGCTACGTTATCTATGGTAACTCGCCTATCTGCTGTAATCATCTCTTGAACTTGCTGAATGTTGTCGTCAGTGGTCGAAGTTGACGGTCGCCCAGCTCCCTCTTTTGTGTTACGCTCGTGAGGCCACTTTTAAACATTTCGATCCATAAAAAACGCTTTTACGAGATAAACCACTTTCCCCGTATTGTGACAAAAGTCTCCGGTGAATTTCAGCACCTTTCACACCCTCTGACCACTCCTCGTTGCTCCTCTTTGGTGCAATCTGATAGCGGAGCTGACATGCTTATGTTGTTGTAGCTAGACGACAACTGACCCGATCGTGATTAAATTCAGCACACATGACCACAGACGCGACAACTCAACGCATGCGCATGTGGACGCCTTAGTTTAATAAAGTTGTAGAACGAAAAGTATAGGTAATTTTTGACTTATCCTCGTATATATAATGAAAGCTGTGCAATCATTTTAGACATAATATGGAACAGAATTGAAGGTAATAAATGTCATTTTTGATAAGATGCGAAGTAACGATAAAGGAGAGAATTAGAAATGAAAAATCCGCATAAATGAGGGATGTACAAAGCAATTCATTTATAAAAACCATAAAAACTTCTAGAACTATATAAAAAACATTTTATATTAGATTATTCTAGAATGTAGAAGCAAATAGATAAAGAGATAATATGATAATATTATTAATAATATATCTAGGATATAACTGGATACTTTCAAAAATTTTAATGGATTCAAAAAAACTTACGTAAAAGAATTTGTACAATGTGCAGCAGTTAGAACCCATTGATTACTTATGAGAGCGCCTCCACAAAAATGGCTTTCACTTGGATCTCCAAAATTAATAGAAGCCATAAAAGCATTTATAAAAAGTTTTCTTTCTTTTTTTTTTTAATTAAAATCGTAGTTACCATAAAAGGAAATTGACCATTTTTCGCAGGAAGGCCTCCGATAATTTTAGGACTTGCCAATGAGTCTAGATTAAGTAAAATATAAATATTGTTCAAGAATTCAAGATTAGCTGGAATGAAAATGAGAAAAATCATTACCTCCAAATAGATTCCATAAAACTAATATAAATATCGATATTAACGAAGTCATTTTGTTTTTAATTTGTTAAAAATTCAGTTACATTGGAGGTATAAAGTAATTATAATCTTTATCTCAAATACACTTTAGATTATTTTTATCTCAGACAAATTAGTTAAATTAGCTTATCCAATTAATCTTGAAACTTTTTCATCTAATTGATTCTTAGCAACAAGATTGTTTTGATTTTGATTTTTCAATAATTTTAATTAAATATTTTTAGCTGATAGAAATATTTCTTGAAACGTAAAACGAAATTTAAGAAAACATTCTTCATAATTAATCGCTAAGGAGATTAAACACAATGATCTAGTCTTCAAAAATTACCATAATATCAAAGAAAGCCTATACTATAAAAATTACATTTGAATATTACTGAATTAAATTTTATACTAATGTTTAATAAATTGTGATCAGTGATTTACCGTATAAAATAAAAATGGAATTTTAAATCGGACAAATCATTGGAGATATTATGCTTGAGGCCCAAGATTTTCTACCATCCACTATTAACCAAGTGGTGAGCTCCACATAAGTCGGAAATGAAAGCAGTAGCGGCATTCTTGAAGAAGGACTTCATATATCTCAAAGAACTGATAAAATCCTATGAAAAATAAATAAGAAATATTTGGTAAGATTATTGATATGGAAAATTAAAATAATCGTTTAATATAAAACTAAAGATTTGAGCATTTTTTTATTGAAAATAGTTTGAATGTTTTTCAAAAAATCAACTCTCTCTAAGATTTGTCCTAAAGATTGAATTCTTTCTCTTTTAATCTTTTTTTAATGATAATACGATATCAACAATATTTCCAAACACAAACTTGAGATTGTGTTTCATAAAAGGAGTATAAAATAAATTCTTGATTTTCAAGAGAAAATCATCAATGAGGGTATCATCTGCTTAATACAAATAAACATACATCCAGAGCCGTCTTAAGCCAAGTGGGGGCCCATGACACTTTAGTAAAATTATATTTTTATTCTTGAAAATTTACAAACATAACATTACATTTACTAAATCTACTTTCTAAAAGCATTTTCTCTCAAACCTTAGTATTAAGCTATATCTAAACGCCTCCCACTCGATCGCGAACCCAAAGCTTGGGTTCAGGGATCGGTGGCTGAGAGGATAAAAGCTAAGCTCTTATAAAGGAATCGCAGCGCACATGCCAAGATCCCGGCTGATCCTTTTGTCTATAATATAAAGATCTTTTCTTCGTTCCATAATTTAATTTAATTTATAATTGTCTTTCGACGCGGCCTAATTGTGATTGCGTCCTGGAGTGAAGAAGAAAATTATTTTCGACCTTTGGGTTCGCGATCGAGTGGGAGGCGTTTGGATATAGTTTGATTAGTCAAGCCAACTACAGAGCTGAGAAAAATGAACGAGGAAGAGATTAAAAGATTAAATAAAAATGAAATTCCAAATTCATTTAGACATTAAGTATCAGCTTGGGTTCAGAGATCGGTGGCCGAGAGGATAAGAGCTAAGGCTCTTATAAAGGCATCGCAGCGCACATGCCAAGATCCCGAGTTCGAATCCCGGCTGATTCTTTTGTCTATAATATAAAAATCTTTTCTTTGTTCCATAATTTAACTTAGTAATTAGGTTGTCAATGATGGAATATCGTCCTCTTCCTTCTATACTAACGCTGGAGTTCCTCAAAGATCGACCATCTTCTCACACATCTCCTTTTCTATATCAACGATCTTCTAAATTTGCCCTCCAATTCTATTTATTGTTAGGCAGATGATAGCACTCTCCATAACGTTACATTGTATAAAAACCGAGTAGATATGCTTCCTTAATTAATTTAGATTTATAAAGACTTAAACATTTGGAATGACCAAATCACGTCTTGACTTATAACCTTCAAATATTTAAAACTCGCATCCATAGATACCTTCGACTACTGCCAAGCCCATAAAATCACCTCTTTCTCTTATTTACACGATGGAGGGGCCAGTCCAGTCCTTTAAGGGCTGCACCTTCTTTCTCATCAATATCATTAAAAAAAATCTAGAATCATAATGGATGATTGTCGAGAGAGTAGATTTACTTAGATTGCACGTGTTTCGTTTTACACACAGTATAGAAAAATTCTCTAATATTGATTACAGTTTAAAATTAGCTGTTAGCTATTATTTGGTAAAGCAAACAAAACAAACTAGCACAGATTACCTACTAAGACTGTATAGTATAATATAATAAGCGGTTTGTTCTACAGCATGCGCAGTTTTCCGCATCCAACACGCCAATTCTCTCTATCCAGAATGTCTTGCTCTTGTAGTTGCCTACTGGTCATTGCCTCATCTACTCCCTGCTTCCACGTTCGTCTCGGTTTTCCTCTTCTCCTCCGTCTTTCCGTGGGCATCCAGGTCCATATTTTATGAGGCCACCTATCTTCCGGCATTCTTTTGAGGTGTCCATACGATATTAATCTCTTCCTTTCTATTCTATCTATTATGTCGTTTTCCATTTTCATTTTGTCCCTTATAGTTGTATTTGGGATATGCTCCAATCTCGACACTCTGCAACTCCTTCTCATCGCATCCATTTCGAGCGCTTGTAATTTCTTTTCGTTTTTCTTATTTATGTCCCATGTTTCTGAATTGTATAGGACTATGCCTTCCACTATGGACCGATATATATATATTTTTGTGTCCTGTTGGATCCCTTTGCTCCACCAGACCCCATTCAGTTGCCCAATAGCTCTTCGGCCTCGACAGATTTTATTTTTAATATCCCTCTCACAGTTTGGCTCCTCGCTAAAGACAGATCCCAAATATCTAAATTCCTTGCAGTTTTTAATCACTTTTCCATTGATATCCAAGTTTTCCCTCTCTGTCCCGACCGTCAAGTATTCTGTTTTTTCAAAGTTTATTTCCAGTCCCCATCTAGTAATTGGATCTTAATTAATCATCGAAATGGCTAGGGGGTCATATGGATTGTGGACCCCATGTATAAAGATGGCTCTGCATATACCATATATAAATGAAAATGTAACTGCATATTTTGGCAGTTTTTACTGCATAAAAATCCGGTCTCTTCTCTTGAGCCATTCACATAGAAAGTGTCGCAAGTGTAGACAGTTTGAGCCTACCTTGAGCCGCTCGATGTGAGCCGGCTGTAGTCGTTTTTTTCAGCGAACACAAAGGGATGCTCAGTATCAGTTTGGACGGTATAAAGTTGCCCTCGCAAGTGTGTAACATTCGTCCGGAGCGCCAAAATTTTGGGGCGGCATTTTGGCAGTAAGTGTGAGAAAAATATTGATGTGTTAAGGTAGTTGTTTCACCATATGCGTTTTCTTAGGATTTTTTTGAAATTTAGACTGATTATTATTTAAATACTTCTGCATCGATTGGTGGCAAAACGAAATTTATGAACAATATAGTTCCGGAAATATTAAATTCCAAATAAGGTAAACGCTCCAGTAGTGGGCCAGATGCAAGAAAAGTGCAAAAATTAGCTTATCTAACTTTGAAAAATTGCGCTGTATATAGTGCTAGTTGGATAAGCTAATTTTTGCACTTTTCTTGCATCTGGCCTACTACTGGAGCGTTTACCTTATGGAGTTTTTCACTCTTATAGTACTATACATTGCAGTAAACGGGATATCGGAAAGTTTACATACATATTTAATTATATTTAAGAAACTCGTACCATTTTTATAAAAAACTAAACCAACATTAAACAATATCTAATACATTTTTTAAGAAAATTTTAATTCATAGTTACAATACAGTTTCTGTAATAATAATGAATAAATAATGAAAAATGTATAATGAAAAATTTACACTAAAAACAAGCTGGCAACAACGCATATATTTAATCTAAAATGTGGATTAACTTGAGTACTTTTTGACGTTTTTTCGCTTCAGCCATTGTCGCAACAGCTTTTAATCGTTTATTAAGAACTTTTGTTTAATAAATCGACCTTTATAATGTATTTTATCTGTCATTTCTATGATAAAATATATACAAGCTCGGACAATTTTTTTTTTTAATGAAAATGATGAGAGAAGGAGTTACACCAAAAAGGTGCATCCCTAAAGGAATGGGTTGGCCCTCCATCGTGAAAAGAGGAAGAAGAAGGGTTTTTATGGGGTGGGTAGGGGTCGAAGGTATCTTTGGATACGGGTCTTAAACAACTGAAGGTTATTAGTCGCGGGGAAGACGGTGGCCGGGAGCGAGTTCCAGTCTATGGAGGCCATAGGAATAAAAGAGTTAGCGAAAGTGCTTGTTCGATTTTTAGAACAATGTTGCCAGATTTGTCAAACGAGCATGGGATTGGCTAGTAGTGGTACATAAACAGCAAAAAGTTTTGGGCTTATGAATTAGGAATCCTTATTGTCTGTTCTATATACTCTAGCATCAACTTTTTGCTAGTATTGTCACGAAACCTTAAATATCCAATGATTAGACGTATGTGTTAATTATAATTAAAAACGATTTGACTTTTATTTAAAATAAAAAATAGAATCTAATGTTTTGTACTATACTTACTTGATTGTCAATTGTATGTTATTTTTATTATCATTTCCATCCATAATGTGTATTAATTTGAAAGTTTATAATAGGAAATAAGGACAAGTTTTTTTTTTGGGTGATCTTTTTTTTATTTTTCAACCGTTTCGTCGACTTTGCCGACTTCTTCAGAGCTGTAAATAGTTACATCATACATTCGTCTAAAGTACATGATTTTATTTTATTTCGGTTACCATTCAAGACCATCAGAAACTTAAACTTCAAAAATTTAGCTCATTCAGATAAACAATTTCCCTTTTCTTTTTTTACCATAGCAATTATATTAGATAAACAGTCTTAGAAATAACATAAATAGAATCAGACAACACAGTTTTACAATAGAACGGAATCATTTTTGCTTATTCATTAAGTATAGAATTTTTATTTAAATTTTTAATACTATAATTGATGTATCAATTTTAAATTGTAAAGGGGTAAAGAGGCATTTGATTTCTAGTACCAACTTAACGAATATAAAATAACTAAAAAATAAATTTCAAATCTTGAGTGACTTCTCCATCAATACACCTCCTTTAAATATTGCCCATCCAAATTCTTTTTTTGTTTAAGGTTTATGAAAAATTGACTTTTATTCTCAAACAGTATTAAAATATGGAATAAATTAAAAAATAAATAGATTAACATTCCCTATTCATACTCCCCTAACCCCTCGATGGGTATCCAACCCCCCCCCCCCTTCGTCGATTTTAGCCAAAATCTTGTGGTACTTCTTGTAGACTCTAGATAGCTCAAGTTTCAAATCCCAAAGCTCTGCTACTTGGCGTATACGAGATATGAACGATTCAAATATTTATTTTGCGACACTCCTAATTTACACCCTCTTCCTTTATTTCAATTGGATTAAAATTTTTACGCGACTAACAACTTATAACCCTTGATATGTAGACCAATTTTAAAAAATCCTCAAAGCCATTTTTGAGAAAATGACAAAAAATGAAAAATCTATAATGTAAATGTCCACTTTTGGTGTTTCGATTTCAACCAACCCCTTGCTGTACACCCTCTAGCCGTCTAGCCTATATCGACCTTAAGTTTCGAATTTTGTAGCTCTGAGGATTATGGTTGCGAAAGGCAGCCTGATACATACATACAACGTGTATAATATAGGAATGAACAACGATCTTCAATTGATTTAAAAGAAAATTTGTTACGTTCTTTGATATTAAATTTATAACTTGGCAAGTTTTATATCCAACTAAATTGTTTGTAGTATAAAATAGAACAACTAGCAAAGCTAAATTTTAAGCTTGTATTAAATATTATCAAGTTAAACGTAAGTTATTGACTATTATAACTTGCCAAATTATAAATTCAATATCAAAGAAAGTAACAAATTTTATTTTAAATCAATTGAAGAACGTTGTTCGTCCCTATAGTTATGATTTAAGCAACTGCTATGGAACTTGCTACCCGTTTAGATCACAACAACTCTTTTGTTGGCGAAGACGTTTGCCACGAACTTGCCCCCCCCCCCTTTTTTCACATTTATGTCTTTGGTCAGATACAATAACCTTACACCTTACGATAATTAAGTTTTAATTCTGACAATTTTAATCATAACTTAGTGGTGGGACCAACTTTGTCAAACGGCGGAAACATATTTGTTCACCTATTATTTTGTTCAGTAATTTGAGATTGTCTTTTTTTTTATTAAAACGTATGTTGTGCAATGATTAGTTTCTTTTAATGAAGAAATTCTGTAATTATGTTTTAATCAATTATTTTTATTCAAAGTTGCATAAATTTTTCATCATCATCATTGAGTATACAGTCCTAAGACTGGTTTAACGCAACCACCCGTCTCAACTCGGCTCTTTCCCCCGCCAGCTGTTTGACCTCTCTAAATGTCTCGCATCCCATATCCCCAATTATTTGGTTGAAATATTCTGATCTGGGCCTTCCCCTTTTCTTTCCCACCTATACCTCCAAGATATCCCTAAGCAGTCCCCCATGTCTCAGTGTGTACCCCATCATCTGACCTCTTCTCTTCTTCAGACTCTGCCACAAGGTTCTTCTTTATGCGATTCTTCCAAGAACTTCTTAATTTGTAATTCTTCGATTCGAATACCCTGAAAATGTGTGACAGCCTATCCATATTGGGCGTCTCTGTCGCATCTGACCTGTCTTGGAATGAACACATCTCCTCTGTGGCGAAATCTGCAGCAAGGAAGATTGGCTACTTATTCAGGTCCAAGCGATTTTTCAAGCCCCCACATCTTCTCACCATCTACAAGACCCAAATCCGCCCCTGTCTCGAATACGGCTCTCATCTATGGAGAGGAGTCTCTAAATATTCTTTTGCTACCCTGGATGCAATTCAGAAACGAGCCGTGTCAGGCTAATTGACGATTCTACCCTCACCGACTCCCTCGACTCGCTAGCTCATTGAAGAAATGTCTCTGCCCTTTCCCTTTTCTATAGATACTATCACGGCAGGTGCTCTGATGAGATAAAATCAATAATCCCCCCCAAAGCATGCTTTGCACGTAACACGCGTTTTGCCGACTCCCAACACTCTTTCGCGGTCAAATTAGAAAAGTGCCGGACCACTTCATTCGTCAATACGTATATCCCCATGACTTCAAGCAACTGGAACTCTCTTCCAGCCTACATCTTTCCCAGCACTTATAATCTTCAAACCTTCAAAACCCGAGTGCATAAACACCTACATCTACACCCTCTCACTTTATCAACTTTCCCTTCTCTTCGGTAATGCAAGGGTCTTTCGAGATCCATAGGGGCTAGCTGCATCTTTACTGGTGCACCCCCTCTTGCATTCGATTGAATTAAAAAAAAAATCCATTCATTTGATATTCATCATTCTTCTGTAGCACCCCATTTCGAAAGCCTCTAATCTCTTTCTCTCCGCTTCTCTAATTGTCCAGGTTTCACACCCGTACATGGCTATGCTCCATACATATGTCTTCAATAGCATCTTCATGTTTTCTAAGCTGATTGAGGAGGAGCAGTAATTTTTTGAGAATTTTTAATTTATATTTTGAATTTTCCGGTCAATTTTCTAATTACTTTTTTTTTTTTAACTAATACGAAAATATTTCTGATGAACATTTATTGTGCCCTTTAATGAAATTTTGGCTCAGACAAAGCTGAAGGTCTCTCATCCTAAGTTCCATGTTGATATCTCGGTTAGTGAATAATTTTTTCATTTTTATAAATGTTGATCTTGCTATCTCTATTCTCGTCCTTATCTCTCTTGTTTGGTCACCCGATTGTTCTATCCAAGTTCCCAGATATTGATACGTCTGCACATTCTCTATCGTGGTGTTCGCTATCATTACGTTCCCATGGTTTAGATTTTGTGGAGACTTTGTAACAACGCAGCATCCTCATCCTAAGTTCCATGTTGATATCTCGGTTAGTGAATAATTTTCTCATTTTTATAAATGTTGATCTTGCTATCTCTATTCTCGTCCTTATCTCTCTTGTTTGGTCACCCGATTGTTCTATCCAAGTTCCCAGATATTGATACGTCTGCACATTCTCTATCGTGGTGTTCGCTATCATTACGTTCCCATGGTTTAGATTTTGTGGATACTTTGTCTCAACCATCAACTTGGTCTTTTTTAAGTTAATTTTTAGACCGTATTCATCACATTGATCTTTTAATTTTTCTAAAAGGAGTTGCGAGTCTTCAAGATTGCCCGTCAACAGGACAGTGTCATCCGCATACCTCATTATTAATCACTTTACCAATGTTAAAATCTGGTCACCTTACTCTATTCAGACCTGTATTTTTTGAATAATTAGTATTACAAATGGATAAAAAAAGGTTTCGACAATACGACTGTAATATTGAGGTACTTTAAAATTAATATATTGGAGAATTTCACAACAGACCATTCAACAGTTTGCGAAGGAATATCAAGTCATTTTGTAGTCTACGGGATGACAAACTTTGGATATTTAGTTCGGTTCTTAAGAGTCTAGAAGAGGGATTGTTATATGGGGTAAGAGAGTTAGTTATTAATTGATGGGAATTTATATGATATAATTTTTAAAAATTTATTTTGCACTCTTTAATTTGGTCAATTTGATGTTGGACATGCGGTGACCAAATTAAACTGCAATATTCCAGCTTGCTTCTTACTAGGGAGTTAAATAGTATTTTTAGGCAGTTGGAATTTTTGAAATTTTTTGTATTTCTATATATAAATCCCAGAAGTTTAAAAGGCTGACCACAAATCTACTCTTATTAAACGAGCAAAAATTGTATATTTGGTTGTATATATATTTGTATCTTGGTTCTATTTTGAAAACGACTCTACCGATTTTGATGAAATTCACGGGTTAGGGGGTTTTTGGGTGACAATTCGATCTGTCACGGTCTCAATTTTCGACAAAACTGTTTTTGAGGGTTTTTTCTTAATCAAATTAATTATTCTCAGGTAGACAAATCCTATTCTTACGGTTTTAAAAAAGGTTTCCCTTTTCCTTTTATACCCAGGCAGACAATGGGTTGTTTGTTTCATTGTTCTAAGAGGCCTTGAAGAAGTATTGTGATCGTGGATTTTAACATATTTTGTTCTCCTCAAACGTTAGAAATATTAATAAACGTTTTATAATTGTTTTTATAAAGAAGTTTATTTATTTAATAGAATAAAAAATAATCAAGAATTTATTTAAAAATATATTTCGCATAAGCAGGTCTCAATTTTCTGAAAAAACAACACATTTTGATAGGTTTTATTTATTAACAATTGGATGAATAAAAATGAATCATATGGTTGAATCAAAACAAATGAAAAAAACAAAATCAATCAAATCAAACAATCAAAAACTCCTGTGGTGCAGGAGGTGGTGGGGGATCCGGGGGTAGGGCTAGGTTTTGGGGGTGCGGTCGAGAGGGGTGGAGGGGTGTGTTAGGGGGGTATAGTGGGCGAATACTATATATATTTGTATTTTTTTTAATTTGAAAACGGCTCTCAAATAAAAATCGACCTTTTTATCAGAATTTTAAATTAAAAATAAAATAAAAATAAAGGTTTTAACTGAAGGAAGAAGTTATCGAGCATCGCTCGGTGCCTCCAGGTACTATTGTTTATATGAAGAGAAAAATTTAGGCGGAAATTTCTAATATTTAGAATAGTCTCATAGTTAAAAGGAGATATAAATTAATTGCTAATGGGGCCAAAATTAAGAAAAGAGGGGCGAGGGTTCTTCCCTAAATGATTATAAATTATTTTATTAAATATTATATAGAAAAGCAGAGGCCAGGTGTATAGTATGGTCAAGCCATGCATGTGGTTGGCCACGTCAGCTTATCTTTAATTGTTATCATTGTTTTATTTTTACTGTTAAGTGGATTTTTTAATAAAGATATTTTCTTAGATTATCTTAAAAAATATTTATATTTATTAACTTTAAGTGGATTCCTATCATGAAGGTAATGCTTGCCTTTGCACTCACACACACACACACACACATACACACAGAGGCAAAAGGAGCGGAATAGGCCGGTTCTCCCGGATGCTTTGGTAATTAAAAAGAAAGGGAAGCTGACCTATTCTGAAATACTGAACAGGGTAAAAAGCGACTCAAAACTAATAGAGTTAGGAAAAAAGGTCACCTCCAAAATCCGGAGAACGGGGGCCGGTGATCTGCTTATAGTTTTGGATAGGAAAACCGAGGAGAATGAAAAAATTCAATTCCGGTCCATCATCGAGGAGGCACTAGGAAGTGAGGCCGATGTAAAGACTCGGACTCACGAGATTGAGGTTGAGATCTTAGAGTTGGATGAAGCCACGACGAAGGAGGACGTCTTAGCCGCCTTACTTCAAAAGTTCGAGGAACTGCGTGGGACTACAGTAGACTCAATCAAAAGTATGAGGAAGTCATATGGTGACACACAAACTGTGGTAATTAAGTTACCTGCACAGGTAGCTAGAAGCTTAATAGCATCTGCAAAGATTAAGATTGGGTGGGTAGTATGTCGAGTCAGAGAAAGAACAACCCTGATTCGGTGCTACAAATGTTGGCGATACAATCACTTTGCTAGGGATTGCAAACGTTTTCTTCAGTGTCCTCGCTTTTCTAGCGAACGTGAAGAACTGCGTCAACAGTTTGATGAAGTCCCGACGCCGGAAACGATAGTAGGGCTTATGCTAGAATCTCAAGATAACTGGGAATTAGTTGCTAGCATCACAGCTAAGATTATGAAGGAACTGAGGAGGATAGAGTCCCAAACTCGACCATTGGAGTAGGAGCTGGTTATAACAGCTAAGGCCTTTCCCCACGATGTAATGCCTGACGGCGGTCCCGTGGGGAACAAACAAGGCTGAAGAGGGTGGTAGGGTTTAGTGCGGTAAGAGTCCCACACTGCCCTGTAGTACGGGCTACAGGTGCGTCTTTTGAAGATTCCCCCCATCCACGAAACAAAAAAAAAAAAAAAAAAAAAATACACACAGAGGCATAACATGGGATCCCATGGGAGGAAAGAGGGTGAAGAAAAACGGGAGGTGGTTTTAGTGGGTAGGAATCCCTCACCCTGCTGGGTATAGGCCCAGCAGTGTCTTTTGAAGATTTCCACCTATCCTCGATACAAAAAAAAAGAGGCATAATTTACCTACTACTACGGATATACCTACATAGAGTAAAATGTAGTTAAGAATATAGAATAAAATATTATGATTATGGAAATATACGGTGACTAGGCTTTTGTATTTTAGATAATTTATACACTACGGTGGAAAAAAATCGAGCCACCAATAAAAACTTTATTAATATTAAATAAAGATATTTTCTTAAATTATCTTAAAAAAACACAGAAGTCTAAAAATGCAAAATCTAACCCCCCAAAATAGAGGGGGGAGGGTGAAGGGTCAAAAAATGAAAATCTTGGCCATTTACCAAACTCAACCAAATTTAGTATACATAATCATCAGTGGACCCCCAGAAGTCTAAGAATGCAAAAACTAACCCCTCCCCTACATGATTATAAATAATTTTATTAAATATTAATGTAAGTGAGGGGCCAGGTTGTATGGTAAAGTCAAGTGGATGGCCACATCAGAACACGTCAGCTTATTTTCATCATTGGGTAGAAAAGGTTACAAAATAAAATAAGCTGACGTGTTCTGATGTGGCCATCCACTTGACTTTACCATACAACCTGGCTCCTCACTTACATTAATATTTAATAAAATTATTTATAATCATGTAGGGGAGGGGGTTAGTTTTTGCATTCTTAGACTTCTGGGGGTCCACTGATGATTATGTATACAAAATTTGGTTGAGTTTGCTCAAACGACCTAGATTTTTAATTTTTAACCCCCCCCCTCCACCCCCTTAATTTTGGGTCGATATGCACCAAAATCTAATCAGCTCTTAATTTCAATGGACCAAAACTACGTGTGAAATATGGTTTTGATATTCACACTAGTTTTTCAGCTAGCTCGTCCACAAATTTGGTAACGCACAGACTAACTAAGACATTTTGACAAAACAATTATTATCTCGAAAAATATAATTTTTTTGATGTTCACTTATTAGAGCTTTTTTGTAGAGCGAAATGTCATGGTTGCGCTCAATATTTTTAATAGAAATAATTTAAGCAGTTTTTGAGATATTTCGAAAAAAAAAGAATGAAAAAATTCACTTTTTTCATGCACGATTACAATACTTGACCATACCCTCTGTATGATAAAGTAAAAAAAAAATAAAAAGATCAGAAGCCAAAAGTCAAGAAGCCTCAATGAAATATCTAACTATTTAAAGAATCTACGGGCAAAATGAAATCCATTCGGGTGCCAAAAAAGACCCCAATAATACAGCACGGTTAACTCTTAAACTAACATCTATATATATAAAAATTAAGGTTTTGTCTGTCGGTCTAAATCACGCCAAATTTTGGTTACACACGTTTCAACAAAGTTATGAACGAAAACACCCTCAACAAAATTTCTGTCTGTCTGTTTCAGTGGTTTCCGCGAAAAGTTGGTCACGATTCACGTAAAAACGGCTGAAGGGATTATTATGAAATTTCATATTTACATCAGATGTATTCTATCTTACGTTTTTAGCTATATAACGTTTTGAACTTTTGACCCCAGAAGGGGGTTTGAGGGGGGGGGCACGAATGAAAATTATCAAATAACTCCTAAACTATTAACTATACGGCAAATTTTATGATAAACAAAGCTGTAGGGGATGTGACAACTTTTGTTTAAAAAAATTCCCCAAAAACCACCCAAAAGGGGGGGGGTCAAAATATGAAAATTCTTGATTTTTGATCAAACTCAACCAATTTTTTATATACATAATCTGTGGGTCACTAGAAGGCTAGAAATCCAAAAACTAACCACCCAAAGGGGGTGGGCAAAAATGAGGGCGCGGTAGTGGGGTCCGGGGGATGGTGGGGTGGGGTGGTGCAGGGTGGAGTGGGGGGTTCAGATGAGGCTCCAGAGGCGTAGTGGGGTGGTGCGGTGGGGGCGGTGGTTGTGCACGGGTGCGGGGGTCGGGAGGTGCTGGGTGGGGTTCGGGGGTGGGTGTAATGGGGAGTGGGGTTAGTGGGTTGGGGGTCCAGGGGGCGTGCTTCCTGGCTAGCAAGAGGGCCGCCGAAGGCGGGCCTTGCAGCTAGTATTCAATAAATATGGGTTATAATTTTTGAATTCCATAGTAAAAATAATTAAAATTAAATTAAAAGATACAATTACAAATTATCCTACTTTCTCAATATCTATCTATTAAATTTAAATAAAGTTTTAATAAAAGATCAAATTCCATTTGAAATAATTTTGAATTAATCATCATTGATAGAAAGATAAAATATACAAAATTGATATTTCTCAAGTTCAAGAAGTTAAAATTGTGTGTGTTAAATTAACCAAGGGCTAAGTCAACGACAAGTGGCAATTATACTTGCAATAAGCAATAATTTCAATAATGTATGATTTTGTTGTCATAATTCACATCCCCTACAACTTTGCTCATTATAAAATTTGCCATAGGGTTAATAGTTTAGGAGTTATTTGATAATTTTCATTCATGCGCCCCCCCCCAAACCCCCTTCTGGGGTCAAAATATCAAAACGTTATACAGCTATAAACGTAAGTTAGAAGACATCTGATGTAAATATGAAATTTCATAATACTCCCTTCAGCCGTTTTTACGTGAATCATTAGCAACTTTTTGGAAACGACGGAAACAGACAGACAGAAATTTTGTTGAGGGTGTTTTCGTTCATTACTTTGCTTGAAACGTGTGTAACCAAAATTTGGCGTGATTTGGAGCAATGCACAGAGAAAACCTTAATTTTATATATATATATAAATATATTGATTAAATTTTTAGTGAATTATCATACTATTCTTTTTTTTTATTTATTTATTTTTTTATTTATTTTATTTTATTTTCAGAAGATGAATATACTTTGTCATTTACTCGTTCGGATGTCTATTTAATACGATTTCTTTGTGCACGAAATTTCGATTTAGAATTTGCATTAAAATTGGTAAGTATACTATATATATTTGTCTAGATTGATTTGTAACAACGCTAAGAGAAATTTCTCTAAAAAATTTCCCTCTTGCCTAGAATCGAACCTCGAACTCTTGAACTAAGGTCATTAGCTTTAACCACTAGACCAATCTAACATTAATATTTATACCATGATTTCTGTTACTAAAACTATAAATTTTTGATTTAGACTTTGTGTCGAGATAATATGTATTCATTTGAACTCGAATGAAAATGAAAAAACACCAATAGATTTTAAATTAAGAAACATTAAATATATATTAATTAGCGAGGCAAATTTGAAATATAATTGTCAGCTCGGATTTTAAATTGATGGCTCCAATCGATTTTCATTAACCAGGCAAATTTGAAATATAATTGTAATTTGGACTCGAATTTTGAAATGAAAGACTCCGATTCATTTTAAATTGAGAAACATTAAATATATTTTTTGTAATTAATTAAATTAATTGAACGGCGTAAATTTGAATAATTTCCATGATTCAGCCTGCGAATTTTTTGCAGTTCATAAATCATATCATTGTTTTTGTTTTGAAAAGGAAAAATGAAATTTAAATTTAAATTTTAAATTTTAAATTTAAATATATTCATAATTATTCCTCCCCCCCCTCCCCGCCACTCAAAAATTAAAGAGGCGAAACTTTTAAGAGACGATGTATTTTCGGTAGTTTACGGGTATACATTTGGTTTGTGGTTTTTTAAGAGGAATAAAATTTTTTGACTGAGACGCTGCCCGCCAGGGCACCAGCCCGGAGGGCCGAGCTTGAGGGCGTGCCGAAGGCACGCACGAAAATCTCGTTCTAAAATATTAACTATACTAATCAAAAGAATTATTTCGTTAATAAAATAAAACATAGATATATCTGATTAACTAGATTATTAATTAATTAATTTTATTTCTATTAAATAAATAATATTATTCAAATATATTTTAAACAATATAAATTGCTAACAATGCCAAGAGAGTATCAAGTTGGCACATATTATTGATTATTTAAATTGAAAGTTTTTGCCGAGAGTAGCAGAATTTTTATATATTGAAGGAGACAATAAAAGAGTGTGTCTTCTGCTGGAATTATAAATTTTATTTATTTATAACGAGACTATAGTTTCGAGGGCTTTGCCCTCTTCATCAGTCTATTACAATGTATTCACAGGAATTAATTTATGAATGAAAGTTTTACATTTTTCATGTGTTAAGGTTATAAATTACATCTCCTTCAATTGATTATTTATTTTTTTTATTTTCTAATATCTTTTTTTTTCGAAAACTAAAAACTTGTCTTCAAATCTAGTTATATATCCTTGTAGCTCTTTTAAGACACAATTTTTTGATCTATATTATTTCATTCTAAAAGTAGGTACTTATTAATTTTCAAAATATAGCGCCAAAAAACAAACTTTTAAAATGCAAAAAAAAAAAATATTAACCCTTTCAAAACATAAATATAAATAAATAAATAGCTATGTGTACGTATGTATTTAATGATCAGATGATAATTATTGTGAATAATTAATAGCCTCATTTAATAAATGATTAATTGAAAAAATAATATATTAGGGATATATATAGATTTATAGATATAGATATTAATTTTATATATATATAGAGATGGTTAGTTTGCTATAATAAACGGTTTGTTGTTGCCGTTACTCATGGATCCCATGAGTCCTGCCCTTGGGGGAGGGGGTTCTGACCCCCCCCCCCCCCCCCCCGTGGCTATGCCTATGGTTTTAGACACAAAGAGATAAAACAAAACTCTCCACTCTACGGATATCAAAATAGTGATGTATGTGGTGCAGCAGCCATATTGGATTTTAAACTGACATATTACTGAAATGACGTAGTTTTTAACCGACTTCAAAAAGGGAAGAGGTTCTCTATTCGACTGATTTTTTTTATTTTTTTTTTTTTGTGCCTATGTTACCTCATATCTCCGCCAATTGTCAACCGATTCTGAAAATTTTTTTTGCATCGGGTCCAGTCTAGCTTCTGATTGGTCCCATTTTTTTTTCGTTTTTTTTTTTATAGGTATTAGACCTTTTTTTATTAGGTTTGTTTAGACCTAACCTCTTTGTTTATGAACCGATTTCGATGGTTCTTTTTTTATCCGAAAGGGGGTGTCTTAGGGATGGTGTCATATTAATTTGGTCAAGTTCTGATGATATGATTACTATTAATAACATCACTAAAAAGAGAAAAATAAAAATAATTTTTAAGAAAAAATAAAAACCGACTTCAAAAAATTAAATGCAATAAATAAAATACACTAAAAGGTATAAAATAATTATTATCTTATTTAGTTACAACTAAACGACGAAATATTAACATGAAATTACTTTTTGAAGTTGGTGCCAAACATATAGTACCTTTTGGTCCGGGGGTGCTGGGTGCGAGGGGGGGTCCAGAGAGCGTGGCCTCTGGCTAGCAAGAGGGCCGCCGAAGGCGGGCCTTGCAGCTAGTATATAATATAATACAATCTATTAGACATTTTAACACTAGAACGCCCGAAGCCGTCAATTTGTCGGTTTCCACATTTCATTTCTCTTTCATTTCGTTACTATTTAAGTTAGAACTTTGAAACTCGCTGACTTTTAATCATTTTTGAATAGCTTTCTAATAAAAAAAAATAGCACCCTATGAATTTTTATTTAGGAGAAAATTATGGATTTACCAAGAACGCCCAAAAGCCCTCAATTTGACGGTAACTCTATTTTACCCCAATTTTTATATTTTAAATTAATTTTTCAAGTACGAATAATTCCCATTCTTTTTTGGAACATTTTCATCCTTTTTGACCCTCGGATTTGTTCTGCCTTTTTTTTAATTTACAATCTTCCTTGAAAAACTTGGGGTAAAATAAAAAAAATTATGTTTCTTTATGTCAATTTTTTTTATCTTTTGATGATTCACTTTATTATTTTACAACATTTCGAGGGAACCTACTGTTTTGAAATCCATATATATATATATGTCGAGCCCCTAGTCTTGCCATTTCATTTTATTTTCCGCCCTTAGAATTATCAACAACAAATTTCTCTCTCAATTTCTCGTGAGTTTTTTTCGTATATTTGTTTTTTTTATTTCAATATTATTTATAATAATATAATATTTATAATAATAACAATATAATATAGAACTACTAATTTTGTTAATGATAATACTCCATAAATATAGCATGTTAATTTTTCATTTTATATCATAATGATTATTAAAATGTAATATATTAATATGTATTTTTAATATATAAATTGATAATAGAATTATATTTATTATTAGAAAAAATAAAACAAATATTAAATAAAAGGAAACAGAATGATTTTATTTAGTTTGAGTGTTGAAAAATGCAAGTCAAATTGACGGCATCCGGGCATTCTAGGGGATCTGTAAGTCCGGGCGTTCTTTTTTTTTTTTTTTTTTCAATGCAATCGAATGCAAGAAGGGGTGTACCAGTAAAGATGCAGCCCCTATGGATCTCGAAAGACCCTTGCATTACCGAAGAGAAGGGAAAGTTGATTAAGTGAGAGGGTGTAGACGTAGGTGTCTATGCACTCCGGTTTTGAAGGTTTGAAGATTATAAGTGCTGGGAAAGATGGAGGCTGGGAGAGAGTTCCAGTTCCTTGAAGTCTTGGGGATATATGAATTGGCGAATGAAGTGGTCCGGCACTTTTCTAGTTTGACCGCGAAAGAGTGTTGGGAGTCGGCAAAGCGCGTGCTACGTGCAAAGCATGCTTTGGGGGGAATTATTGATTTTATCTCATCAGAGCACCTGCCGTGATAGTATCTATAGAAAAGGGAAAGAGCAGAGACATCTCTTCGATGAGCCAGCGAGTCGAGGGAGTCGGTGAGGGAAGAATCGTCAATTATCCTGACGGCTCGTTTCTGAATTGCATCAAGGGTAGCAAGAGAATATTTTGAGGCTCCTCTCCACAGATGAGAGCCGTATTCGAGACAGGGGCGGATTTGGGCCTTGTAGATGGTGAGAAGTTGTGGGGCTTTGTAAAATCGCTTGGACCTGAATAAGAAGCCAATCTTCCTTGCTGCAGATTTCGCTACAGAGGAGATGTGTTCATTCCAAGACAGGTCAGATGCGACAGAGACGCCCAACATGGATAGGCTGTCACACATTTTCAGGGTATTCGAATCGAAGTGAATATCAGGGAAATCTTTATTTTCGCGCCTAGAAATTAGACAACATTGAGTCTTGTTTGAATTAAAGTTAACTAAATTTTGAGAGCCCCATTTATTCAGTTTGTCTAGGTCGAGAGTAATTGAGGAGGCAACATTGATTCGATTATTCGGGAGTGAGGGTTTGCCGTGTAGAGTGCTATCGTCGGCGTAACAATGTGTGGGGTTTGCCGTTTGATCAATAAGGTCGTTTATATAAATTAGGAAGAGTGTGGAGGAGATTACGGAGCCTTGGGGAACACCAGAGTTTGTGGAGAACGATTCAGATGATGTTCCATCCACCACAACTTTTATACTTCGGTTTGTCAGAAAGCTTTCTATCCATTTGCGAAGTGTTGGTGTGAATCCAAAGGCTGGCAGTTTGGCAAGAAGATTTTTGTGCCAAACCTGGTCAAAGGCTTTGGAGATATCAAGGGCTACAGCGAGGGTTTCTTTTCCGGCCTCTAGAGTATTGTTCCAGGTGTGGGTGACATAGGTTAAGATGTCGCCTGTAGAACGATTCTGTTCTAGTGTTAAATCTATTTACAAAAGAAATAAGCTGTTTAAAAATACAGTAAAGTCATACAATTGGTAGAATGTTATAGTTAATAATTAAATTATTAAGGTTTAATGAAAATAAGAAGCAGTGTTATATGAAATAAAATTAGTGAATAATAAAGATTAGTATATGTTGAATTGGTACTCAGCAGTTTTTGAAACGGAGATGGGAAAATTTCCGAAGAAAATAAGATGGCTTCAGTTAGCTGGGATGAATTTCTTTCCAACTAGAAAATTGGTTGATTGCCATAATTAATCAAAACAACCAAATGAATCTCTCACTCCCAATGGATCGATCAAGAAGAAATAGAAACACAACGCGTCAAAGAAAATATTAAT
Organism: Forficula auricularia; assembly: GCA_024734495.1. Lineage (NCBI taxonomy): Eukaryota > Metazoa > Arthropoda > Insecta > Dermaptera > Forficulidae > Forficula > Forficula auricularia. The sequence continues at coordinate 17,340,882 of JALMQS010000128.1, forward strand.
TTTGAGCAATCGTGATTCACCAATTTGGTCACTAGAAAAGATTCGTTGTGTACGAGAGAAAAAACAAAAACAGACTCATTGTTTAGAAAAAATATAAATAAACATACAAAGAAAACATTGAGAGGTCGGTAGCGCAACCGGTTAAATCACCAACTTTTCTAATCCGATTAGGAGAACATCAACCTAGACTTCATCAGTTCGATCCCAGCAAGAAGCAAAGTGAATTTATTTGAAAATAATAAAAAAACTGGCCCCTCGGCTCCAGAAACTGACAATCTCTGGTTCTACAAAACCTCGCGCATGCGCAGGACAAAACTTCGTAACAAGCAACCATGAATCGTGAAAGGCAAAATAAGATTACTTCAGGTGGTAACCAATCCACCCACCCTCGAGTGGCAACCGGGCATTGAGATTCTGGGGGACCCGGACCACCACGAAATCAAGGAAGAAACAATGGAAGAATAACGCCAAAAATCCATACATATCTGGGCACCTTTAACATCAACACACTCATGCGGCCAGGAAAATTACGTAGCCTGGGCATGGAACTCGATAACACGTTCCGAAAAAGATAGAGGCGTGGAAGGTCCAACCAGAAAGAGACATCAAGCTTTGCGTGATCCCAAGGGTCGAAACGCAAAAAAAAACATTAGAAAACCGGTTTGATTGTTAGACTCAGTGAAACGCGCCATTCTGCTGAGCGGATCATTTTTTGCGAATATTTATTATTCTGTGAAAAATATTCTCAAAAGTTGCAAAAGAGAAAACTTGCGCAACTAGAGGGTAAAGCCCTCTCGTTATAAATAAAATTTATAATTCCAGCAGAAGACACACTTTTTTATTGTCTCCTTCAATATATAAAAATTCTGCTACTCTCGGCACAAAAACTTTCAATTGAATTTACAATTTGAAAGTTTATATTGGGAAAATAAGGACAAGTTTTTTATGTGTGACTTTTTTATTTATCCACCTAACGTTTCGTCGACTTTGCCGACTTCTTCAGGGCTTCTACAATTATAAGAACATTCTTAATATTAATTTACAAAAGTACAGTCAGAATCCAAAAACAAACATGTATCAATAGTTTACCTACCAAATAGTCATGTCACACATTCGTCTAAATTTTCTTATTACGTTCGTTACCATTGAAGGCCATCAGAATACAATTTTCAAAAGATATTTGGCACATTCACAAAAAACACAATTTTTCTCTTTATAATAACAACATTATCAATACAAAACAGAACAGAAATCACTTCTTATAAAAATAGAATAGAATACTTTTATTTTTCTTCTCCGTTTTATCCCTATATACAAAAATCTCAACTTCGAAAAAATTAAACTTATACATTAATAAAATATATGTCAATGACACCAGTCAAGTTATTATTAAATGAAAAATCCATTAGAAATCTATTTTTATTTTCAACATCTAATTACATTTATTTTTGAAATTCTTTATTATTATTTATTTTTTTTACTTTTTTATTTTTATCCTTATACCTGTGTTAGTGGTGGGGGGTGTGCGCTATCGTGATGTGATAGGGGTTGGGTGTTGGAAGGTAAGGGGAATGCCCCTTAACCCCAACTGCTGGTTCCAACCACGAGGGAAAGCAAGGTTTTGGAAGTGTGTGACAAAAAGTATGTGAGCAAACCATGATTTGTGGTAGCTGGATTATTTCGATCCGGGTTGGCGCATATATAACATTCAACGAATATTATCGCTCACGGGATTACACGCGCCAACTCGTCTCTCAATAATTCATTGATTTATTATTTCATTATAAATAGATTGATTTATGTAGTGTACAGTGTGTTTGACAATTTGACTGTTGTTTACTTAAAGTATTATTATTAATATTAAAGTATTGTTTATTTGAACAAACTACTATGTATGAGGTCGCAGTGCCATCTAGCGGTGAGCGCTAGGACTGGACCGGAAAACCTGTTTAGCAAAAAACTATAAATTCCACTTAAATTCTGGGTGTCTGTTCTAAAATTCACTGTATCATTTAACGAAATGTGAATCATTTCACTTATTGTTCTTTTAAAATACACTGGTTCAAAATCTAATATTATTGTATCATCAAACTTGAATTGATGATTTAGATCAGCGATGTCCAACCCAAATTACTATTGGGGCCAAAATTTAGGAATATACAAGGTACTGGGCCGCCACTCACCTGAACAAAAACATTTGTCGCGATCGAATTGTCCAAGCGGGGGGGGGGGGAGACGCCGCCCCCCCCACACACACACATATGTAAAACTTTATTTTCAATTTTAAAATTATTTTAAAAAATGAATTTTTTTTACAAATTTTTTTGCCAGGCACGGGCCTTTATGGGGGGGGGGGGGGTGGGCGATTTCATTTTTTTGTTATCGGGCCGCACAAAAATCGCAATCGGGCCGCCGGTTGGACATGGCTGATTTAGATCAAAAATGATGGGTAGCTAGGGCGGTTTTGTCATTTTTTAAAATATTAGACACTCTACAATCATATATATGTTGTGTTAATCTTTTTTTTAACCGACTTCAAAAAAGGAGGAGGTTCTCTATTCGATTGAATTTTTTTTTTTTTTTTTTTTTTTTTTTTTTTTTGTGCCTATGTTACCTCATATCTCCGCCAATTGTCAACCGATTTTGAAAATTTTTTTTGCATTGGGTCCAGTCTAGCTTCCGATTGGTCCCATTTTTTTTCGAATTTTTTTCATAGGTATAAGACCTTTTTTATTAGGTTTGTTTAGACCTAACCTCTTTGTTTATGAACCGATTTCGATGGTTCTTTTTTTATCCGAAAGGGGTGTCTTAGGGATGGTGTCATATTAATTTGGTCAAGTTCTGATGATATGATCACTATTAATAACATCACTAATAAAAATGTTTAAGAAAAAATAAAAACCGACTTCAAAAATTAAATGCAACAAATAAAATACACTAAAAGGTATAAAATAATTATTATCTTATTTAGTTACAACTAAACGACGAAATATTAGCATGAAAATACTTTTTGAAGTCGGTGCCAAACATATACCTTTTATGAATCGCACTCGACGGATCTTACTTAGTACGTTTGGAGGGTATCGCTCGCTTATAGGTATAGTTTGTTTGGCACCGACTTCAAAAAGTAATTTCATGTTAATATTTCGTCGTTTAGTTGTAACTAAATAAGATAATAATTATTTTATACCTTTTAGTGTATTTTATTTGTTGCATTGAATTTTTTGAAGTCGGTTTTTATTTTTTTCTTAAAAATTATTTTTTAAATATTGCGATGTCTGTCCTATATATGATTTCCCACATGAACAGGGTATCTTATATACAACGCCTGACTTTTTTTCCTTCTCTGTTCCATCTTTTAATCTACTATACAATGAACCCACAGTTAAAATGTTATAAAAAGCTAATTTGGAATTTGTTTTCTCCAAACATCTATCAACTTTATTGGAGATTTCTGGGATAAAAGGAAATTTAAAGAAATTTTTCCCTCCGTTATTCAAAATTGTATTTTGTCTTTGGCTGTTAATACTACCATTCTCCATTCTACCCCTATTATTCACCAAGAACACATCAAACGCCCTCCTTATGAAAAACTCAGGGTAATTATTTTTCTTTAATATGCACCTGATTCTCTCCGAAAATCTCTCCACTGAGATAAATAGCACGATGCAATAACCCCCTTATCATTCCTAATTTCTGTGAACTGGGATGGTTGGATTTAAAATTTAAAACTCGTCCAGCACTCGTTGGTTTTATATACCAATCTGTTATTAGTTTTTCTTCCATTTTTATAACTTTTACATCCAAGAATGGCAAAGCACCCTCTTTTTCAATCTCCATTGTAAATTGAATTTTAATATTTATACTATTAAAAACTTTCATTACCTCTTTTTCAGTATCTCTAGGTATCAATAACATAGAAGAAGCGATTAAAGAATTCAAAGACAAAATTGATACAGGTATCGAAATCCAAGGTCAAAAGATCGCTATGTTAAGATTTGCCGATGACATTGCCCTTCTAGGAAGCAATAAAAAAGAATTAGAGGACGCCCTGAATGGAATTAACCAAATCCTAATAGAAGAAATCAAAATGAAAATAAACAAGAATAAAACCAAGGTCCTAGTATGTACAAAAAAAGAACAAACGAGACAGGAATGCATCAAAATTAACCAAGAAAACCTAGAAGGAGTTAAGGAATTCCGCTACCTAGGAAGTAAAATAACATGGGATGGGAGGAGCGAAAACGAAATTAAATCAAGAATTGCCCAAGCAAAAATGGGGTTTAATTCAAAACAAAAACTACTATGCTCCTCCTCAATCAGCTTAGCAAACAGGAAGTTGCTATTGAAGACATATGTATGGAGCATAGCCATGTACGGGTGTGAAACCTGGACAATTGGAAAAGCGGAGAGAAAGAGATTGGAGGCTTTCGAAATGTGGTGCTACAGAAGAATGATGAATATCAATTGGATGGATAAAATTACAAATGAAGAAGTTCTTAGAAGAATCGGAGAAAAAAGAACCTTGTGGAGGAGTCTGAGGAAGAGAAGAGGTCAGATGATGGGGCACACACTGAGACATGGGGGACTGCTTAGGGATATCTTGGAGGGGGAGGTGGGAAAGAAAAGGGGAAGGGGAAGACCCAGATTAGAATATTTCAACCAAATAATTGGGGATATGGGATGCCAGACATTTAGAGAGGTCAAACAGCTGGCGGGGGACAGAGTCGAGTGGAGACGGATTGTTGCATCAAACCAGTCTTAGGACTGTATACTCGATGATGATGATGATGGATCAATAGCAATAAATCGTCCACATAAATAACTATCAACGGCAACTCAAATTCAAGAAATTCTATTGCCTTTTTTATCCCATAATTCATGACTAAATTTGCTATACTTGGGCTTGCTGGGTTACCCATACTAGTTTCATTTATCTGAAAATAAATTTTATTCTGAAATGTGAAGTAGCTTGGCTCAAAACAGTAACTTATTATTTCGATGAGTGAAATTTTGGATATATTCATTAATTCAGACATTTGATCCCATTCTTCATTAATAATCCTAATCACCAGATCTTTTGGGATGTTGGTAAATAAGGATATCACATCCAATGACACAAGCACGTGATTATTTATGACAACTATGTCTTCTAATAATTTTTTAAGTTCAAATGAATTTTTCACATTCCCAAAGAGAAACAAAGAGGTTGTCCTCTGCTTGATGCAAATAAACATATACACATATATATCAAGATGATATATCTGTATATATATTATTTATTTGTTTGAGACTATAGTTTCGAAGACTTGGTCTTCATCATCAGTCTTTCTTCAATTATAAATGTTTTTTCATGGAGTCAATATCATATGGATATTGAAAACTTGGTGTTCCTTCGTCACTGGAAAGCTAGGAACTGGACCATGCTAAAAGAATATTCCAAATGTCAGACTTACCTCTGAAGACTTATCAAGAAGTTGTTGCTATAAAAACTTTCTATCCTACTTTTCAAGATGCAACCTGGACTAGGAGGGTTATACCTTTTTGAATTAATATATATATATATATATATTATATTTAAGAAATATAATAATTTATATTAACATATTCCATTGTAGATTCTTAACATGACAAAATTAATTAACGTCGCTAGGAACTAGCTTTCCAGTGACGAAGGAACACCAAGTTTTCAATATCCATATGATATTGACTCCATGAAAAACATTTATAATTGAAGAAAGACTGATGATGAAGACCAAGTCTTCGAAACTATAGTCTCAAACAAATAAATAATATATATACAGATATATCATCTTGATATATATGTGTATATGTTTATTTGCATCAAGCAGAGGACAACCTCTTTGTTTCTCTTTGTGAATCAACAACTCTGCTACTCTCGGCAAAACAAAAACGTTTCAATTTTTCACATTCCACCTGTATGTCTCCACTACCGGGTACAACGTTCGATGTAAAAAACTAGCTAGTTTATAACTTGGTGACCCTATACAACTCACCACTGGTCTAAAAGTCACACATAAAAAACTTGTCCTTATTTTCCCAATATAAACTTTCAAATTATAAATTAAATTATGGACGGAAATGATAATAATTTCAATTTAATATTTTATTCTCTATTCTTAACTACATTTTACTCTATGTAGGTATATCCGTAGTAGTAGCTATAGTTGGCCATATAGGGGGGCCAAGTTGACTAATTATGCCTCTGTGTGTGTGTGTGTGTGTGTGTGTGTAGGAGTGCAAAGGCAAGCATTACCTTCATGATAGAAATTGCGCTGATAGTAAATTCCAATTTTCATTATTAATTAGAAGAATTGATTAGATACCCAACAAGAATTATCTTGACCGCGCTGATCTTGAAGAAGATATTTTTATCTCGGTGAGACTACTGCGGGATTACGCTAGCTGTGAGTCTGCGGAGTATTAAGTCTGGACCAAGAGAGAAAAAGATGTAATCCACTCCGCAGACTCCAATAGCGTAATCCGCAGTAGTCCCGCGAGATAAAAATATCTTTTTTCAAATCAGCGCGGTCAAAATAATTCTTGTTGACGTATCAATTATTCTTTGATATATTAATGAGAAAATTAAAATTTATTTAATATCATTATTTCAAGTTAGAAATATATAAGTTCAAATATTATTTTCACTCAATATTTGACAAAATTCCCTACATTAGAGTCGCGATCGAATAAAATGTAGAAAACCTTCAGTCACTTATAGTTAATAAATATAAATATTTTTTTAAGATAATCTAAGAAAATATGTTTATTAAAAAATCCACTTAACAGTAAAAAACAAACAATGATAACATCCACATGCATGGCTTGACCATACTATACACCTGGCCTCTGCTTTTCGATTGAATATTTAATAAAATAATTTATAATCATTTAGAGAAGAACCCTCGCCCCTCTTTTATTAATTTTGGCCCCATTAGCAATTAATTAATATCTCCTTTTAATTATAAGACTATTCTAAATATTAGAAATTTCCACCTAAATTTTTCTCTTCAAAACCTTTAATTTTATTTTTAATTTAAAATTCTGATAAAAAGGTCGATTTTTATTTGAGAGCCGTTTTCAAATTAAAAAAAATACAAATACATATATATAGTATTCGCCCACTATACCCCCCCCCACGCACACCCCTCCACCCCTCTCGACCACACCCCCAAAACCTAGCCCTACCCCCGAATTCCCCACCACCTCCTGCACCACAGGAGTTTTTGATTGTTTGATTTGATTGATTTTGTTTTTTTCATTTGTTTTAATTCAACCACATGATTCATTTTTATTCATCCAATTGTTAATAAATAAAACCTATCAAAATGTGTTGTTTTTTTTCAGAAAATTGAGACCTGCTTATGCGAAATATATTTTTAAATAACTTCTTGATTATTTTTTATTCTATTAAATAAATAAAGTTCTTTATAAAAACAATTATAAAACGTTTATTAATATTTCTAAAGTTTATGGAGAACAAAATATGTTAAAATCCACAATCACAATACTTCTTCAAGGCCTTTTAGAACAATGAATTAAGGGAACCCATTGTCTGCCTGGGTACAAAAGGAAAAGGGAAACCTTTTTTAAAACCGTAAGAATGGGATTTGTCTACCTGAGAATAATTAATTTGATTAAGAAAATACCCTCAAAAACATTTTTGTCGAAGGTGAGACCGTGACAGATCAAAATGTCACCTCGAAAACCTCCTAACCCGTGAATTTCATCAAAATCGGTAGAGTCGTTTTCAAAATAGAACCAAGATACAAATATATATACAAATAATTATACAATTTTTGCTCGTTTAATAAGAGTAGATTTGTGGTCATCCTTTTAAACTTCTGGGATTCATATACCTATAGAAATACAAAAAATTTCAAAAATTCCAACTGCCTAAAAATACTATTTAACTCCCTAGTAAGAAGCAAGCTGGAATATTGCAGTTTAATTTGGTCACCGCATGTCCAACATCAAATTATACCAAATAAATTCTCATCAACTAATAACTAACTCTCTTACCCCATATAACTATCCCTCTTCTAGACTCTTAAGAACCGAACTAAATATCCAAAGTTTGTCATCCCGTAGACTACAAAATGACTTGATATTCCTTCGCAAATGGTCTGATTGATTGTTGTGAAATTCTCCAATATATTAATTTCAAAGTATCTCAATATTACAGTCGTATTGTCGAAACCTTTTTTATCCCCATTTGCAATACTAATTATTCAAAAAATACAGGTCTGAATAGAGTAAGGTGACCAGATTTTAACATTGGTAAAGTGGGACACCATTGACCGGGAGGGGGGGGGTTCTTGATTAAAAATTTGGTCTATAGGGTGCAACTAAAATTTTTATAGAACGCAAAAGTAGTATTGTAAAAATTCAACATAAGTACAATTTACAAATATATTAAATAAAAATTTTTAAGAAAAAAATAAAAACCGACTTCAAAAAATTAAATGCAACAAATATAAAAATACACTAAAAGGTATAAAATAATTATTATCTTATTTAGTTACAACTAAACGACGAAATATTAACATGAAATTACTTTTTAAAGTCGGTGCCAAACAAACTATACCTATAAGCGAGCGTACCCGCCAAACGTACTAAGTAAGATCCGTCGAGTGCGATTCATAAAAGGTATATGTTTGGCACCAACTTCAAAAAGTAATTTCGTGTTAATATTTCGTCGTTTAGTTGTAACTAAATAAGATAATAATTATTATACCTTTTAGTGTATTTTTATATTTGTTGCATTTAATTTTTTGAAGTCGGTTTTTATTTTTTCTTAAAAATTATTTTTATTTTTCTCTTTTTAGTGATGTTATTAATAGTGATTATATCATCAGAACTTGACCAGATTAATATGACACCATCCCTAAGACACCCCCTTTCGGATAAAAAAAGAACCATCGAAATCGGTTCATAAACAAAGAGGTTAGGTCTAAAACAAACCCTAATAAAAAAGGTCTAATACCTATGAAAAAAAATCGAAAAAAATGGGACCAATCGGAAGCTAGACTGGACCCAATGCAAAAAAAATTTTCAAAATCGGTTGACAATTGGCGGAGATATGAGGTAACATAGGCACAAAAAAAAAAAAAAAAAAAAAATTCAATCGAATAGAGAACCTCCTCCTTTTTTGAAGTCGGTTAAAAAGAAAAAAAAATTATGTATAGTATTATGTTTTTCTTTGGCATATTTCTCATTTGAGTGAATTTTTTTTAGTAGATTGCTGTTGTTGTTTAAAAAGTCATGAAATTTTTCACAAGAATTTGTTAAATTAATTATATTTCACATATAAAATGGCTTTCAAATTCTCAACACTTAATTGTGATTTTTCTGATGTCCACACTTTATTTACCGCAGAAAAAACGCGTTCAGACGCAGCATTAGTTCCTGCTAAGGTCAGCTTGTATTTCACAATGTTTAATGCATTATAGTATGGAACATGGTTTGTTTCAAAATTATGAAATACTTCTGACCATTTGCTCTCTATTGTGATTTTTGCTGATGCCCAAGATTCAACTTTTTTATTCAAAAAATCTCATTGTTCATTAAATCCAAACAATGATGGTCGAATTCTAACAACTGATCAACAATGCCAACTTTGATAAGCAGTTCTCAAAAATTATTTGTTATTATTAAAGTTTAACATTATAAAATTAACAAACATAATATAAAAGAAGAAGAAAGAAGAACCTTGTGGAAGAGTCTGAAGAAGAGAAGAGGTCAGATGATGGGGCACACACTGAGACATGGGGGACTTGGAGGGGAGGTGGGAAAGAAAAGGGGAAGGGGAAGACCCAGATTAGAATATTTCAACCAAATAATTGGGGATATGGGATGCCAGACATTTAGAGAGGTCAAACAGCTGGCGGGGGACAGAGTCGAGTGGAGACGGATTGTTGCATCAAACCAGTCTTAGGACTGTATACTCAATGATGATGAATATAAAACTCATATCCTGGCTAAATTGCCACATGACCTGCATTCTTTCCAAAAATCGGGACTTTTTTAAAACACCACGGAACGCGGGACAAATTGTTAAAAATCGGGACTGTCCCGCCGAAAGCGGGACGTGTGGTCACCTTAGAATAGAGAGATGCTAAAGGCAAACTCCTCACAATTAGACTTCTTTTCATGTAGTGTAAGGGATATCAAAAGATATTGCTCACAATACGATTAAAATGTTTAATAGATTGTATTATATTATTACATACTTTTTTATATTAGCTTCAATTGTATCTATTTATCTATTAATGTGACTTTAGTTCTGTTAAATTCCGCAAACATTTCTCTATAAAAATAATTGTTTACTCCTTTACTCAATTTCAATGAAATAATATAAATATAATAAAAATAAATTAATTACATTATGTTAAATTCCGCAAACTTTTCTCTATAAAAATAATTGTTTACTCCTTTACTCAATTTCAATGAAATAATATAAATATAATAAAAATAAATTAATTACATTATGTTAAATTCCGCAAACTTTTATCTATAAAAATAATTGTTTACTCCTTTACTCAATTTCAATGAAATAATATAAATATAATAAAATAAATTAATTACATTATGTTAAATTCCGCAAACTTTTCTCTATAAAAATAATTGTTTACTCCTTTACTCAATTTCAATGAAATAATATAAATATAATAAAAATAAATTAATTACATTATGTTAAATTCCGCAAACTTTTCTCTATAAAAATAATTGTTTACTCCTTTACTCAATTTCAATGAAATAATATAAATATAATAAAAATAAATTAATTACATTATGTTAAATTCCGCAAACTTTTCTCTATAAAAATAATTGTTTACTCCTTTACTCAATTTCAATGAAATAATATAAATATAATAAAAATAAATTAATTACATTATGTTAAATTCCGCAAACTTTTATCTAAAGGTCTGTACCTCGACAAATTTCATCTTAATTGATCTTTTCTTAATTAAAGTAATTATTGATAGATGAAAATCTCAATAAAAAAGTTTGTTTACATTTTTTATATTATCTTTTATTTATTAATTGGTTTTTTAATTTTAAAACCCACCAATAGGTTATAGCAAATATTAATATATGGTATATATATACAGGGTGGTCCCGAATTCATGGTACAAACGTTAATGGTAGGTACAGGACATTGTAACAATGAGTTATTGTATAGGAATGTATAGTCGCAAGTGACGCGGTGAGGCGTAAACAGGGGAAATAAAAGGAAAGAGACATGGAGTGATCGGTGGGTATCATTGCAGGTAGAGGGCAGGAGATGTATATTGTTACAATGTTATATATATATATAATTATATATTGTTACAATGTCCTGTACCTACCATTAACGTTTGTACCATGAATTCGGGACCACCCTGTATATATATATAAAATTAAACAATTTTGAGTATGAAATGGGATGGGATTGATGGGGGGAATTGGGGGAGAGGAAAAATGATGGAATTTGAATAATTATCGGAAAAGAGGTTTTTTTCTTTAATTAGTTTTTTTCTCTTATAATAACAAGGACTAAAAGATGATCAAGGACAGTCGATGGTGGAGAAGTAATCTCCGGAATCGAAGCTCAATAACAATGTATGTATAAATTCATGTAAAATAATTGGTTTAATAAATTTATTAAACAATTTTGAGGTAATGGTGGGAGGAGAGCGAATAATAGAAGTGAAATAATTATCGGAAAAGAGGTTTTTTTTTTTACTTAATTAGTTTTTTCCTCTTATTAAAAACAAACATTAATTCATGTAAAATAATTGGTTTAATTAAACAATTTAATTGATTATAAATTCGAGTATTAAATCCCACAAAGAATTAATAAGAAATGTGATTATATATTAGAATTGATTATTATAAAACTCGATGAGGGAAAGAAGATTGAAAATGGAACAAATCGACTTGATTGGGGAATAATGGAATTGGAATAATTATCGGAAAAGAGTTTTTTTTATCTAATTAGATTTTTCCTCTTATTAAAAACAAGGACTAAAGATGAATAAGGACACTCGATGGTGGAGAAGTAATCTCCGGAATCGAAGCAAAAAATACAATGTATACATTAATTAATGTAAAATAATTGGTTTATAAAACTCGATAAATTGTTATCTAATTAAAAAAAATAATTATACGGAATTTATTTATATACCTATAGGTATATACATAATCTATGGGGCACTAGAAAATTAGAAGACGGACCTTGAAGCTAGTAAGATAATAACTATTTTATGCCTTTTAGTGTATTATATTTGTTGCATTTAATTTTTTTGAAGTAGGTTTTATTTTTTTCTTAAAAATTATTTTTATTAAATTTTAAATTATTAATAGTTAAAAAAAATGAAAAAAATGAGAATATATTTTCTTGTTGCTAACCACTTTATCAGTGTAATTCGACCTTAATAGCGAGTAATGCGCGTGGCCCCCTTCCAGTCCCCTCCTGTAACTTGTAGGTACTATATATATAGGCAAGTAAAGTTGGAATAAATTCAGTTATTCTCGATATATATTGAAAAGAACTTACTAGAAATGTGGTGGGGAATTTTTATATTAATTTTATCGACATCTTTTGTGAAATCGAAAAAGGAAGATTTTTATGATAAATGGCAATCACCGATTGATATAGGTTCAAATGACATATATTATACTGATTCTAATCTTAAATGTCAATTGTCCTTTCAAAACCAAGATGATCAACCGCTTGAATTCTATAGAGAAATAAATAAAACAGGAGATCAAATAGGTAAAATATTTACTTAATTATTTATTCTTTTTGTTGTGTTTCTAGAAAAAGATTCGAATTCGTTGGAAACGATTACTTTTTTTGCCTTTCCTCGATCAAATATATACTTTTCTCTTTTTTTTTTTTTTTTTTTATTGGCCTCGGGAACATAGATGCCCATTTAGCCAGCAGATCGTATTCGTTCATATTTCCATAAATTCGCCAGCCCTCAAATGGTGATCCCTAAGGCGGGCCGCCGCTCGGGGGCACAGTAGGGCAAGCAGAGCATCCCAAACCGATCCCTCCGCAACCAGCCAAAGGGCATCACGAATGGCCGACGAATATAGAGCAATAAAGAACGTACTTGTTCATAAGTCCCTTCAATGAGGGATAAAACAGAAGACTTGTTTTAACAAGTTACCTAGTCTAACACCACTAGAAAAATTAATAAATAGTAAAAATTGACTATGTGATGGAACCTATACATTTTTTATAAGCTATATATCTGGATAAAAATGCTAATAGATAAACTAATTAACATATCCGAGTCAAGAAAGGATGATATCTAGCAAAAATATGTTTAATTATAGTTCGAACCCAATTGAAATTAATTAATTTAGAATTCCGCGGAGTAAACTCGCGAGCAAATCCACTCAACGGAATTTTTAACAAATTATAAGTAAATTTGTTTTTCTAGTATATTTATACAAATATAGAATATAAGTATTCTCTAAATTTCGCTTTATAAAAACATCTTTGAATTTCTCTTTGAATTTCTTAAGATTAATTTAATTAATTTGATAATTTTCTATATTTGTATAAATATACTAGAAAAACAAATTTACTTATAATTTGTTAAAAATTCCGTTGAGTGGATTTGCTCGCGAGTTTACTCCGCGCAATTCTAAATTAATTTGTATCATCTCTCTATGTAAGAATAGACTTGTAAAAGGCGTCTGAATCGAGAGAGTAATATATAAGAACTTGAGATGCCATGTCCCTCTGGGTGGTCCGGGGTGGGGTATCATGCGGGCTATACGCGGATTGATACCGGGTAACATCTAGATGGACCATATCTTTTTTCGCTCTCTTGGTTCAGGATGGAGAATCAGCTGGACCTCAATGGTTCTTATAAAACGGTAGTCTCGCTAAGTATTCTCTAAATTTCGCTTTATAAAAACATCTTTGAATTTCTTTTTGAATTTCTTAAGATTAATTTAATCCAATTGAAATTATGTGTTTGATGACTGTTTCTGCCCCCGTCAGAGAGAGAAGCTAAGAGGACCCCTGCATAAGTGGGGAACTCAATTTCTTTTCTAATTTTAAAAATAGTCGGTCTATTTTATGCCTCCGAAGCTCACAGCCTAAAAGAGCATGGCTTATATCTCCGTAAGACACATTATCGCACAAGCAGTAAGGATTATCCCTCCGACCGATTCTATGATATGCAGGTGTAGTTGCATGGCCTATTCTAAGTCGGATTATGTGCACAATCACTTTTCTACATAGTTTCGATTTCTCAAACCAGGGCTGCACAGGGATTTTTGGACATATCCCGAAGAAATGCCTGCCCTTTTCTGCGCTTGATGTTGACCAAATATTCTGCCATTCCTTGTAGATTATTTTTTACTTTATCCAATGCAAAGCATGGGTAAAGTATTGTAATCGCTCTCGGGGCAAGCGTGGCTTCAAAGGGTCCTTTGCTTCCAACCGTTGCACCGATTGAAATGAAATTGAAAACCTAACATTACTTTAACAAAATGAAGCGCTGATTAGTTTTTGGTACATATCGGTCGACAAACATTAGTACTTTATTTCGGTACTTTTTTAGTTTTTTCTAAATATCTTGAAAATCACTTAACCAATTTTGATGAAATTTAATATCCTAATTAAGTACCTTGGGGACCACAAAAAAGGTTAAATAAAGTTTTAGTAAAATTATATTTTAAAGTACTTTACTCTAGAGTGAGATAGTACTATTTTTAAATTCTTTAAAATTTATTCATTTGATCGTTTTAATATAGCTCATTAAACCTAACTTAAGGAAGAATGGATAGGCTTCTCTCTGTGAAATGCTAAATATTTAGGAGGAAATTTTATAAGCTGTTTGCCATAAAAAAATTTAGTCTTTTTGATTTTAAGTCGATTCTTCCACGTTTTCAGTAGAGGTTGCCATTAATAGTCAAAATATCAAATATGGAATGCAATAAGGTTATTCCATCTAGTAATAGATAAGAATCGATAGTTATTTTTGATTTTAAGTCGATTCCTCCATGTCTTCAGCAATGGTTACCAATAATAATCGAAACGTCAAAAATCCAATGTACAATGGTTATTCCTCGACTATTAAATTAGAATCGATCATTATTTTTGAATTAAAGTCAACATGAACTGCAAATCACAAGTGATATCTGATTAATAATAAAGGAATAAACATATTAAATATTTCAAATGAATTTGGATAAAGTTTAGCAACGATCCGTTGCAGTTTATTTTAATAAGGAACGGACTTCACCGGGGGACAATTCTAGTGAATGTTGAGTTCTTTCTGTCCCACTTGATGCAGCGAGCCTGTCTACTTTCTCATTTCCTATTATGCCGCTAATATGGCTAGGAATCCACAGCATGGCGATATTAAGACTTTGTGTTCTAAGTTTATTAATTTCATCAATAATCTCTTAATTGCGTCAGAATTTATTTTATGTATTAATTTTGTGTCCTTTTTTTTCTTTTTCATTTAAATAAGCAGCTTAATTGATAATTTTCCAATTTAAACTGTTTGAATAGAGAGGCCTAATTAGAAGGATGTTTTTTCATTATTGAATATACATCAAATAAGTTTCAAATTTTTTTTTTTATTTAAAATATAAAATACTAGGTAGGTTTCACATAAATAAAAATTTTTAAGAAAAAATAAAACCGACTTCAAAAAATTAAATGCAACAAATAAAATACACTAAAAGGTATAAAATAATTATTATCTTATTTAGTTACAACTAAACGACGAAATATTAACATGAAATTACTTTTTGAAGTCGGTGCCAAACAAACTATACCTATAAGCGAGCGTACCCGCCAAACGTACTAAATAAGATCCGTCGAGTGCGATTCATAAAAGGTATATGTTTGGCACCGACTTCAAAAAGTAATTTTATGTTAATATTTCGTCGTTTAGTTGTAACTAAATAAGATAATAATTATTTTATACCTTTTAGTGTATTTTATATTTGTTGCATTTAATTTTTTTGAAGTCGGTTTTATTTTTTTCTCAAAAATTTTTTATTGTTCTCTTTTTAGGGATGTTATTAATAGTGATCCTATCATCAGAACTTGACAAAATTAATATGGCACTATCCCTAAAATACCCCCTTTCCAATAAAAAAAGAACCATAGAAATCGGTTCATAAACAAAGAAGTTAGTCTTGAACAAACCTAATAAAAAAGGTCTAATACTTATGAAAAAAAAATGGGACCAATCGGAAGGTCGACTGGACCCAATGCAATTTTTTTTTTCAAAATCGGTCCACAATTGGCGGAGATATGAGGTAACATAGGCACAAAAAAAAAATTCCGTCGAATAGAAAACCTCCTCCTTTTTTTTAAAGTCGGTTAAAAAAGGACGAGGTTATCAATTCATTGGAATCTTTTATTTATTTATTTTTCTAGGATGTGCCTCGATTTCTTTGTCGACCGATTTCGATGATTTTTTTTTTTATAATCTGATTAGTTTGTCTGCGAGGAGTGTCACGATTAGCATTTTAAGCAGCATTCTATTCGACGATAGAGTCCTTCTGACATTTATCTATTTATTTATTTTAAATCGATAAATTATTTGACACACTTTCCTATTTGAAATTTTTTTTGAGTTGAGTCTGATTGGTCATATTTGTTCAAAAATTGTAAACGTCATCAAAAATTTATTATTTATCATATACGTTATCAATTCATTGGAATCTTTTATTTATTTATTTTTCTAGGATGTGCCTCGATTTCTTTTGTCGACCGATTTCGATGATTTTTTTTTTTTTATAATCTGATTAGTTTGTCTGCGAGGAGTGTCACGATTAGCATATTAAGCAGCATTCTATTCGACGATAGAGTCCTTCTGACATTTATCTATTTATTTATTTTAAATCGATAAATTATTTGACACACTTTCCTATTTGAAATTTTTTTTGAGTTGAGTCAGATTGGTCATATTTGTTCAAAAATCGTAAACGTCATCAAAAAATAATTCGATTAAAAAGATTTTGTTTTGCCAAGAGTAGAATAGTTGCTGATTTATAAATCAAAAGGGTGCAGTGGTTATAATGAAGTTTTGGATGTTGGTTTGTGATTGAAAAAAATTTTAAGAAAAAAATAAAACCGACTTCAAAAAATTAAGTGCAACAAATATAAATACACTAAAAGGTATAAAATAATTATTATCTTATTTAGTTACAACTAAACGACGAAATATTAACATGAAATTACTTTTTGAAGTCGGTGCCAAACAAACTATACCTATAAGCGAGCGTACCCGCCAAACGTACTAAGTAAGATCCGTCGAGTGCGATTCATAAAAGGTATATGTTTGGCACCGACTTCAAAAAGTAATTTCATGTTAATATTTCGTCGTTTAGTTGTAACTAAATAAGATAATAATTATTTTATACCTTTTAGTGTATTTTTATATTTGTTGCATTTAATTTTTTTGAAGTCGGTTTTTATTTTTTTCTTAAAATTTTTTATTTTTCTCTTTTAGTGATGTTATTAATAGTGATCATATCATCAGAACTTGACCAAATTAATATGACACCATCCCTAAGACACCCCCTTTCGGATAAAAAAAGAACCATCGAAATCGGTTCATAAACAAAGAGGTTAGGTCTAAACAAACCTAAACAAACCTAATAAAAAAGGTCTAATACCTATGAAAAAAATCGAAAAAAAATGGGACCAATCGGAAGCTAGACTGGACCCAATGCAAAAAAATTTTCAAAATCGGTTGACAATTGGCGGAGATATGAGGTAACATAGGCACAAAAAAAAAAAAAAAAATTCAGTCGAATAGAGAACCTCCTCCTTTTTTTGAAGTCGGTTAAAAATGGTGGCGGGTGTATTCAGGGTATTCTCTCTTAGTGCTTTCTGTCTGAAATTGATTGAATTTTACTGTGAATTTACTTTACTGATTTTAGTGTGAAAATTAATAAAAAAATAAAACATAATTTTTAAGAAAAAATAAAACCGACTTCAAAAAATTAAATGCAACAAATAAAATACACTAAAAGGTATAAAATAATTATTATCTTATTTAGTTACAACTAAACGACGAAATATTAACATGAAATTACTTTTTGAAGTCGGTGCCAAACAAACTATACCTATAAGCAAGCGTACCCTCAAAACGTACTAAGTAAGATCCGTCGAGTGCGATTCATAAAAGGTATATGTTTGGCACCGACTTCAAAAAGTAATTTCATGTTAATATTTCGTCGTTTAGTTGTAACTAAATAAGATAATAATTATTTTATACCTTTTAGTGTATTTTATTTGTTGCATTTAATTTTTTGAAGTCGGTTTTTATTTTTTCTTTAAAAATTTTTATTTTTCTCTTTTTAGTGATGCTATTAATAGTGATCATATCATCAGAACTTGACCAAATTAATATGACACCATCCCCAAGACACCCCCTATCGGATAAAAAAAGAACCATCGAAATCGGTTCATAAACAAAGAGGTTAGGTCTAAACAAATCTAAACAAACCTAATAAAAAAGGTCTAATACCTATGAAAAAAATCGAAAAAAATGGGACCAATCGGAAGCTAGACTGGACCCAATGCAAAAAAATTTTCAAAATCGGTTGACAATTGGCGGAGATATGAGGTAACATAGGCACAAAAAAAAAAAAAAAAAAAAAAAAAAATCAGTCGATTAGAGAACCTCCTCCTTTTTTGAAGTCGGTTAAAAATAAACTCCAACGTATCGTTGCTAAACTTTATCCAATGTACTATCTTATTCTAAAATAAAATACTTTAAAATATAATTTTACAAAAAACTATATATGACCTTTTTTGTGGTCCTCAAGGTACTTAATTACAATGAATTTGAAATCCCACAAATATTAATTTGACAATTTAATTGACGAACTCAAAAATTGTTACTTAATTAAATAAACTGCAACGGATCGTTGCTAAACTTTATCCAAATTCATTTGAAATATTAATATGTTTATTCCTTTATTATTAATCAGATATCACTTGCAATTTGCAGTTCATGTTGACTACGCGCAAACCAGGAGATGTGACGGGGGCGACCGCCCCCCCCCCCCCAAAGCATTGGAGATCAACTATTTTTATATGTTTATTTAATCTTTTTTTGTTATATAACATTAAATTTTAAACACTGTAGACTACATGAGTCAATCTATTTATAATGAAATAATAAATCAATGAATTAATGAGAGACGAGTCAGCGCGTTTAGTGGCGTGAGCCACAATATTCGTTGAATGCGCCAACCCGAATCGAATTAATTCAGCTACCACCAAATCATGGTCTGCTCACATACTTTTGATTACACACTTTTCCAACACCTTACTTTCCCTCGCGGCTGGAACCAACAGTTGGGGTTAAGGGGCATTCCCCTTATCTTCCGACGACCAGCCCTTACCATATCATAGTTAGCGTCGATTTCCCCACCGCTAACGCTGGCGGCCGCAACCAAACGGCCACGGCCAGTAGCACTGTATATGTATATAGTCATTTTTAACCGACTTCAAAAAAGGAGGAGGTTCTCTAGTCGACTGATTTTTTTTTTTTTTTTTTTGTGCCTATGTTACCTCATATCTCCGCCAATTCTCAACCGATTTTAAATTTTTTTGCATTGGGTCCAGTCTAGCTTCCGATTGGTCCCATTTTTTTCGTTTTTTTTCATAGGTATTAGTCCTTTTTTATTAGGTTTGTTTAGACCTAACCTCTTTGTTTATGAACCGATTTGGATGGTTCTTTTTTTATCCGAAAGGGGGTGTCTTAGGGATGGTGTCATATTAATTTGGTCAAGTTCTGATGATATCATCACTATTAATGACATCACTAAAAAGAGAAAAATAAAAATTTTTAAGAAAAAAATAAAAACCCTCTTCAAAAAATTAAATGCAACAAATAAAATACACTAAAAGGTATAAAATAATTATTAACTTATTTAGTTACAACTAAACGACGAAATATTAACACGAAATTACTTTTTGAATTCGGTACCAAACAAACTATACCTATAAGCGAGCATATCCTCCAAACGTACTAAGTAAGATCCGAGTGCGATTCATAAAAGGTATATGTTTGGCACCGACTTTAAGGGGCATTCCCCTTATCTTCCGACGACCAGCCCCTACCATATCATAGTTAGCGTCGATTTCCCCACCGCTAATGCTGGCGTATGTGACCAGACCATGATTTGGTGGTAGCTGAATTAATTCGATTCGGGTTGGCGCATATATAACATTCAACGAATATTGTGGCTCACGCCACTAAACGCGCTGACTCGTCTCTCATTAATTCATTGATTTATTATTTCATTATAAATAGATTGACTCATGTAGTCTACAGTGTGTTTGACAATTTGACTGTTGTTTACTTAAAGTATTATTACTAATATTAAAGTATTGTTTATTTGAACAAACTACTATGTATGAGGTCGCAGTGCCATCTAGCGGTGAGCGCTAGGACTGAACCGGACATACAAATATACAATTTTTGCTCGTTTAATAAGAGTAGATTAACAGCTGGTAAAAAATGAATCATATGGTTGAATCAAAACCACACATGGTTGATTAAAGAAACAAAAAATTACCAAGCGAATCCGCTAGGTACAGTTGCAAATTTAAATTTTCAACTGTTATTCTTCTTGTAAGACTTCTTACAGAATAAAATCTTCCTATTTCAATTAATTTATTCATTTGTAGACATAATAAATACAAAGTTACAATGTTTGTTTCTCTTATACTCAATTTTAGTGAAGATTAAAATGAAAGGAGAAAAGAGGCCAACTGCGAGCCAAAATGTATTATCTTTGGAAAATGAAATGGAGTTTGATGAAATCCAGATTTTTTGGAAAGGTGAAAATCGAATCGAGCACAAATCTTTTGAATTTGAGGTAACATTTTAATTATTATCAAGATTAATATACAAATTCAGAGGCGTAGCCACGGGGTCGGTTTTGGTATTCAGAAAGAATCCCCCCCCCCCAGGGCAGGGCTCATGGGATGAGTAATGGCAATGCCAAACAAACCGTAATATAAATATGTAATTAATTAATATGTTAATACATTGATTTATAGAAATACTTGTAAAGGGTGCTGAATGAAAAATAAAACTAGTTAGTTTTACATAGAATTTAATTGTTTCTGTGTCTTTGACAGGTTTTTGGTTTGTTTTCCAGTGATAATGATGTTTTGAATAATATTGTAATTTTCAAATTTGAATTTTTGAATTTCGTGACATGTAGGGATTTTATGTTTTTATGTTGGCACCCACTAACGTCAAATATTAATAAGTTATCCAATCACTTGTTGAAAATTATAGTTAAATATATATTTTAAGAAAAATAATTATAGAAAACAACTTAATAAAAAAAAGGCATTTTATAAGATTTAAAACATTTCATTATATATAAGATACTTACGAGCTATAGAGGGCGTGCCGAAGGCTCTCCGGCAGGTAGCCCTGGCGGGCAGCGTCTCGGCATGTGATTATTAGGCCTGTAATATGTATATTTTTGTAATATTTTGCCCCCTCTTTTGCCCCCACGCACTCATTTTGGCTATTGATTTTTACAGCATAGATTTTATATAGTCTTAAAAACTAACATTACAAAATTTGATCTATATCGGAGAGAGTATTAATTTTTGTACCCACTCACATTTTGGGAGGTTGAAATTATTTTTAAAATATTTGCACATAAATAACTCTCAGTTTTCTAAAGAGTAAATGTACTAAATGTATTACTACGATGTATTCTCTGTAGTTTACGGTTATACATTTGGAGTGTGGTTTTTTAAGAGGAATAAGATTTTTGGACCGAGACGCTGCCCGCCAGGGCACCAGCTCGGAAGGCCGAGCTTCGAGGGCGCGCCGAAGGCACGCACGAAAAGCTCGTTGTGTAATAATAACACGTGCCGCAATGAGGTTGAAGTTTTGAAAAACTTGAACTTTTTGAAATAAATCGCAGATTTTCCTTCATAAAATGAAAAACAATCATCGTAGAAACTTGATTTCGATCTCATTCTCTAGGAGATTTTGTTGACTTGAATGTTTACTTGAAGCACTTGTTTGACAAAACTCTCTTAGATTTATAGATACCCGAGGAATTTTACATGACACTTTTGAGGATTCGGATCATATCCTGTCCTGAGAATGCTGGATATCTATAAATCTAAGAGTTTTATCAAACAAGTGGTTCAAGTCAACAAAATCTCCTAGAGAATGAGATAAAAATAAAGTTTCTATTTAGGATGAGTGATTTTCAGTCCATTGAGATTAAGAGTTGATTAGATTTTGGTGCATATCGAACCAAAATTAAGAGGAGTGGAGGGGGGTTAAAATTTAAAAATTTAGGTCGTTTGAGCAAACTCAACCAACTTTTGTATACATAATCTGTCCATAATAATCCATGATAGTCAATACGGCTTTAGACAATTTCGGTCCACCGGCGATATTTTAGCATATATAACTCATATTTGGAATAAAGCACTAGAGAGTGGTAAAGAGACTTTCGTAATAGGCTTAGACATTTCAAAGGCCGTCGAGGTTGACGGAATATGATCCTCGTCCTTTAATACTAATGCTGGAGTTCCTCAGGGCTCAGTCATCTCTCCCACGCTCTTTATTATCTATATTAATGACCTATTAAATCTGCCCTCCAATCCAATACATTGTTACGCTGACGATAGCACCCTCCACAACGCTCAATCCTTAGTAGACAATCGCGCAAACATAGCCTCCTCAATAAATTCAGATTTAAGCATGCTTAAAAAATGGGGATCTCACAATTTGGTAAACTTTAATGCTGGCAAAACACAGTGCTGCCTAATTTCTAGGCGCGCAGATAGGAACCTTCCGGACATTTCCTTTGATTCGAGCTCATTGGAATTCCGTAATAAAATATCAATGTTAGGTGTCACCTTAGGTTCTGACCTCTCTTGGAATGACCATATTATCTCAGTAGCAAAAGCTGCAGCATGTAAGCTTGGCTTTCTTTTCCGAACCAAACGATTTTTCACCCCCACTCAACTCCTTATATTATACAAGGCTCAAATTCGCCCCTGTCTTGAATATTGCTCGCATTTGTGGAGAGGAGCCTCCAAGTATTCTCTTAATACCCTAGACGCAATTCAGAGACGAGCTATCAGACTGATAGGCGATCCTAAATTAACTGACACTCTCGACTCCCTAGACCATCGTAGATCTGTCTCCGCCCTTTCCCTTTTTTATAGATATTACCATGGCTTTTGTTCTGACGAAATAAAATCGATAATCCCACCAAAGGCTTCATTTGCGCGAAATACACGATTTTCTAAAATTCAACACCCCTACGCGCTTAAACTGGATACTAATCGAACAAACGCATTCGCCAAATCATTTATCCCTATGACATCTAGAGACTGGAACTCTCTTCCCCCGACCGTCTTTCCAGCTACTTATAACCTTCAAACTTTCAAGACCAGATTTCCACAGATACCTTCGACCTCTACCCAATCCCTAAACCTCCCCTTATCTTCACGTTACAAGGGTCCACCACGGACTACAGAGGTTGTACCTTCTTGGTGCAACTTCTTCTTGTATCAATATCATTATAAAACAAATACAACTTTGCTGATACCTCTCCTTCATCTAATACAAATAAAATTGATTAAAATTAGGAAATTTAAATGATTATTTTTAAACACACCAATAGTTCATACCAAAAAATTTATTAAGATTAGGAAATTTAAATTATTTTTTAAAACTCACTGAGGAGTCCAGGGGCTCCCCGACTAGCAATCTGGTTCGCCGAATGTGGGCTTCGCAGCTGATAAATACGCATTGCTAACATAAACATAGTAAATGATTATTTTCATCAACACTACCAAATAAAGCATTATTATAATTAAAGTTAAATTTAACTGATTCTTATTTTTGTCTCTTCTTTCTCGAATTCTAATATTGAACTTCAGCTTGTTCAAAATTCCCGAGTAATATCTATTACCTATTATTCTCTAGTGTCTAACTTGACATAACTCTTCTAGTTAAATTGCATAATCGATCGATGCCGAAGCGAGGTCAGTGCGTTAGCTGACTGAGTTACCCGACTCCCCCACTCAATATTAAGTTAAGGGAGAATGGTGTAGGTTCTTGGTGAAACATCTTAAATAGAGTAAAGAAAACTTATTGAAAATTTTGTTAGAAACTTTTTAAAAATTTAAAATATAAAATGCTAGGATAAATAAAAGATCAGATGCTTGTTTAGTAATGATTATATATATATATATATATATATATATATATATATATTTAGGGGTATAAGCCCATCTTCAGGAGTCCTTTGTGAACTCCTGAAGATGGATTTATATTTTAAATTTTAAAAGTTTCTAAAAAAAATTTTCAAAATTTTTTTTTACTCCAGTATTATATTTAATTAAAAATGCACAATTTAAAAGGTTTCAAGTGAAGCTCAACTAGAGAAGCATCAAATCTCTTTAATAGTAGCTAAACTGAAAAAAATAACTATCATATACTTAAATGTATATTTAAATCCGAAATCAGGAACATGATCACCAAAATCTCAAGATAGATTTATTTTTTATAATAAAGTAAAGAAAATTTTGAAATTTTTTTTAGAATTTAAAATATAAAATACTAGGTAGGTTTCACATAAATAAAAGATCAGATGCTTGTTTAGCACGACTCTATTTTTTATGATAAAATGATAATTTAAGAGCCATGGTAGCGTGAAGAGAAAACAAATTAGTGTAATTATTTTATTCCGTTCGGACAAAAGTGATGAAATTTAAATTTTTTGCACCCCCCCCCCCCCCCCTTCAGATTCTGATAGCTGACTCTCTTCGACAAATAGTCCGTCCCGTAAAGTCCTGAAAAGTACGTATTTCATAAATTTTTTAATAATTTTTTTCTTCTTCCTAAATAAAGAGTTTAAATAAAGAGTGTTTTACTTTGCACCATTCCTATCTTTTAACTTGTTGAGATAGGAAATATTGAAGTGGTGCAAAGCATCCTACTCGCGGAGTAACTTATTTGCACCAAAGTTTATATAATTAATAATACGTACAAATTGGCTCCAAATGATCAAAAAACAGACTTCAATAGCAGGTAGAGATTTCTATAGAAACAGGATTAAGTACTCACATAGTTTTAAAGCATTTATATTGTTTGCTTTTTGAATTGTTTAAAAAAAAATCTGAAAAAGTGGTGCAAAGAAACCTCACTTGACGGTACTATAATTATACATTTTTTTTTATTGTAGATCTGATGAATGAAAAAAAAATAAAATAAAAACTGGTTAAATATATTTTATTTTTTCCATTAAGCATCCTTTCATTCGTTCGTTTGATTTTTATCCTTTAAATATATTATAAAATGTACATTTTAGCATTTTGAGAAATGTATTTCAAAATCACCATGAAAAAAAATTATGATCTTCCCTGTGATTAATTTTACTCAATAAATTTTACCAAAACCAAAGAATGTGTGGTTTGTATTATACGAGGTCGGAATTTTTTAAAAGTTTGCCAAAAATGAAAAATACATATAATCAATAGTTTCTAGCGGTTACCCATTGCTTTTTCTATTTTTTCAGGACCTGATGTTGAATGGATCTTAGAAGGAACAGGGTCATTGTCTTCAGGATCCGCCAGAAATCGAGTTTTTTTATCAGGGATTTCATCAAGATCCAATGAAAATAGTTCTTTTAATTCTTCAACGAGGTTTGTATTAAATTACCTGAAATTTGATGTCCAAATAATAAAACTTATTAATTATTCTCTAAAATCTAGTTCTAAGTCAATGTCGAGAAATCCGTGGTCTGAAAGAAGAATCTTTGAAGGGTCTTCGAATTTTAACAGAGAGAAATCTAATTCTCTTACGGCAATTGGTGTCAGCATTTCATCAAATGTGAGTACACATTTTATCACTATTTTTGTTAAATTTTGAATTTTCAATTAATTATACATTTTCTATGTACTGGCTTAAGGAGCCTAAGGCTCATCACTAAACAATTAATTATTCAGGAAACAAAACAATCAAATGATAATATTTGTTGAAAATATCTTTGTTCTCATCCAGATAAGTTTTACTTAATTGAAAATCCCATCTCATTAAACATTACAAATGAATTCTGAAATTCTATTCAAAGAATATAAGTCTTGATTATCTTGGATGTTAGTAGATATTAATCAATAAATATATATTAAGTCTCCCTGCCCCCAGGAATCGAAATTAGAAATGAATTATAATTATATAACATTTTAATCTAATAAACACTATACTTGCTTGTATATCTTATGTTTAATAAAACTAAGCTCTTGTTTTTCATTTTGAAATAAATATTATTGTCAATGCAAATCACAACTAAGGAAAAAATTACTAAATGGTTACAATTTTATTTTATACGATCTTTATATTAAATGTGCAGTTCTGTATACAAAGCAGTAAAGATACAAATTTATTGTATTTCTAAGCCAACAATAGAAGCAAGTGTTTCTGATTGTTTTTGCTTTGGAAAAGCTTATTTTTTATTTGGTTACGTAAACCAAACTACACAAATGCAATAGACACATTTAATTATTATTATTGTTTTTTTTATGAAATCATTTATTCACAAAATTACAATAGAAGAATGGGAAGATTTCTTCGGTAATCTTTACACGAGCACTACATATATTAATGTCGAACCTTTAATTTATAATATTAACGACATATTCTTTTCCACGGAAGAAATAGAAAAAGAAGTAAAAACCCTAAAAAATAGAAAGTCCCCAGGACCTGACAACAAATCCAATGAGATGCTAAAGTATGGTGGCGGCGAGCTTGTCCTGAAGATCACTCAATGTTTCAGAACATCTTGACACAATGTGAAATCCCTAAGTCCTGGAAAGAGAGCTTAATAATTCCTATATTTAAGAAAGGTAGTAAAGCAGACCTTATAATAACTATCGTGGTATAACTTTACTAAATACTATTCTAAAGCTCTTTACTAAAATTATCCTTAACAAACTGCTGGACTACATTAAACCAAGAGAGGAACAACAGGGTTTTAGAAAGAACCGCTCAACAACTGATGCTATATTTATTATACGACAAATAGTTGAAAAATCAATCGAATTCAACAACCCGGCATACTTATGTTTCATAGACCTTAAAAAAGCTTTTGATCGGGTAAGATTAGAAGATATAATAGGTTGTCTCAGAGAAAGAGAGGTTCCAGAAAGATTAATTAGGATAATAAAAGACCTAAACACAAATACAAGAGCAAAAATAAAATCGAATAACCAGATATCGGGATCTATTTCAATAACAAGTGGAGTGAGGCAGGGCGATTCGTTAAGTCCTTTGCTCTTCAATCTCATTATGGATAAAATTTTAGCATATTTGACGACTCATCTTGGATACAAAATGGGAGAAAACTCCATACAGGCTGTGTGCTATGATGATGACGTGGTTTTGGTGTCGGACAGCGAGCAAAATCTGCAAACCCTCTTATCTCAATTCGATCAAATTTCAGAAAGATTAAATATGGAAATATCCATTGGAAAAACAAAATGTCTTGTGATAGCGAAATAACACCTTAACTGTGAAATTAAACTTAAAAATACAACATTAGATCAAGTTGAAAAATTTAACTATTTGGGAGCCGAGATTTCGGCGCACAGAGATCTGAGCCAAGAGGTTAAATCCCAAGTAACAAAAGGTGCTAGGATATCTGGATGTCTATATTGTTTGGTCTGGAAAAATAAATATATGTCAGCAAAAAGCAAAGTACGAATTTATAAGACCTGCGTACGTCCAGTGTTGACATATGCAGCAGAAACTAGAGCATCAACAATTACCACCCAACAACTACTCCGAACAACAGAGATGAGAATAATAAGGGCTATACATGGGAAAACATTAAGGGATAGAATCCGCAGCAAAGATCTAAGAGAACTAAGCGAAATCCAGGATATAGTGGAATGGATCGATGTGAGAAAGAGAGGATGGGGGAACATGTGGAACGAATGACGGATGACCGCCTTGCAAAAATCGTGAAGGAAAATCGTCCACGTGGCACACGGAGCAGAGGGCGGCCGAAAAAAAGATGGAAAGATGTCGCAGCAAGAAACTAACGTCTTTATTCGTTTTTTTCTTATTGGAAGAACAGGCGAAAGCCTATAGAGAAGATGAAGAAGAAGAAGAAGAAGATTTATTCACGATATATGTTCACATCAACGAATTCGAAAAGAGAACATGTATGAAATAAGGCGAATAAGGCCAGCCAGGAAAAAAATTAACATATTGAAACAATGACCCATTCAGTTGCAATGTATGGAGTAGAAATCTGGGTTTGGAAGGAAAGGCAGGAAATAAAAAAGTACTATCGAAAGAATGGAACCCAAAAGTTGGGCGAAAATTTGCTTTGCTGGAAGGAAATCAAAAGGGAGAAGTGGAAAATAATAAAGAGATATACAGGTTTTTTACTAAAATTAGAATATTTGTATGGCTTTAAAAAAATTTTATTATCACGATTCATCAATTGTTAAAATATATGTATTATATATACGTATGAAATATACCGTACAGTGGCGCAACCAGGATCACATATACTAATATACGTATATCAGTGGCGGGTGGTGACTTTTCAGCCAGGAGATGCTGTCCAAAAAATAGACCTTCATTTTTTTAAATTTTATTTTATTCTTCGCTCCTTTTTGCAAAATTTATCGATAACCGCATCATAGAATTTTTCGTTATTTTTTCAAATTTAACATTAGATTTTTTATCAATTGATATTTAAACAGAGTGGATAATCTATATTCACTTCAGCTTCTTCTGGTGATGTTTCAATTCTTTTCATAGTTGAAAACTGATGATTACTGTAGAAGGCATAATGCAAATTAAATGTATTAAATCACGCATAAAAAATAAATATTTACTCATTGTGCTTTAAAATGTCTGAAACATGGAAAAAAATATTTTTCAACTATGATTTTTTCTCTTTGTGTGTCTGATATTCCGATACCCAAGATAACCCAAGAACGGAAAGTCAAAAAGTTCGTTTGTATCAATACATGATACCTACTAATTAGATTTTCCAATATCTACCTCAAAAGGTAGAAATATAATACAAAGAGTGCGGATAGAATGATCTTTCTTTCTTTAAAGGTGTATTGCAAGGATGCCAAATACAAGTTCAAACCTGTTTCAGACAATTAAAGATTAATTTCTTAATTTCTATTATTCTAGGAATGGCCTTTTGCACTATGATCAAAACGATACTCGTTATATATAGAGAGAATATTCAATTGGATTTCATTAAAGCTTTTGCCCAAACAGCTTTTAGTTCATCTTTCACGATTAGTTTTTTTAATGCAATTTATAGATTTTAAATGAGCCATGGGATGAGTACACGTAAATTAATTCACTTTTAACCTCATAAAATCAAAGTATTTTCCTCAAGATAGCTGAAGTGATTAAAATGGAAAAGCTGGAATATTTTTTCATATACTTTAAATTTGCTAACGTTAAAAATCTCGGAAAATTTTTAAATTTTATATAACTTTAAATGAATTAGTTGTATAGTATTTATTGAAAGTGTTTTTAAAGTTTTACTAATTTTCAAATATAAAACGAATGAAAATACTCTTGAAATTTTGGAATTTCCCAGTAAAATAATCATCATTTTGGTGTATTTTCGACTCCATTTTCATTAGAAATAAATTTTCTAATTACAAACTTTCTGATTGAATGTTCTAGAATAACAATTAGATACCGACATGCGCGTAGTTAAGGGGGTAGACGCCGAGCACTGCCCCCCCCCTAGGAAAATCTAGTCAATATCTCAATAACTATTTATGGTATGAGATTAATTTTTATTCTTAAAAATCAATATAGATTGAAAAATGTAGATCTCAAAGAAAATTATCTTCCCATATAGCCCAGTAAATAGGGGTTTCAGCTTATATTAATTGCAGGAAAAGATTTTTTTAGTCTAGTTTGGTATGGTGTGGTTATGCCAAATCTAAGTTTGCGACCTCGAAAGCCTGGGAGACAACTTTTTAGCTGCCGAAAAACCTCGAAATTTTCGTACTTTTTCAAATTTTTCGCTTACAACTCGAAAACAGCTCATATTTTATAAATAACTGTTCTATAGTAAATTAAAGAGGAAAAATTTTCGCGTTGATTAAAAAAAGAAATGCAAAATTGGTCTAGTAGTTCAATTTTTAATGGGGATCAAAAAACAGCCCCCAGGATCACTTTTGAATATCCCTAAAACTCGCACTTTTTTCGATTTTTTCCCATTTTGACCATGAAGGAGCACGTTTTCAACAAAGAAGCTTCTATACATTTTTAAAACTGATTAAATTTTCTACAATTTAAACAAAAAATGAGGTTAAAATTTTTGAAAAAAATGCAATTTTTTGCTAAAAATCTCCATTTTTTCTTCATAAAATGAAAACCACTCATCCTAGAAACTTGATTTCTATCTCATTCTCTAGAAAATTTGTTTGCCTTGAACCTTTACTTGGACCATTCTTTTGTTAAAACTCTTTGATTTATAGATATCCTACATTTTCCGGACGGGATATGATCCGAATCTTCATGTGTCATGTGTCATGGATTGATATCTATAAATCTAAGAGTTTTATAAAAAGTGGTCCAAGTAAATGTTCAAGTCAATAAGATTTCCTACAGAATGAGATAGGAATCAAGTTTTTAGGATCAGTAATTTTCATTTTATGAAGGAAAAACTCGGATTTTTGCTCAACCCTGGCTTCGCCACTGCGGCTGCCCCCCCCCCCCCTCTAGGAAAATTCCCTAATTACACCAATGAATACCGATCTGAAAGAAAAATTGAATATTGTATTAGAATTTTATATTAATTATCTAGCCAGGAAAAAAATATAAACAAATACTAATACATGATATCCAGTATGTAGGTATATATTTACATATAGAGAAGCTATTCTCAAGTATAAAATTTACGAAAGTAAAATTAGAAGCTCACTAAGAGCTAAAAAAATAAAGTTCTTATTTCTACATTATTAACTATCATTTTTGAATTACAAATATCAAGAGAATTATAATATTTTATCGGGGTCCGAGATCAATTTTTTCTTCAAATGTGACCCGTGTAACCCAAAAGGCTGGACACCCCTGATTTAATGGAAATAGAATCCTTTTTTTTTATCTTAATTTATAGTCAAAATATTGATTAAAATTTACCAAATATAATTTTTTCATTTGTTTATTTTTTTACTTTTTACACTTTCATTTTTACTTTACCATACAGGGTATGGTTCAAGTATTATAATTTTTACCTTGCCCTGGGGCGGATTCAGGCCCCTTAGTCCCCCCTCCGTGGCTGCGCCATTGTATATATATATATATATATATTAATTAATAAACAGAGAAAATAAATCGATTATTCTCAGAAAGAAAAACAGAATGAGTGGGTGGAAATGGCGATTGACCTATGAATGACTTGGAAAGGACTTGTGACGTCATCAACATCGATTGCGACTTGAGGTGTCAGGCAGACAAAGCCCTTGCTTTCCATACGCTCCGCTCGATAACATTGTTTCTTAGTTTGCTAATATTTTATTTATATCGTATCTCTTTAAAATTGTAACTAAACTAATTTATCTTTTATTAAATAAATTAACACTTAATTACTTTCGATTTTCATTTTCAAAATTCAATCTAAAGTTTTTATCCTCATCCATCTTAATTCAACGATATTTCTGCTGAATTTATTGTAAATTTTAAATAATTTAAAATCCATGACGCTTCTGTGTCGCGTGATTGGATATCGACCATTAATTTATACTAAATTCAAGGTAAAAACTATTTTTTAAATATGTTTTCATATTTTATAGATTTTATTCAATCAATCACAAATATTTACAAATTAGTTAATTACATTTTTTTAAATACATTTGAATAACGTTTTTTTTTATAACCATAACCCTTAGGGTTTTTGGTTTCTTCTTCCCCTTTCTTCAGCTCTTATTTCGGTCCCTCGTCTATCTTTTTAACCGACTTTGAAAAAAAAGGAAAGGTTATCAATTCAACGGAATGTCTGTTTTTTTTGTGTTTGTTCAATTATTTCTCTTTACCATGTGGACCGATTTGGATGATTTTTTGCATTGGGTTCAGTCTCGTACCCGATTGGTCCCGATTTTTTTATCTTCTCTAATAGTCTGTCTTCTATTTGTCTCTTTAAAGCCCATCCATCAGTTTTTCCATATTCATTCATTTTTATATATAAATTTATTTATAATAAAGCTTATTTTATCAGATAATCCTCTTTCCAGGGATGATCCGCCTACAATGAGCTTTTCTCCATGGCCTGATGAGACTAATAAACACACAAGTGAGTTAGAATGAGAATTGTATTATTCATAAATTAAGACCAACCTAATTTTCAAACAAGTCAAAATCCCCATCCAGTGCTGAAAGTCATCATAAATATTAATTTTTATTAGATCATTTATTTCGAATTTACTATTTTGCTTATAAATTGTTATTCACGAATCTGTTGAGTTTATTCAAAATCTCTAGTTTCTATTATTTCAAAATAAGAAAAAAAAATATATATAAATATATAGAAAGCTATGGGACCTTTATTTTGTTTCTTTTTTTCTTAACTATAGCTTTTACAATATTATTGACATACTTATAGGGCACATTTTTTTATATTTGTTAATCTTTTTCTTCTCGATTACTTATTAAAATAAGCTGATGTGGCCATCTACATGACTTTACCATACAACTGGAACCTGTCTTATATTTAATTAAATAATTTATAATTATTTACTAAGAACCGCCTCCCTCTCTTAATTTTGGGCTCATTAGCAATTTATAACATCTTCTTCTAATTATGAGACTATTTTATTAGAAATATCAGCTTTCTTCAATTTTTGAACCACACTCTTTATGATCACCTTGAATTTCACATAGTGAGTCATTTTCAGAGCCAAGTGTATGGTAAAGTCATGTGGATGGATCAGCTTTTTTTAGTTTCAAAATCTTAAAATTTTAACTTTTAATTCCCCCCTTCATTTTTTGTTCAATTTCAACGAAAATCTAATCACCTCTTAATCTCAATGCACCAAAACTAAATGCGAAATTTCGTTTTGATATTCACACTAGATTTTGAGCTACAACATGCACAAATTTGGTAACATATCAATAACTAATAGACATTTTGACAAAATAATTAATATCTCGTAAAATCTAATTTTTTTGATGTTCCCTCATTAGGGCTTTTTTTAGAGCAAAACGCCATGGTTTCGCTCAATTTTTTTATCAAAATATAGATTCAGCCGTTTTTGAGATAATCTGAAAAAACGAAGCAAAAAAAAAACACTTTTTTATGCCCGATTACAATACTTGACCATACCCTGTATGGTAAACCTAAGTAACTTTTTGCCTCTAAATAGCTTAAGTTTCAAATTTCAAGGCTCTGCGACTTACTGAAGTTTAGATATGAACGATTTAAATATTTATTTTGCAACGTGACTAATTTACCCCCTTCCTTTATTTCAATCGGATTAAAATTTATACACGACTAATAACTCATGAGACTTGATAAGTACACCAATTTTTAGCGAAATCGTCAAAGCCTTTTTTGAGAAACCGAATCTATACACCACCGGGTGAGTTTTTTTATCTTGAGACAGTCTTATACCTCAAAAACAGTGCATTATATGAAAAAAAGTTTCAAATAATAGTTTAATTATATCAGGGGGAAAACTAAACTACGCTATTGTTTTTTGACCTAGAACAAGCTTTCAAGGGTATTTCGAGGTCAAGTTCTGTTTTTTAAATAGAAACCTATATGTTTCTGTACATATTCTTAATATAGAAAAGAAACTGAACAACTTTTATTAGAACTATTTTTTATATGACTTTTTTATATTTTTTATATTTTTATATTTTTTATTTTTTATATTAATAATTTAATAATTTTGCCCTCAGGAGCTTCATTTTATCGTGTTGCAAATCTATTTAAAAAAAAATAGGAAATGTAAAGGTTACGAAGAAACTTAAGAGGCCAAAATAACGAGATTGGAACTGAAATTCATCCAGAAGACTTGCGATATACTCATATACCGGAATGTCTCAAAACAGTGTCGCAAAATTATTAAATTATTTATTTAATAATTAAATATTAGATAATTATTATTTGATAATTAAGTTGAATGATTGTTAAAAATAATTATTAGGATTTTTTCTGAGATCTAATTGATTTAATATTTTTTTTATTTGATGTACTATAAAATAAACTGCAACGGATCGTTGCTAAACTTTATCCAAATTCATTTGAAATATTAATATGTTTGTTCCTTTATTATTAATCAGATATCACTTGCAATTTGTAGTTCATATTGACATTAATTCAAAAATAATTCTCATTTAAGAGTCGAGGAATAACCATTCCACATTGGATTTTTGACATTTCGGTTATTATTGTAACCATTGCTGAAGACATAGAGGAATCGACTTAAAATCAAAAATAACGATCGATTCTCATCTAATACTAGAGGAATAACCTTATTGCATTCAATTTTTGATGTTTTGACCATTAATGGCAACCTCTATTGAAAACGTGGAAGAATCGACTTAAAATCAAAAAGACTAAATTCTTTTATGGCAAACAACTCAAACTTGAGTTGTTTACCAAAAAGAATTTAGTCTTTTTGATTTTAAATCGATTCTTCCACGTTTTCAATAGAGGTTGACATTAATGGTCAAAACATCAAAAATTGAATGCAATAAGGTTATTCCTCTAGTATTAGATGAGAATCGATCGTTATTTTTGATTTTAAGTCGATTCCTCCATGTCTTCAGCAATGGTTACCAATAATAATCGAAACGTCAAAAACCTAATGTAGAATTGTTATTCCTCAAGTATTAGATGAGAATCGATGTCTATTTTTTATTTTAAGTCGATTCCTCCATGTCTTCAGCAATGGTTACCAATAAAAACCGAAATGTTAAAAATCCAATATAGAATGATTATTCCTCAAGTACTAGATGAGAATCAATCGCCATTTTTGGTTTAAAGTCGATTTCTCTATGTCTTCAGCAATGGTTACTAATAAAAACCGAAACGTCAAAAATCCAATATAGAATGATTATTCCTCAAATACTAGATGAGAATCAATCGCTATTTTTGGTTTAAAGTCGATTTCTCTATGTCTTCAGCAATGGTTACTAATAAAAACCGAAACGTCAAAAATCCAATATAGAATGATTATTCCTCAAATACTAGATGAGAATCAATCGCTATTTTTGGTTTAAAGTCGATTTCTCTATGTCTTCAGCAATGGTTACTAATAAAAACCGAAACGTCAAAAATCCAATATAGAATGATTATTCCTCAAATACTAGATGAGAATCAATCGCTATTTTTGGTTTAAAGTCGATTTCTCTATGTCTTCAGCAATGGTTACTAATAAAAACCGAAACGTCAAAAATCCAATATAGAATGATTATTCCTTAAGTACTAGATGAAAATCAATCGCTATTTTTGGTTTAAAATCGATTTCTCTGTCTTCAGCAAAGGTAACGGATAAGAAAACAACGCAGTTGCTATGGTTACTCATAAAAATTCCTCCCAAATTTTTAGCATTTCACAGAGAGAAGCCTATCCATTCTTACTTAAGCAAGGCTAAATGAGCTATATTAAAACTTTCAAATGAATAAATTTTAAAGAATTTAAAAAATTAAAAAAAGTACCATCTTACTCTAGAGTAAAGTACTTTAAAATATAATTTTACTAAAAACTTTATTTAACCTTTTTTGTGGTCCCCAAGGTACTTAATTAGGATATTAAATTTCATCAAAATTGGTTAAGCCATTTTCAAGATATTTAGAAAAAACTAAAAAAGTACTGAAATAAAGTACTAATGTTTGTGGGCCGATATGTACCAAAAACTAATCAGCGCTTCATTTTGTTAAACTAATGGTAGGTTTTCAATTTCATTTCAATCGGTGTAACGGTGTGGAAAAAATCGTGGGCCAAAAAAACGATAACATCCATCCATCCATACATACATACATACATCCGCACGCACTAAATGAAAAAATCGCACTTTTTAGCCTCTCGACGAGACCCCTTGTAATTTTTGGCAAAACCGTCACGTGCTAAAATTCAACCTAATTGAATACTACAATTTGTGACTTTAATTGAGTCCATGGGTTCCGTAGTCTTTACCTGAGGACCCTTTGAAGCCACGCTTGCCCCGAGAGCGATTACAATACTTTACCCATGCTTCGCATTGGATAAAGTAAAATTGTTCCAATGAAAGTTGTTCACTTTTTTTTCTAGATTCAGAATATGTACAGAAACATATATTTTTCCCTTTTAAAATACATCTTGGTTAATCTGAACCCGAGCTGATTTTTGAAAAAAACTTCCAACTATTTTCAAAAAAAGATGCTCAAAACTTAAATAAGAGGACTTGTATGAAAAACTTTTTTTCATTTTAAGCTAAATTTTTTAATTTCTGTTATAGAAGAATTGAGTAAAAAAATTTCTGTGCTTATATCATATATTGCGATTCAGAGAGAGGTTTTTGTTTCGAGGGTGTGAGCTGACTGCCCGGATAGCATGTTAGTTCTCAGGTTCGACTCCTGAGGGGATGAATTCCCTCTGATATCGCAATTTAATAATATTTCTACTAAAATCTTAGAATTTGTCCGAAAAGATTGATTGAATTCTTTCTCTTTTAAGATATAGGTTTCCATTTAAAAAACAGAACGTGACCTTGAAATACCCTTGAAAGCTTGTTCTAGGTCGAAAAACAATAGCGTAGTTTAGTTTCCCCTTGATATAAATAACCTTTCATTTGAAACATTTTTTTTCATATAATGCACTGTTTTTGAGTTATAAGACTGTCTCAAGATAAAAAACTCACCCGGTATATGTATATATAATTGCTCATTTAATAATATAAGATAAGATAATAAGATTAATATAGTTTAAGAGTTTTATTATGAAAAAGTAATTTTTCCTGTCTCTTTTTAGGGATATCATCAAGTGCTTCTTCTACTCAGAGAGCTGGACGCGATTCATCCTCGTCGTCTTTAAGTCCGCCAACAAATAAACTGTCATTAGCGAATAATCAACCAGTTTCTAAGCCCCATTTTTTGGAGCCTTTGAATTTGATTCAAGGTTATTTTTTTCTTATTTATTTACAAAGATAATTAGTTTTTAAATAAAAATATTTAGGTAAAATAAAATTAATAGCAACACATATGGTAGGTTTCCAAATTCCCATTGAAAGTTTAAGGCTTTATGTTTCTACACTGTCTCTGCCATCCCAACGGGGGCGTCAGTCAAATAATTGTGCAGGATTTAAAGGTTAAATGTGAAAAATTTGTCCTGAATCGATAAAAGTATCAAAAATATTGATTTTTACCTCCTCTCTCCCCTTTTTACCCTTTTTATACCTCTTTATTATTGTAAATTCAAACTGTACGAAATTTGGTCGTGATAAAGGGACATTTTCCCGAACTTGAATTAATAATAAAAAATGATGATATTTTATTAAAAGATGAATTGAATTATTTTTATTTAAGAAAGTAAAATGTTATTTTTAAAATTTCAGTTAGGAAAATATTGTTATTAATATTATTATAGGTATATAAGAGGGATCGGTAGCGCAATCGGTTAAATCACCAACTTTTCTAATCTGATTAGGAGAACATCAACCTAGACTTTATCAGTTCGATCCCAGCAAGAAGCATAGTAAATTTATTTGAAAATAATAAAAAACCGGCCCCTCGGCTCCAGAAACTGACAATCTCTGGTTCTACAAAACCTCGCGCATGCGCAGGACAAAATTTCGTAACAAGCAACAATGAATCGTGAGAGGCAAAAACAAGATTACCCCAGGTGGTAACCAATCCACCCACCCTCGAGTGGCAACCGGGCATTCAGATTCTGGGGGACCCGGACTCAAGGAAGAAACAATGGAAAAATAACGCCAAAAATCGATACATACCTGGGCACCTTTAACATCAACACACTCATCCGGCCAGGAAAATTACAAAGCCTGACCACGGAACTCGATAACACGTTCCGGAAAAAGATAGAGGCGTGGAAGGTCCAACCAGAAAGAAACATCAAGCTTTGCGTGATCCCAAGGGTCCAAACGCAACAAATAAAATAATAATAATTATAGGTATATAGGGATTTGGACAGAAATTAATAAAGACAATCATTGAAATATATGGGAATCAGAAAATTTAACGCCGCGTCAGTTTAACGCCTAAGCCAGGGGCTCCCAAAATTTTCCGAGTGGCGGCGCCTTTTTACCTTTAAAATTTTTCAATGGCGCCCTACCCTAAATAAAAGTATATATATCAAAACAACAACACCGTATTTGTTCTCTCTGAACACTATTGTATTAGAATCGATCAAAATATCTTAGGAATTAATAGTTTAATTTCTAGGAAAATTAAAAATTCAGACCACAGTGGGATCCTTTGTTTACATTTCAGATTTTTCGAAGGTTCTAAAGTTAAATTTTTTCGGTTCGTGTATGTCTAATCGTAAGTAAGAGATAAAAATGAATAGTGAATAAATTTTTAGCTTCTCATTTTGTTTTTGTCTAGTTAGGCCAAATGTCTTGCTTCAATTAATTATGAAGCTTCGCGGTGCATCTGTGAATGGTCCACGGCTCCCCAGGGTTTGGGAACCTCTGACCTAAGCAATTTAAGGCCTAGAAATAAATGATATAGTACTTAAAATGCTGATTCAATTCAATTAATCTTCTAGGAAGCTTATCTTTATATATAAAATTAAGGTTTCGTCTGCAAATTACTCCAAAACGCCCCACATTTTTAAAATTCACAAGTTATGAAAGAAAACATCTTGAAAAATTCCCTGTCTCTCTGTCCGCACAAAATTTCTTCGCAATTGGCATAAAAACGGCTGGAGATATTTTTATGAAATCTATTTTAATTTTTTAAAATCGGACTATGAAATTGTTTAAATAATAAATTTCCATGCACTCAAAAAAAAAAATCTATTTCTGCTTGCTTGATTCTATTCCTATTCAAAAAATTAAAGAATATTCTTGCTTAGTAAAAATAATACAAAGGGGAATTATTTGAATTTAAAATTAAAAGAAATAATATTGACTAGCTAACTTTAAAATAACAAAAAGTTCTGTGGTAACTCGAGCGATACCTTTAGTTTTTCTGTAATTTTGGCACCTCCAATGAATTATTTTTTCATTTTGCTTGACTTTATAAAACAAATGTCCACTAAAGAACAATTTCTGTTTTCCTTCTTCTGATTTTAAGAATTAAACGCGCGACTAAGTAGAATTGAAAAAAACAAAAAGAAAGTTCCTTGAATTAAAATTATATAAGTTCAATCACACGTTGAAGTAGCCACTGTTCCCTCTGGAATCGAACCCGAGCTCCAGATTTGCTTATAGAACGAGAGGCTCAACCTTAGAAACTTATCTCTTCATTAAATATTTGTAAAGTAGTGAAATTTTATTCTAATACTCTAATTTTCAAAAATTGTTAATTTGGGTTTCGAAAAAAATATCTAAGAAAACCATTTGCCAAATTAAACATAGGTGTAAATTTATATAATATTGTCAGTATGGTAAAATTAAATTGAAAGTTTCTTTTGTCTAGAGTGGCAGAATTTTTATAAATTAAAAGAGACAATAAAAGAGTGTGTCTTCTGCTGGAATAATACATTTTTAAATTTATTTATAACGAGACTACAATACCACGTGTAAATCTAACTTTCACACACATCAATTCCTGTGAATCAATTGTAATAGACTGATGAAGAAGGCAAAGCCCTCGAAACTATAGTCTCGTTATAAATAAATTAAAAATTTTATTATTGCAGCAGAAGACACACTCTTTCATTGTCTCCTTTAAAATATAAAATTGTTTATTTGATTAAATTAACACAGCGTTATAAGTATTACTGCAATGCTTAATATTTTTATGTGCATAAAAAATATTTCATTTTTAGAATTTCTGTTATTCTTAAAAGGCCAAATTGGTATAATTAATGAATTCAAATACTTGTTAAATAAATATTCCTGTGCACAAAATAATTAAATTATTTAGTATCCGCTAATAGTCATAGGCTCATAGGATTGGCTGGGTGGTTAATTTATTCAGTCTATCCTGTAAAGTGTGAGTCAGATTGGCCGATTGCTTATAGAACACGCCTTCTAATCAAGCTAGTGCGGGTTCAAGCCCGACTCGGTGCAAATATTTGATCGGGTATAATCTGATCCCTTCAGGGGAAGGCAATGGAAAACCACCACTGTGAAACATTTCCCCAGGAAAATTAAAATGGAGAGGATACTCTTTATAGTAATCGCCGACGCTCAGAATCGAGCTTGGCACTTGAAGAAGAAGAAGAAGATCCTGTATAGTAGTTCATAAACATGGAAGAATCACCGTCGCCTGCGAGTGGCAAGTATGCATTTAAAATGAACGACCTGTATTGCGGGTTGCATCTTTGGGCTCTAAATATTTGATCATTTAAATAATTAAATACTTGATCATTATTATTTGATAATTAAGTTGAATGATTGTTAAAAATAATTATTAGGATTTTTTTGAGATCTAAATGATTTAATATTTTTGACGTGACAACGTCTTATAATTCGATGGAGCCGGCTGCAAGCACGAAAAAACATGACTCATGCGGCGTTACCTCGCTCTGAGGCGTTCCATTTAAGGCTTAAAGTGTAAGCGAGAGCGCGGAACGAGCGACACAGATTGAGGCGGGCTTTTTAAAAGCTACAGTTACAAAAATTTTAATGATGTTAACAAATTTTTAATTTAAGATTTATGAACAATAATTTAATCACAGTTTATTCTTATAATAAATTATTCAAAATTATTACTTTTTTACAACAAATTACAATTAAATTTGCAAAAATAATTAAGTAACTAATTGAACAACAACTTTTATTCAGTTTACTTGCTGAAAGAAATAATGTCAATACAAAATTTATTATTATAAAATAATAAAATCAAAAATTAAATTTTAACAGTCGAGTAGAAATTTAAACAATAAATTTTATTCAAGTATTTTGTAAATTTAAAATGATTTTCTGAACGAAGAATTTTATGAAAAAAATCGGTTGTCTGTAAAGTCGGTTTACCGACGACAGTTGAACGCGACAACGTCATAAGAAAATACCATTCCATCAATATTTTCTTATGACGTTGTCACGTTCAACTATCGTAAGTAAACCGACTTTACAGACAACCGATTTTTTTTTATTTAATGTCGTATAAAAAATAGTTCTAATGAAAGTTGTTCAGTTTTTTTTTTCTAGATTAAGAATATGTACAGAAACATATAGGTTTCGATTTAAAAAACAGAACTTGACTTTGAAATACCCTTGAAATCTTGTTCTAGGTGGACAAACAATACCGTAGTTTAGTTTCCCCTTGAAATAAATAAACTTTTATTTGAAACTTTTTTCATATGCATTTTTTTTGAGTTATAAGATTTGTCTCAAGATAAAAAACTCACCCGGTAAATTAGTCTGGATTTACACTAAGAGATTTCTTTCTAATTTGATATAATTTTTAGCTTGCCCTCTTTCTTCGATTTTACATTTTATTGATTCTAATGTGAAATATAAATAAACATACACTTTGATATTCGCGCTAACCTCGCTACATTTATTTTTCTACGATACTAATTATTATTATTTTATCTTTTACAGATAAAAACGAGAAAACCTCTACAGTAAGTATATACCTTTAATAGAAATATAATAAACAATTTTACTAATCTAAATATGCAATTTTCAAACATAGTATACATATTCTTATTTTCAGAATTCCCCCAATTCACAATTTCACGAGAGAGGGAGGGCTAAAGAAAATTCAAGAAGTCGCCGGAATAACAAACAAGATTGGAGGTAAGATTTACGATTTAATATACAAGCAGATTTCTTATTGCACAATGAAACCACAGTAAAAAAACAAAACACTGTTTTGAAATTATAAAACATTTTTCCAAATTAGTAAAAAACAAAGGATATAAATGCAACAAATAAAATAATAATAACTTAAAAATAAAATAAAATCCGGTAAAAGGTATAAAATAATTATCTTATTTAGTTACAACTAAACGATGAAATATTAACATGAAATCACTTTTTGAAGTCGGTGCCAAACAAACTATATAAGCGAGCGTACCCGCCAAACGTGCCAAGTAAGATCCGTCGAGTTTGATTCATAAAATGTATATGTTGGCACCGACTTCAAAAAGTGATTTCATGTTAATATTTCATCGTTTAGATGTAACTAAATTAGATAATTATTTTATACATTTTAGTGTATTTTATTTGATTTTTAAGTTATTATTTTATTTGTTGCATTTAATTTTTTTGAAGTCAGTTTTATTTTTTTTTTATAAAAATTATTTTTATTTTTCTCTTTTTAGTGATGTTATTAATAGTTAATATATTACCTTGCATGCATCTCGTAAGAGAAAGCGTCAGGCGAATGAAACAGAAAATGATAATAAAATTCAATTCATAAATATAGAAATTCTCTCGAAACGTTTGCGGGTTTTAAATGAATATTTTAAGTTTTTTTATAAAATATTTTATTTATTATCTTTTCGATTATTTGGTCATAAGAATTGGAGATTTACGTTATTTCTCCATTGATAATATCTTCAGAACTTGACCAAATTAATATGGTACCACCCCTAAGGTACTCTCTTTCCAATAAAAAAAGAATCATTAAAATCGGCTCATAAACAATGAAGTTATGCCTGAACAAACATATAAAAAAAGTCCAATTCTAATGAAAAAACGGGACCAATCGGAAACTAGACTGAACCCAATGCTAAA
Organism: Forficula auricularia; assembly: GCA_024734495.1. Lineage (NCBI taxonomy): Eukaryota > Metazoa > Arthropoda > Insecta > Dermaptera > Forficulidae > Forficula > Forficula auricularia. The sequence continues at coordinate 17,383,750 of JALMQS010000128.1, forward strand.
AAAATCGTCAAAATCGGTTCCGAATTGCCGAAGATATGAGGTAACATAGACACAAAAAAAAAAAAATCAATCGAATTGAGAACCTCCTCCTTTTTTGAAGTCGGTTAAAAATAAATGTTTTTAGATCGCACGTGTCCTTTTTTTTATTTTTTTTTTCTCTACCCCCTTGGCCCCGGGAACTAAATGGCCATTTATTCAAACACATGTCCTTATATAAACGGAAAAAATATAATCGAAACTGGACTTATTTTGGCTTTACTTTTGCCAAATTCATTAATAAGAATTTCCATATCCAGCTGCTTTAAAAAGAAATAGAAATAGAAATGGAAAGAAATAGAAAATAATAATAATATAATAATAATAATATAATATAATATAATATAATATAATAATAATAATATAATAATATAATTTATAGAAATGGTGCCAAGATTTTCTAATCGATCATGCCCCATTCTAGATTGAAAGTAATCCTTTTAATTAACTTTAATTTACAATGTGATCTCTCAGATGTAGCTACAAAAATCAGTATAGTTAACGGAATAAGGAATGTTTTATAATGAGTGGGTTAAATTATTTATTGTAATATAATTGAATCAAAGCGCACAGTGTGCGCAGTCCAAGTTCGAGCATGTAGGCTATTTACACGAACCATTTCGACCCCCCTGCAGCTCGGAACTCATTTGAGGCACAGAGTTGAAATTATACACATGTAATTATGTAATCCATCTTGAGGAGAGTACAAAATTTCAATAATATAGCTTAAATAGATTCTGAGATATGGACCTGAGAAAACAGATAATTTTGGCACTCACTCACTCACTGACAGGTCATTAAAACCTCTAGGGTACTTCCAATCATTCCAGCATCACGAAATTTAGCCTGCTAGTAGATTTTGTGACACAAACAAAGGAAAAATTTCAAAAATTCAAACATTCTATCTTTCAACCCCTTCAAAATGGGCGGGGGGAGAGTGTCAAAAATGAAAATTCTATCTCGTTGGTCCAAATTCAACCAAATTTTGTATACATATTCTGTGGGCCCTCTGAAGGCTAGAAATGCAAAAACTAACCAGCCAAAATGGGGGGGGGGGGAGAGTCAAAAATAAAAATTCTAGCCCTTTGGACCAACGGGCTTCCTCATAGCTTACAAAAAGCAGAGAAATCTTAACCAAAACATTCTGTGAAAAACAGGCCAAGTTCGAAAAAGTAGTGAAATCTAGTAGTTAAGTTAAATTCGCCAAGAATAATTAAAATTATTCTTGCCCAATTAAACTTGGCTGCACCTAGATTTCACTACTTTTTCGAACTTGGCCTGTTTTTTCACAGAATGAGTAACATGTTTCTATTAAAGCAAGGCCGTATCCAGAAATAAATTTCGTAGGGAGGGGGTTAGCTATCCACCGAGGGATTAGGGGAGTATGGATATACTCCTAGGAGTAGGAGACATATTAAATTTTTATTGAACATTTATTTAGGAAACGAGATATTTTGAAAAAAATATAATTCATGATTTTATAACACCTCCTCCGCCCTGGTTACACCATATATTATATACGTCACATATTCCCAGAATTTTTCAGATATTGTTATTCATGCAAACTTTCTGTTCTGTTTTACCTATTTCGTTTTGATATTCACACTAATTTTTGAGCTAGTGCGTCCACAAAATTTTGGTAACGCACGTACTAGCAGACATTTTGGCAAAACACTTATTATCTCGAAAAAATATAATTTTTTCAATGTTCAATTATTAGGGCTTTTTGTAGAGCGAAACGCCATGGTTTCGCCCTATTTTTTGAATCATAATAGTTTCACTCGTTTTTTAGATATTTCGAAAAAAACGAAGCGAAATAACATTTTTTTCATACATGATTACAATACTTGACGATAACCTGTATGGTAAAGTAAAAACATTGGCCTTAAAATTTTAATTCTTTATTTTTTATTGGTAGATTTTCACATTTGTATTTTTTTTATTTTTCGTGGCCTTATCAACACGGACACATGAATATTGAATATAAAAAACAAAATGTAATATTAAATATTGAAATTTTACAAAGAAACAAACTTTAAAAACAATCTTTCTTGTGTGCAACTTCTATATCAGGGGTGTCCAACCTTTTGGCTTACACGGGCCACATTTGAAGAAAAATCAAATGTTTCGGGACGCGGATAAAATATTATAATTCTATTGATATTTGTTATTCAAAAAAGATAGTTTATAATGTAGAAATGAGAACTTTATTATTTTTTTAGCTCATAAGAACTTCTAATTTTACCTTTATACTTGAAAATAGCTTCAGGTATATGTAAATACATACCTACATACTTAGAGAAAGTGATATTATGTATTAGTATTTGTTTATATTTTTTTCTGGCTAGATAATTAATATAAATTTATAATAAAGGGAGAATATTCAATTTTTCTAATTGTTGTTCTAGAACATTCAGAAATTTGCAAGTAGAAAATTTATTTCTAATGAAAATGAAGTCGAAAGTATACTAAAATGATTATTATTTTTTCGGAAATCTTGAAATCTAGTTCCAGATTCAAAATTTAAAATTAGAACTTATTTTTCGAAAACTTCACAGTTGATTTTCAGATTTCCTATTTTAGAGAGAAAAAAATTATCAGGTCAAATTGTTGTTTGTTTTCCAGTATCTACATGTAAATCTCAATGTTTTAAGAAATTTTATGACTTTATATTGGGCCACGGGTTGGACAGCCCTGGCTTAAATCGAATGGGATTAAAGAAGGATATGAGGAATGATAATTTATTTTTAAAAAGGTCACTGATATAATAATCCCTGACTATCCATTATCTATTCACATGTAATAACGTGCAAAGATCTAAAAGACAAGTCCTGAAAAGTTTTATTTCAGGAGAGAAATGATCAATTAATTGTGATTGTTCTAGAAAACTCATTGTCTCCTTGTACTAGAATAATATAACTATAGATATGGTTCGTGTCGTAGCATTAAATTACTGAAGTAATAAATATTTTAGACAATTAAAATATGAGAAAAAGAAGAAATTTTAAATATTTAAAACTTCATTATTTTTATATCTTATATAGTTGAGCTTATACTTTTGCTTTTAGTGAATTTTATTCTTGAAAAAAGCTTCACGTATTGTACAAATGTACATTCATATTACGAAAAAGGGAATAAATATATCTCTACGTATAAATCTGAATGTTTTAAGGAAGTTTATGATTTTATGTTGGGCCATACTTATTGCAGTGCTGGGCCGTATGCGGCCCGTGGGCCACGGGTTGGACAGCCCCTGTTCTATACGAATGAATTTTTAAAAATACTTAAAAGGCAAAAAGACAATGTTATCAAATCGCACAGGGAGTGCGCAGCCCAAGCATTGACCGTATACATGCTGTACGCTATTTACACAACAATTTCGAGCCACTTTTGAACCCCTGCAGCTCAAACCCCATTTGAGATACAAAAAATAGATGTAATTATGTAGTTGATCTTGCAGAGGTATCAAATTTCAATCATATAGCATAAATAGATTCTGAGATATGGACCTGAGAAAATAGCTAATTTTGGCACTCTGACAGGTCATCAAAACCTTTTGGGTACTTCTAATCATTCTAGCTGCATGCCATGAAAAATTCCCAAAATCTATGAAGGGGTGAAGATTGTAGGGTAAATTTGCATCTATTAAATATATAATGACCCTAGGATGCTAAAATTTGGCAATTTTATAGAGTTTGGGGGATTAATAAAGATGAAAATTAATCAGAAAAACTTTACTAGCCTTAACTTCTAAAATGAAGAGGCGAAATTTGCGAATCCCTTTGGATTTAGGCCACCCCCCCCCCCCCTCGCTAAATTTGAGAATTTTCTTATAAAAATGATAAACATTCCCGAACCCCCTTAAACAATTTTCAAGGTATTTAGAAAAAACTGAAGTACATAAAGTAATAATGTCTGTGGATCGATATGTATGAAAAACTAATCAGCATAATAATAAGTACTTAAATTCATTTCGATATGTTGGACGGTGTGAAAAAAACCGTCGATGAAAACACTGGATCCATACATCTTCACAGACTAAATGAAAAAAATCGCTCATTTTGGGCTCTGGGCGAGAGTCGGACGTATTTTTGCCAAAATTATGAGTTAATAAAATTCGTCCTAATTGAATATTACAATTTTTTGACTTTGGTTGGGACCAGACCATCCATACTTTTGACCCTTTGAAGATGACTTTGGCGCATGAACGGATATAATATTTTATCCCATACAGCTTTTCTGTGCTAGGGTATGGATAAAGTAAAACTTCTTACAAATCTTTGTAAAATTAACTGATATGGCCATCTACATAATTTTACCATACATACCTGCTCCCTATTTTATATTTAATATTTAATAAAATAATTTATAATCATTTACGAAAGAACCCTCTCTCCCTCTTAATTTTCGGCTTAATGAACTTATTACCAATTAATAATATATCTTTTAAAAATTTCAAGATATTTATCGTTGTCCAAATAGATTTTATACCATAGAACTCTTCCAAACCAACTTGATGGAATTTCTCCTTTAATTGTTGTGTACAACAACACATTTCACAATGTTCCATTTGTAATCTTCCTGGTAATAAATTCACGTCTACCACGAATGGCGTTGTGAATGCTCAAAAAAGCACATGATGTTTTTAAAAAGAGAAAGAAATCGATTTTCAAATTCGAGGTTTAAGTCAAATATCAAAGAAGCGTATTTATCAGTCGCATCCTGTGGGACGTTTGATTGCAATGAGAATGTAGGAAAGTGAGTAAAGTTTTTTGTAAGCAACTGTTGTTCCGAAAGGCCAAGTTTTATTTGAAATGCAAAAATATGATCATACATCTTATTAATTAATTGATCTTTCCCTTGTAGACGAGTATTAACGGGATATTTAAAATATCTCAAACCAATGAATTTTTCAAAAAATATGAGATATTTCAAATTTCTCTCTTAGAATTTAAAAACATATGATAGGAACGACTCATGATGTTTGATTAAAGCGAGATTGAAGTAACTCTGCGCCGCGCCTCTAAATTGAAGGGTATGCATTCAAATAGAATGGCCTGCAATGCGGGTTGCGTTGACAGGCACTGAATTTATTACTAGTACAGTGGTTCCTAACCTTTTCACTTTCATTACACTTGTGACCAAGCAAGCCATTGTTAAAAAAATATATTATGAGAAAATAAAACTTAAAATTTATTAGGATTCTTTACTATTTGTTTTCTACTAAAGATTCTCAATATTCTTTTAGGTTGGATTTGTATAAATTTGATGGTATGATTATTATTTAAATTTAAAAATTAGCTAATCCTATGACAATAAAAACAAATATACTTTGAGAACTAAAAAAAATTTCCTTTTCTTATACAAATTAGTTTTATAATATAAAGGTGAATATTGAATGAAAATCAAGTTAAATGAATCCATTGTGATTTCAAATAAAGTTACGTTCATATAAGATTTTTTAAAGTTTAAAAAGTCTGACAAATCAGATTATTTCCTTCTGGGTATGTGAACAACAGTGATATCTAGATATCTATTAAATAAGCTTACCATACGACTCGGTTTGATCTGGACTGTCCGGGTTTGAAGGTATGGTTCAAGTGTCCTGGTCAGTTTGTCATTTTGTCCAGTTTTTGGAAAAAAGTATTTGTTATTATTTATTTATTTAAGTGCTAACTCGGCAAAGCTAATTGTGAACTAAATTTTAGTGAATTTCTCGACCGGATTAAAAATAAAAATAAATAGATGAAAAAGTCAACACTTTTTCAAGACTCGCTACGTTTGCTAGTTAGAGCCGCAAAAAGTAATTTTTTGTATATTTATATCTGAATAAGTCCAATTGAATATTCTCTCTCTCTATAACTAGTATCGTTTTGGTCCGAGTGAAAAGGTCATTCCTAGAATAATAGAAATTAAAAAATTAATCTCCAATAGTCTGAAACAGGTTTGAACTTGTATTTGGTACAGGTGTGAACTTGTATTTCGCACCCTTGCAATACATCTTAGCTCTAAAGATAGAGAAATGTTTCTATCCACGTTTTTCTAGTTATTTGCATTGATCAGATTCTAATGAAAGAATCGCTCACTCTCACATTAAATAATAAAAATTGAAAACGTTTTCAAAACTCGATACGCTAGAGCTGCTCAAGTCATTATTAATAAACTTAAATATAAATTGTTCATTTATGGATATACTATAACATCCTCTTATAATCTCCATAAAATAATTCAAAAAATATTTTCTGCCTATTGAATCAGTAATTCCATATTCTAATCAGTACTATATAGTATTGATACAAACGAACTTTTTGACTTTCCTTTCTTGGGCTATCGGAATTCAGACACACAAAGAGAAACAAAATCATAGTTGAAAAATATTTTTCTTCGCGTTTCAGACATTTTAAAGCACAATGAGCAAATATTTATTTTTATGCGTGATTTAATACCAGAGCCACCTGGAGAGTAATTTTTAACCTGAGTTCATCCTAGTGATCAGGGTCGGTGGAAGGCAGGTTCAGCGCGTTCGGGGAACCCGGCCCCGCGTTTTGAGAGGCCCCACGGTCTACGAAAATTGCCCAATTACAAAACACCGATTTTGATTAACTTTTTACAGATTGATGATACCATTAAGAGATGCAAGACATTTTTTTAATAGCGATGATTCAGTTTAAATGAGGGACAAAAATCATCAAAGTTCAGTGTAACCCCATAAAGTCCTCATATCCTGGAAACTACTTTAGATAAAAAAATCCAGATGCTTTCAGAGAAATATACTTTCTAGAGAAATTAAACTACATCAATAGTTTTTTGCAAAAGTCATACATGATTACAGATTTTGTACTTTAATATTATTATTGGATTGTATTATTATTTGATATTCATCTTTTACAAAATAAATAATATGTAACAGCATTTGTAAATAAATAATTCCACGTTGTGTAATTTAAGTGTAGGATTTGAATGTGTATTCAGGCCCCGCAAAATTTTTGAACCCAGCCCCGCAAAAGGTCACGCTGGCCATGCTAGTGATATATATGGTATATATTAATAGTTTAGCTCAATTAAGAGAAATTAAAATTCATTACTACTTAAAATTATTGGATAAAAAATACTTGGTAGGTTTCACATTAAGATATAAAAAATAAAACGAATTTATTTTTGGAGAATCTTTAATCTCGGTTGGTCTGGGTTAGTCACCGAAATATATATATAAAGATTAAAGATTCTCCAAAAATAAATTCGTTTTATTTTTATATCTTAATGTGAAACCTACCAAGTATTTTTTATCAATAATTTTAAAAATGTTTCAATAAGTACCAACACCAAATTCCTTAAAAACATTTCATTATTCGTGTCCATGATTAATAATTAAAGGAATCGTAGGGAGTTGGACAACTCCAACTCCCTACGATTCCTTTAATAATTCCTTAAAAACTTTCATTACTACTTAATTGTTTTTCTTTGTTAACCACTTCACAAAAAAAAACTAACTTTTTGAATAATTAGTAGAGATTGTGGTGTTGGTGCAAGGTGAAACATCTTTAATAAAGATAAGAGTAAATAAATATATTTAATATTGATTTACTAGAGTTAAGTGATTCTAGGTCTCTTATTTCACATTAATTAATTTTTAATGTGAAATAAGTGACCTAGAATCCTTAACTCATAGTAAATCAATATTAAATATAATATTTATTTACTCTTATCTTTAACTTTTGAATCATAAATAATTTGCTCAATATAATTCTCTCATTGTAAAATCATATAGAAGTTGCTCATTTTTTTTTATTTCGAACAAAATCTCGAAATTGTCCCGGTTTGAGAAAAAAATATTATGGTAAGTCTATATATATCTAGACAAACCTCAAATGAGTGAGCGACCGGCCGGGCATGAGCCATCCTCACCTCGCCACCAAGCGGAAAAATTGAATCCGTTACCTTCAACATATAATTAGTCTGATTCCCCCACTTCAAGTACCTATTTTACCCCCATGGGGGTAAATACCCCTAGGCTAGGAACCACTGGACTAGTATATATTTTTCCCCAGCTATGAATCAAGCACATCAAATCACAAATGAGAACACTAATTACTGATGTTCATTTAGAAAACTGTTTCCGTGTAGCGACAACATCAGTCGAGGTCAATTTTGATACACTTAACTCTGCAAAACCAAGTCTGACGTTTCACTTTTAAATATTTTTAAATTGCCTAATAAATATGTTTGATTCTCAGTTATGTTTTATTTTCTTCAAAAAAATAAATAATTATACCTATTTCTAGTTTTTTTTTTTTACTTTACATTAGACCAGTCAAGTTTTTGTTAGACCACGATCTCAGCTACTGCAAAGCAGCGATGTGGTCGCAACTGTAGCACTCATGCTTGTTTGCTTTGAACGAGGCGTGATCCGCGATTGGAAGTAGGTGTACACCTCTTTGAAAGTATTTTGGAAGTACTTGGAAATATTTGGAAGTACTTGAAAATATTTGAAAGTAATATACTTGGAAACATTTGGAAGTACTTGGGAATCTTTGGAAGTACTTGGAAATATTTGGAAGTGCTTGGAAATATTTGGAAGTACATGGAAATATTTGGAAGTACTTGGAAATATTTGGAAGTACTTGGAAATATTTGGAAGTACTTGGAAATATTTGGAAGTACTTGGAAATATTTGGAAGTACAAGTGAAAGTAGGTGTACAGTATATTAGGTCGCGGTTCACCCCTCGGCTTTGAATAACAAAAAAATTTGGTGCGTGCCCGCAGGAAATATTATTTCTGAAATTTGGCCCGCCTGCTGAAAAGGTTGGCCAAACCCGAGGCGTGAACCACGACCTAATATCGTGTACACCTACTTCCACTTCCACTTTCATTTCCAAGTAGAAGACAATAGATGAAGGGGCATTATCTAATGAATTCCAAAATAATTCCACATAATTACAAAGACGGTGTACACCTAATTCCAATCGCGGTTCACCCCTCGGCCACCCCTGATCTAAGCTTTCATTTTTCAAAATAAAAACTTTTGTAAGTTAAAAAAGAGCTGAGTTATTCTCATTTCAAAAACACCAATTCATTCTGAGAATCTAGATGCAAAATTTCGTTTTGATATTCAAACTAGTTTAGCAAGAGTGTACACAAAATTTGGTGACGCACAGACCGAGGGGTGAACCGCGACCTAATATCGTGTACACCTACTTCCATTTCAAATTAGAAGACAATAGATGAAGGGTATTATCTAATGAATTCCAAAATAATTCCACATAATTACAAAGACGGTGTACACCTAATTCCAATCGCGGTTCACCCCTCGGACACCCCTGATCTAAGCTTTCATTTTTAAAAATAAAAACTTTTGTAAGTTAAAAAAGAGCTGAGTTATTCTCATTTCAAAAACACCAATTCATTCTGAGAATCTAGATGCAAAATTTCGTTTTGATATTCAAACTAGTTTAGCAAGAGTGTACACAAAATTTGGTGACGCACAGACCGAGGGGTGAACCGCGACCTAATATCGTGTACACCTACTTCCATTTCAAATTAGAAGACAATAGATGAAGGGGTATTATCTAATGAATTCCAAAATAATTCCACATAATTACAAAGACTGTGTACACCTAATTCCAATAGCGGTTCACCCCTCGGACACCCCTGATCTAAGCTTTCATTTTTAAAAATAAAAACTTTTGTAAGTTAAAAAAGAGCTGAGTTATTCTCATTTCAAAAACACCAATTCATTCTGAGAATCTAGATGCAAAATTTCGTTTTGATATTCAAACTAGTTTAGCAAGAGTGTACACAAAATTTGGTGACGCACAGACCGAGGGGTGAACCGCGACCTAATATCGTGTACACCTACTTCCATTTCCAATTAGAAGACAATAGATGAAGGGGTATTATCTAATGAATTCCAAAATAATTCCACATAATTCCAAAGACGGTGTACATCTAATTCCAATCGCGGTTCATCCCTCGACACAGACTAACTAACAGACATTTTGACAAAATAATTAATGTCTAATGTCTGTCCTAAAATACTTTTTTCGATGTTCATTCTATAAGGTTTTCTTGTAGAATAAAACGCCATGGTTCGCTGAATTTTTTTTTTTTATGAAAATAATTTCAGTTTGAGATAAGAAAAAACGAAACAAAAAAAAAATCACTTTTTTCATGCACAATTATAATACTTTACCATATCTTGTATGATAAATTATTATTCAGTGAATGAAAATGTGTAGGTTTTTCTCATTGATTTACGATTTGTGGAATGATTTCATGAGGCGAGATCAATATTCTTACTCTATTTATTGCTTGTTTGGCCCAAATCAACTAATAAATATTCAAAAAGCAGAAAAACATTTCTACATAAGTATAGGTAGTTTGCTTTGCATTATTTTTCAATTTCTTAACACTAGGGTGAGTCATCGAATTGAGTGTTTGGAGATGTACATTCAAATTCAGGCTGATAGTTTGCGTGAGATTAAGTTTTAGCCAAACCCTCAAGTCAGCTCAGGTCACAAAAACCCTACATGATCGATGCAGGAGATTTCTGGAAAACCCTTACTGCCCACTTGCAATCGGTTGTTTAATCCTATTTCATCAATTACGAATAATGTAATTTGCAAGAAAAGATATGATGAAATTATTTTAAAAATATCTTTATATCAAAGTTCTAATAAATTTGAAGATAATAATATATTTTTAAAATTGTTTAGAAAAAATCGTTTTTTAGTTTATTCCTTTAGAAAATAGTACCTAGAACACCGAGCGATGCTCGGTAATTTCTTGATTCAGTTAAAAGCGATATATTAATATTATTTTTAATTTTAAATTCAAGTAAAAAAGTTGATTTTTAATCGCAGCCAAAATAAAATAAAATTGAAATAAAACTTAATTTATATTTTTACCAACGTTTACACACACCATGGCCATCATCAAGACATATCACTGGCCACAAAGTTTTGAATGTAATTTCAATTAAAAATAAGTCCCTGGAGCACCGAGCGATGCTCGGTAGCTTTTTGCATATAAATAGTTTAAGTTTCAAATTTCAAGCCTCTGCGACTTAATGAAGACGAGATATGAACTATTAAAATATTTATTTTGCGACTAATTTACACCCCCTTCCTTTATTTCAATCGGATTAAAATCTATACTCGACTAATAACTCATGACACTTGATAAGTACCTACACCAATTTTAAAAAAATTGTTAGTGCAGTTTTTGAGAAAAAAAAATGTCCACTTACGGTGTTCCGATTTCAAAAGCTTGCTGTACTCCTTTAAGCCTATATCGAGGTTAAGTTTCGAATTTCGTAGTTCTGAGATTTATGGTTGCGAAACGAAGGGGGGTACATTCTTACATACGTAAACATCAACTTCCGCTACTTTTATTTTAACCAAAATCTTGAGGTGCTTCATGTAGCCTCTAGTTAACTTAAGTTTCAAATTTCAAGACTCTGTGACTTACCGAAGACACATATATACTATATATAGAATCGGTTTCTCGAAAACGGCTCTAACGATTTGGATGAAATTCACGGGTTTGAGGGTTTTTGGGTTGACATTTCGATCTGTCACGGTCTCATCTTCGGCTAAGTTGCTTTTGATGTTTTTTTTTGTTAATTGAAATAATTATTTACAGGTGGTTTTTTGAATAAAAATTTATAACTATATTTTTTTTCAATTTCTTTTAATAAAATTAATTGTTTTTTTTTATTTTAATAGATCATTACAAATATTATATATTAGAATTTGCTAATTTAATTAATTAAAGGTACCTCCTTCTTCAGGATTTAAAAGGGTCAACGAAATAACATCCGTGTATATTAAAATTATTTTTAATTGCAATTACATTCAAAACGTTGTGGCCAGTGATACGTCTTGATGATGGCCATAGCGGGTGTAAACGTTGCCAAAAATATAAATTAAGTTTTATTTCAATTTTATTTTATTTATTTTATTTTCGATCTTTTTACCTGAATTAAAAATTAAAAATAATATTAATATATCGCTTTTAACTGAATCAAAAAATTACCGAGCATCGCTCGGTGTTCCAGGTACTATACAAGAATTGCTCTTTCAATATAATAAGATAAAACAAAAAAAAATTTCTAGAATAAATAATTCTACTCATTAGATGATGAAAATTAATTGGAAAGAAAAATCAACTTTTTATTTATCTTACAAAAATGTCTACAGCTTAATATTTCATCTTGTAAATTACAATACAATCAATTATTTCCTTTTAATTGAAAAGTTTTTGTTTGCCGAGAGTAGCAGAGTTGTTGATTCACAAAGAGAAACAAAGTGGTTGTCCTCTGCTTGATGCAAATAAACATACACACATATATATCGAGATGATATATCTGTATATATATTATTTATTTGTTTGAGACTATAGTTTCGAAGTGTTCGAAGGCATAGACACAAATTATATTAACCTCATAAAAAATATTTACAAAAATTCAGAATCACGAATAACTATAGAAGACAATGGTCCATATTTTTTGATAGAAAAAGAGGAGTGAAACAAGGAGACCCATTGTCACCAGCGCTTTTCAACTGCGCATTAGAAAATATGTTCAGAGAACTTAACTGGTGTAATATGGGTATAAAGATTGACGGTGAATATTTAAATAACTTGAGGTTTGCAGACGACTTGGTACTGATAGCATCGTCGAGGACCCAAATAGAAGAAATGATAAACCAAATAATTAAAAAAGGAAAATGATGGGTTTGGAACTAAATTTCAAAAAAATCAATGTTTATATCCTCTAGCCCACAGACTGACATCATATTAGAAGAAAATAAAACAATGATAAAATATCAAGAAGACGTTATATACTTGGGTCAATTGATAAGTTTCAACGAAAGATCAAACAAAGAGGTTAAAAGAAGAATACATTTAGGATGGAATAAATTCTGGTCACTAAAATTTATATTGAAAAACAAAAGTATAGACTTAAGATCAAAAATAAATATCTTTAAATCCTGCGTGACTCCAGTTCTGACTCATGGTTCTTAAACCTGGTCCATTACTAAAAATTTATACAACAAGCTGGAGACTACACAAAGAGCAATGCTAAGAAGCATTTTAGAAATTAAAAACAGGACAGAATAAGAAATGAAACTATTTATCATGTAAAACAAAAAATAAAAAATATAGTGTCAACTATAAAAACCTCAAGTGGAAATGGGCAGGTCATGTATATAGGCAGGAAGACAGAAGATGGACTAAAAAGTGACAGAATGGCATGTCCCATAGACGCATAGACAAGAAAAGAAGAAAGGAAGACAAAACGCAAGATGGAGTGATGACATCAAGAATTTTGCAGGAACGAGTGGGAGAATAACAAGACAGAAACCTATGGAAAGAAATTGGAGAGGCCTATGCCCAATAATGGGCTCAACAATATTATAAAAATGTTTGTTAAAAAATATGTTTTAAATACACTGTATCAATCAATTTATTGTAAATAAAGGCTTAATAATAATAATAATAATAATAGTTTCGAAGACTCATCATCAGTCTTTCTTCAATTATAAATGTTTTGAGGACAACCTCTTTGTTTCTCTTTGTGAATTATTTCCTTATATGATTTAATGCAACTTTTCTTCGACATTCACATGATGGTCAATTGTGCTCAGGGCTTTGTGAGCGAACACTAGAACCCGGATTAGTTTGGAGCCGCCGTTAGACACCCGCAGCTTCTTTTATCTATTCCCGCATAGGTTATTGAACCTCCTCTGTTTAGATTGAAAGAAATTGAAAAGCGGAAAGGAAAATATTTTTAATTGAAAATAAGCTAGAAAATATTATTTTCTATGCATTTATTCAAATAAATATTTAAAGATTTTGCCTAGGTATATTTACTTTGATTTCAATTAATATTACTAGATCTAAGGGCCAGTTGTATGTCGGTTGGTAAACTCTTTTAAACCGTTGTAAAGGGTAAAAGGCTGGGATGGCCAATCAGATGAAAGTGCATGCCAATCAGATGACGGGCACTTTCATCTGATTGGCCATCTCAGCCTTTTACCCTTTGCCAACGGTTAAAAAGAGTTTACCAGCCGACATAACTGGCCCTAAGTTTTGACATTTACTCAGCATGGATGCTGGTAAACTTTGACCCATCCTTTTGTTAAACTGAAAAGACTTAGGCCCGGTTGTATGCCGCAAAGTAAATGCTTTTTACCACTAATCAAGGTAGATGGTAAATGGAGCCACTGGGATGGCCAATCAGATGACAGCCACTGAATGTACCTGTCATCTGATTGGCCATCCCAGTGGCTCCATTTACCATCTACCTTGGTTAGTGGTAAAAGCATTCTACTTTACGACGTACAACCGCCTAGTATAGTAGCAGAGTTGTTGTGTAATGATGCAAATAAATTTTTTAAGTAACTATTTTTTCAAAATTTTGAAATTTCTATTTATAAAGGGAGAATATCTCCCGAAACGTTTGCATTTTTAATAAACGTTTCTAGATTGTTTTATAAAAGATTTAAATTTATTTATATTTACAAAACAGAAAATAAGATTTTTTTCAATAAATAAATAATACCTAGTGCCTGGAGCACCGAGCGTGGCTCGGTAGCTTTTTTGCCTTTAAATAGCTTAAGTTTCAAATTTCAAGGCTCTGAAGAGGATATATGAATGATTAAAATATCCTAATTTACACACCCCCTCCCTTTATTTCAATCGGATTAAAATCTATACACGACTAATAACTCATGACACTTGATAAGTACACCAATTAAAAAAAAAATTGTTAGTGTCGTTTTTGAGAAAATAAAAAAAAACGAAAAATCTTTCATGTGAATGTCCATTTACGGTGTACCGATTTCAACCAAAAGCTCGTTGTACCATACACACATATATATCAAAATTATATATCTGTATATATATATATTATTTATTTGTTTGAGACTATAGTTTTCGAAGGCTTGGTGCTCATCATCAGTCTTTTTAATTATAAATATTATTTTTCATGGGATCAGTGTCATTTGGATATTGAAAATTTTCAAATATCCAAATGATACTGAAATTTTCAATATCCAAATGATACTGATCTCATGGAAAATAATATTTATAATTAAAAAAGACTGATGATGAGGGCCAAGCCATTCGCAACTATAGTATCACAACAAATAAATCATATATACAGATAAATTTTCAATATCCAATGATACTGATCCCATGAAAAATAATATTTATAATTAAAAAAGACTGATGATGAGCGCCAAGCCTTCGAAACTGTAGCCTCAAACAAATAAATAATATATATACCATATATACAGATATATAATTTTGATATATATGTGTGTATGTTTATTTGCATCAAACAGAGGACAGCCTCTTTGTTTCTCTTTATGACCCTATATATAGGTACCTACGATCAAAATCGTAGCCAAATTTTTCAATACCTTAGAAAAGTTTCTAGGTAAAGTATGAACATAGAAATAGAATAGTAGATAATCTTCTGGTCTTCTGTTTTGTTTTTGTTTTTTCGACAAATGTGACGATTTATAATTAATACATATATTTTTATAAGCCTTAGGGAGGGCATTATGTATGAATGAATGTATTTTTTGTTTTTTAATTTTTTCAACAGCTCGAAATAAATTGTATGTAAAAATACAAATTTCTTTAACCTTGTCAAATTGATTTTTTTATTAGTGAGAAACGGACTATAAAGGTCGTGCTAATAATAATTGAAATGTTGTCCGCTTTGAAATATGCCCATATGCATTAACTTAATCAATCCTCAAGGGGCACATGCGCAACTGCTAGGTGGCTTCCAGCCATTAACCCTCCAGAAGCCGCTCCAGTTAGCGGCGGACACTCTTGCTAGGCACCTGAGGATCATGAGGCCATCCAAGTACAGCCAAATCCACTCGTTGCATATCTAGAGGCTTGTATGGTCTTTTCATGGCATCGAATTTCTGGTGACTCTAACAATAATGAAAATGTGGCTTTCGGGGAGGTCCGTCATAGTCCGAAGACGGCGCCTCCCCATTTGCTGTTGCTGTTGGCGATATGATTCAGCGACCGTGGTTCCTGTCACCCCTGCAAATTCCGCTCCCACAAAGTATCCCCCAAAAAATGGCGCTATTTCCAATGGCAAAATTGATATCAGGTGAAGTAATCTAGCTTTATTAGAAAATGCACACTCTCTCTCTTTATATCGATTTAAATTATGTTTTTATTTCTACCTAAGCAAATAAAGAGCAGGACAAGGGCGAGTCGAGCTCGCATACCAAGCTCCTATACTTAAGGTAGTTGTTTCACCATATGGGTTTTCTTAGGATTTTTTTGAAATTTAGAGCAGATTATTTTTTTAAATACTTGTTCTGTCGATTGGTGGCAAAACGAAATTTATTAACAATATAGTTCTGGAGAGATTACATTCCAAAGATAGAGATTTTTAGACTCTTATACATTGCACTATACGGAATATCGGAAAGTTTACATACATATTTAATTATTATTAAGAAACTCTTCTTACCATTGTTATATAAAACTAAACCAACATTAAACAATAACTAATACATTTTTAAGAAAATTTTAATTCATAGGCTCATAATTTATAGATTTGTGGTTATTAAATTACCGATGCTGCTTCTGGCAAACAGCGAGCGTGCAGCGACAGGTTTGAACATGAATGTGTCTGCTGATGCTTCCCACATTCTCTGCTCGCTAGACAAGCCTTTTTTTTGTTTGTATTTTCGAAATATCTCAAACACGGCTGAAACTATTTAATATTTGCCCTATTAGTTCGTTTTGTAAAAAAATCTTGAAACGTGAAAAAAGGTTGCGACCACAGTAATTTGGGCTCAGTGCATTCAAATCATTAGGTCGGCGTAAAGAAGACTTGCCTGTATATACATATTCATATTAATATTTGGTATAATATATTTATTTACTATATATGTTTATTTGCATCAAGCAAGACGAAAATAGCATTGATTTTTTCCATATGAATCAACACTCTGCTACTATTAGCAAACTAAATCTTTTTATTAAATTGAATGTTTTTTACCGAGAGTAGCAGAATTTTTATATATTGAAGGAGACAATAAAAGAGTGTGTCTTCTGGTGGAATTATAAATTTGCTATAAGCTTGTTTTTAGTGTAAATTATTATTATATAGGTGTTTTAGGGCACATCAACGACAAGGGTTATTAGCGTTATTAGGTTATTAGTGAAAATTTTTGATTATACATTTTTAATTATTTAATCATTATTATCTCAGAAACTGTAACTACTAGCCCCTAGTATTTGGACAACTTAATTGTGATATCAGTTAAGGGTATGACTATCCTGTAAAAAGGCGCACGCCATTTCCCCATTTTTACATTCAGCATTGCGTAACAAAAATTAGAATCATGACATATGGAAATTTGTAGTTACAATATTAAGAACAGGTTAGCGAATCTCACCATTTTCAAAAAAATGCTCATAACTCGAAAACTATGAGACTTATTAAAAAAATTGTTTAGGTTCTGGACCGTCATAAACTGGGTTATCCCCTGTTGACGGTTTATCGTTGTGATACGGACAACCTCTATTTACTTTAATTTATTATAAATTATACATAATATATACATGTTTATATTTGGTATATATTTGTATGTGCTTATTTGCATCAAGCAGAGAAACCCCTATTGATTTCTCCTTA
>JALMQS010000128.1:17401566-17422135 GCA_024734495.1 Forficula auricularia
ATGTGGAAGAATCGACTTAAAATCAAAAAGACTAAATTCTTTTATGGCAAACAACTCAAGCTTGAGAATCGATGGCTATTTTTGATTTTAAGTCGATTCCTCTATGTCTTCAGCAATGGTTACAATAATAACCGAAATGTCAAAAATCCAATGTGGAATGGTTATTCCTCGACTCTTAAATGAGAATTATTTTTGAATTAATGTCAATATGAACTACAAATTGCAAGTGATATCTGATTAATAATAAAGGAACAAACATATTAATATTTCAAATGAATTTGGATAAAGTTTAGCAACGATCCGTTGCAGTTTATTTTATAGTACATCAAATAAAAAAAAAATATTAAATCAATTAGATCTCAGAAAAAATCCTAATAATTATTTTTAACAATCATTCAACTTAATTATCAAATAATAATTATCTAATATTTAATTATTAAATAAATAATTTAATAATTTTGCGACACTGTTTTGAGACATTCCGGTATATGAGTATATCGCAAGTCTTCTGGATGAATTTCAGTTCCAATCTCGTTATTTTGGCCTCTTAAGTTTCTTCGTAACCTTTACATTTCCTATTTTTTTTTTAAATAGATTTGCAACACGATAAAATGAAGCTCCTGAGGGCAAAATTATTAAATTATTAATATAAAAAATAAAAAATATAAAAATATAAAAAATATAAAAAAGTCATATAAAAAATAGTTCTAATAAAAGTTGTTCAGTTTCCCTTCTATATTAAGAATATGTACAGAAACATATAGGTTTCTATTTAAAAAACAGAACTTGACCTTGAAATACCCTTGAAAGCTTGTTCTAGGTCAACAAACAATATCGTAGTTTAGTTTTCCCCCTGATATAATTAAACTTTTATTTGAAACTTTTTTTCATATATTGCACTGTTTTTGAGTTATAAGACTGTTTCAAGATAAAAAACTCACCCGGTGGTGTATAGATTCGGTTTCTCAAAAAAGGCTTTGACGATTTCGCTAAAAATTGGTGTACTTATCAAGTCTCATGAGTTATTAGTCGTGTATAAATTTTAATCCGATTGAAATAAAGGAAGGGGGTGTAAATTAGTCACGTTGCAAAATAAATATTTAAATCGTTCATATCTAAACTTCAGTAAGTCGCAGAGCCTTGAAATTTGAAACTTAAGCTATTTAGAGGCAAAAAGTTACTTAGGTTTACCATACAGGGTATGGTCAAGTATTGTAATCGGGCATAAAAAAGTGTTTTTTTTTTTTGCTTCGTTTTTTCAGATTATCTCAAAAACGGCTGAATCTATATTTTGATAAAAAAAATTGAGCGAAACCATGGCGTTTTGCTCTAAAAAAGCCCTAATGAGGGAACATCAAAAAAATTAGATTTTACGAGATATTAATTATTTTGTCAAAATGTCTATTAGTTATTGATATGTTACCAAATTTGTGCATGTTGTAGCTCAAAATCTAGTGTGAATATCAAAACGAAATTTCGCATTTAGTTTTGGTGCATTGAGATTAAGAGGTGATTAGATTTTCGTTGAAATTGAACAAAAAATGAAGGGGGGGAATTAAAAGTTAAAATTTTAAGATTTTGAAACTAAAAAAAAGCTGATCCATCCACATGACTTTACCATACACTTGGCTCTGAAAATGACTCACTATGTGAAATTCAAGGTGATCATAAAGAGTGTGGTTCAAAAATTGAAGAAAGCTGATATTTCTAATAAAATAGTCTCATAATTAGAAGAAGATGTTATAAATTGCTAATGAGCCCAAAATTAAGAGAGGGGAGGCGGTTCTTAGTAAATAATTATAAATTATTTAATTAAATATAAGACAGGTTCCAGTTGTATGGTAAAGTCATGTAGATGGCCACATCAGCTTATTTTAATAAGTAATCGAGAAGAAAAAGATTAACAAATATAAAAAAATGTGCCCTATAAGTATGTCAATAATATTGTAAAAGCTATAGTTAAGAAAAAAAGAAACAAAATAAAGGTCCCATAGCTTTCTATATATTTATATATATATATTTTTTTTTCTTATTTTGAAATAATAGAAACTAGAGATTTTGAATAAACTCAACAGATTCGTGAATAACAATTTATAAGCAAAATAGTAAATTCGAAATAAATGATCTAATAAAAATTAATATTTATGATGACTTTCAGCACTGGATGGGGATTTTGACTTGTTTGAAAATTAGGTTGGTCTTAATTTATGAATAATACAATTCTCATTCTAACTCACTTGTGTGTTTATTAGTCTCATCAGGCCATGGAGAAAAGCTCATTGTAGGCGGATCATCCTTGAAAGAGGATTATCTGATAAAATAAGCTTTATTATAAATAAATTTATATATAAAAATGAATGAATATGGAAAAACTGATGGATGGGCTTTAAAGAGACAAATAGAAGACAGACTATTAGAGAAGATAAAAAAAAACGGGACCAATCGGGTACGAGACTGAACCCAATGCAAAAAAAATCATCTAAATCGGTCCACATGGTAAACAGAAATAATTGAACAAACACAAAAAAAAACAGACATTCCGTTGAATTGATAACCTTCTCCTTTTTTTCAAAGTCGGTTAAAAAGATAGACGAGGGACCGAAATAAGAGCTGAAGAAAGGGGAAGAAGAAACCAAAAACCCTTAAGGGTTATGGTTATAAAAAAAAAACGTTATTCAAATGTATTTAAAAAAATGTAATTAACTAATTTGTAAATATTTGTGATTGATTGAATAAAATCTATAAAATATGAAAACATATTTAAAAAATAGTTTTTACCTTGAATTTAGTATAAATTAATGGTCGATATCCAATCACGCGACACAGAAGCGTCATGGATTTTAAATTATTTAAAATTTACAATAAATTCAGCAGAAATATCGTTGAATTAAGATGGATGAGGATAAAAACTTTAGATTGAATTTTGAAAATGAAAATCGAAAGTAATTAAGTGTTAATTTATTTAATAAAAGATAAATTAGTTTAGTTACAATTTTAAAGAGATACGATATAAATAAAATATTAGCAAACTAAGAAACAATGTTATCGAGCGGAGCGTATGGAAAGCAAGGGCTTTGTCTGCCTGACACCTCAAGTCGCAATCGATGTTGATGACGTCACAAGTCCTTTCCAAGTCATTCATAGGTCAATCGCCATTTCCACCCACTCATTCTGTTTTTCTTTCTGAGAATAATCGATTTATTTTCTCTGTTTATTAATTAATATATATATATATATATATACAATGGCGCAGCCACGGAGGGGGGACTAAGGGGCCTGAATCCGCCCCAGGGCAAGGTAAAAAATTATAATACTTGACCATACCCTGTATGGTAAAGTAAAAATGAAAGTGTAAAAGTAAAAAAATAAACAAATGAAAAAATTATATTTGGTAAATTTTAATCAATATTTTGACTATAAATTAAGATAAAAAAAAAGGATTCTATTTCCATTAAATCAGGGGTGTCCAGCCTTTTGGGTTACACGGGTCACATTTGAAGAAAAAAAAATTATCTCGGACCCCGGATAAAATATTATAATTCTCTTGATATTTGTAATTCAAAAATGATAGTTAATAATGTAGAAATAAGAACTTTATTTTTTTAGCTCTTAGTGAGCTTCTAATTTTACTTTTCGTAAATTTTATACTTGAGAATAGCTTCTCTTATATGTAAATATATACCTACATACTGATATCATGTATTAGTATTTGTTTATATTTTTTTCCTGGCTAGATAATTACAAAATTTCTAATACAATATTCAATTTTTCTTTCAGATCGGTATTCATTGGTGTAATTAGGAATTTTCCTAGGTAAGAAGCGTAGTGTATGAAGTCAGGGTTGAGCAAAAATCCGAGTTTTTCCTTCATAAAATGAAAATTACTGATCCTAAAAACTTGATTCCTATCTCATTCTGTAGGAAATCTTATTCAGCCGCAGTGGCGAAGCCAGGGTTGAGCAAAAAATCCGAGTTTTTCCTTCATAAAATGAAAATTACTGATCCTAAAAACTTGATTCCTATCTCATTCTGTAGGAAATCTTATTGACTTGAACATTTACTTGGACCACTTTTTTTATAAAACTCTTAGATTTATAGATATCAATCCATGACACATGACACATGAAGATTCGGATCATATCCTGTCCGGAAAATGTAGGATATCTATAAATCAAAGAGTTTTAACAAAAGAATGGTCCAAGTAAAGGTTCAAGGCAAACAAATTTTCTAGAGAATGAGATAGAAATCAAGTTTCTAGGATGAGTGGTTTTCATTTTATGAAGAAAAAATGGAGATTTTTAGCAAAAAATTGCATTTTTTTCAAAATTTTAACCTCATTTTTTGTTTAAATTGTAGAAAATTTAATCAGTTTTAAAATGTATAGAAGCTTCTTTGTTGAAAACGTGCTCCTTCATGGTCAAAATGGGAAAAAATCGAAAAAAGTGCGAGTTTTAGGGATATTCAAAAGTGATCCTGGGGGCTGTTTTTTGGATCCCCATTAAAAATTGAACTACTAGACCAATTTTGCATTTCTTTTTTTTAATCAACGCGAAAATTTTTCCTCTTTAATTTACTATAGAACAGTTATTTATAAAATATGAGCTGTTTTCGAGTTGTAAGCGAAAAATTTGAAAAAGTACGAAAATTTCGAGGTTTTTCGGCAGCTAAAAGTTGTCTCCCAGGCTTTCGAGGTCGCAAACTTAGATTTGGCATAACCACACCATACCAAACTAGACTAAAAAAATCTTTTCCTGCAATTAATATAAGCTGAAACCCCCCTATTTACTGGGCTATATGGGAAGATAATTTTCTTTGAGATCTACATTTTTCAATCTATATTGATTTTTTAAGAATAAAATTAATCTCATACCATAAATAGTTATTGAGATATTGACTAGATTTTCCTAGGGGGGGGGGGCAGTGCCCCCCTTGCCCCCCCTTAACTACGCGCATGTCGGTATCTAATTGTTATTCTAGAACATTCAATCAGAAAGTTTGTAATTAGAAAATTTATTTCTAATGAAAATGGAGTCGAAAATACACCAAAATGATGATTATTTTACTGGGAAATTCCAAAATTTCAAGAGTATTTTCATTCGTTTTATATTTGAAAATTAGTAAAACTTTAAAAACACTTTCAATAAATACTATACAACTAATTCATTTAAAGTTATATAAAATTTAAAATTTTCCGAGATTTTTAACGTTAGCAAATTTAAAGTATATGAAAAAATATTCCAGCTTTTCCATTTTAATCACTTCAGCTATCTTGAGGAAAATACTTTGATTTTATGAGGTTAAAAGTGAATTAATTTACGTGTACTCATCCCATGGCTCATTTAAAATCTATAAATTGCATTAAAAAAACTAATCGTGAAAGATGAACTAAAAGCTGTTTGGGCAAAAGCTTTAATGAAATCCAATTGAATATTCTCTCTATATATAACGAGTATCGTTTTGATCATAGTGCAAAAGGCCATTCCTAGAATAATAGAAATTAAGAAATTAATCTTTAATTGTCTGAAACAGGTTTGAACTTGTATTTGGCATCCTTGCAATACACCTTTAAAGAAAGAAAGATCATTCTATCCGCACTCTTTGTATTATATTTCTACCTTTTGAGGTAGATATTGGAAAATCTAATTAGTAGGTATCATGTATTGATACAAACGAACTTTTTGACTTTCCGTTCTTGGGTTATCTTGGGTATCGGAATATAGACACACAAAGAGAAAAAAATCATAGTTGAAAAATATTTTTTTCCATGTTTCAGACATTTTAAAGCACAATGAGTAAATATTTATTTTTTATGCGTGATTTAATACATTTAATTTGCATTATGCCTTCTACAGTAATCATCAGTTTTCAACTATGAAAAGAATTGAAACATCACCAGAAGAAGCTGAAGTGAATATAGATTATCCACTCTGTTCAAATATCAATTGATAAAAAATCTAATGTTAAATTTGAAAAAAAAACGAAAAATTCTATGATGGGTTTATCGATAAATTTTGCAAAAAGGAGCGAAGAATAAAATAAAATTAAAAAAAATGAAGGTCTATTTTTTGGACAGCATCTCCTGGCTGAAAAGTCACCACCCGCCACTGATATACGTATATTAGTATATGTGATCCTGGTTGCGCCACTGTACGGTATATTTCATACGTATATATAATACATATATTTTAACAATTGATGAATCGTGATAATAAATAATTTTTTAAAGCCATACAAATATTCTAATTTTAGTAAAAAACCTGTATATCTCTTTATTATTTTCCACTTCTCCCTTTTGATTTCCTTCCAGCAAAGCAAATTTTCGCCCAACTTTTGGGTTCCATTCTTTCGATAGTACTTTTTTTATTTCCTGCCTTTCCTTCCAAACCCAGATTTCTACTCCATACATTGCAACTGAATGGGTCATTGTTTCAATATGTTAATTTTTTTCCTGGCTGGCCTTATTCGCCTTATTTCATACATGTTCTCTTTTCGAATTCGTTGATGTGAACATATATCGTGAATAAATCTTCTTCTTCTTCTTCTTCATCTTCTCTATAGGCTTTCGCCTGTTCTTCCAATAAGAAAAAAACGAATAAAGACGTTAGTTTCTTGCTGCGACATCTTTCCATCTTTTTTTCGGCCGCCCTCTGCTCCGTGTGCCACGTGGACGATTTTCCTTCACGATTTTTGCAAGGCGGTCATCCGTCATTCGTTCCACATGTTCCCCCCATCCTCTCTTTCTCACATCGATCCATTCCACTATATCCTGGATTTCGCTTAGTTCTCTTAGATCTTTGCTGCGGATTCTATCCCTTAATGTTTTCCCATGTATAGCCCTTATTATTCTCATCTCTGTTGTTTGGAGTAGTTGTTGGGTGGTAATTGTTGATGCTCTAGTTTCTGCTGCATATGTTAACACTGGACGTACGCAGGTCTTATAAATTCGTACTTTGCTTTTTGCTGACATATATTTATTTTTCCAGACCAAACAATATAGACATCCAGATATCCTAGCACCTTTTGTTACTTGGGATTTAACCTCTTGGCTCAGATCTCTGTGCGCCGAAATCTCGGCTCCCAAATAGTTAAATTTTTCAACTTGATCTAATGTTGTATTTTTAAGTTTAATTTCACAGTTAAGGTGTTATTTCGCTATCACAAGACATTTTGTTTTTCCAATGGATATTTCCATATTTAATCTTTCTGAAATTTGATCGAATTGAGATAAGAGGGTTTGCAGATTTTGCTCGCTGTCCGACACCAAAACCACGTCATCATCATAGCACACAGCCTGTATGGAGTTTTCTCCCATTTTGTATCCAAGATGAGTCGTCAAATATGCTAAAATTTTATCCATAATGAGATTGAAGAGCAAAGGACTTAACGAATCGCCCTGCCTCACTCCACTTGTTATTGAAATAAATCCCGATATCTGGTTATTCGATTTTATTTTTGCTCTTGTATTTGTGTTTAGGTCTTTTATTATCCTAATTAATCTTTCTGGAACCTCTCTTTCTCTGAGACAACCTATTATATCTTCTAATCTTACCCGATCAAAAGCTTTTTTAAGGTCTATGAAACATAAGTATGCCGGGTTGTTGAATTCGATTGATTTTTCAACTATTTGTCGTATAATAAATATAGCATCAGTTGTTGAGCGGTTCTTTATAAAACCCTGTTGTTCCTCTCTTGGTTTAATGTAGTCCAGCAGTTTGTTAAGGATAATTTTAGTAAAGAGCTTTAGAATAGTATTTAGTAAAGTTATACCACGATAGTTATTATAAGGTCTGCTTTACTACCTTTCTTAAATATAGAAATTATTAAGCTCTCTTTCCAGGACTTAGGGATTTCACATTGTGTCAAGATGTTCTGAAACATTGAGTGATCTTCAGGACAAGCTCGCCGCCACCATACTTTAGCATCTCATTGGATTTGTTGTCAGGTCCTGGGGACTTTCTATTTTTTAGGGTTTTTACTTCTTTTTCTATTTCTTCCGTGGAAAAGAATATGTCGTTAATATTATAAATTAAAGGTTCGACATTAATATATGTAGTGCTCGTGTAAAGATTACCGAAGAAATCTTCCCATTCTTCTATTGTAATTTTGTGAATAAATGATTTCATAAAAAAAACAATAATAATAATTAAATGTGTCTATTGCATTTGTGTAGTTTGGTTTACGTAACCAAATAAAAAATAAGCTTTTCCAAAGCAAAAACAATCAGAAACACTTGCTTCTATTGTTGGCTTAGAAATACAATAAATTTGTATCTTTACTGCTTTGTATACAGAACTGCACATTTAATATAAAGATCGTATAAAATAAAATTGTAACCATTTAGTAATTTTTTCCTTAGTTGTGATTTGCATTGACAATAATATTTATTTCAAAATGAAAAACAAGAGCTTAGTTTTATTAAACATAAGATATACAAGCAAGTATAGTGTTTATTAGATTAAAATGTTATATAATTATAATTCATTTCTAATTTCGATTCCTGGGGGCGGGGAGACTTAATATATATTTATTGATTAATATCTACTAACATCCAAGATAATCAAGACTTATATTCTTTGAATAGAATTTCAGAATTCATTTGTAATGTTTAATGAGATGGGATTTTCAATTAAGTAAAACTTATCTGGATGAGAACAAAGATATTTTCAACAAATATTATCATTTGATTGTTTTGTTTCCTGAATAATTAATTGTTTAGTGATGAGCCTTAGGCTCCTTAAGCCAGTACATAGAAAATGTATAATTAATTGAAAATTCAAAATTTAACAAAAATAGTGATAAAATGTGTACTCACATTTGATGAAATGCTGACACCAATTGCCGTAAGAGAATTAGATTTCTCTCTGTTAAAATTCGAAGACCCTTCAAAGATTCTTCTTTCAGACCACGGATTTCTCGACATTGACTTAGAACTAGATTTTAGAGAATAATTAATAAGTTTTATTATTTGGACATCAAATTTCAGGTAATTTAATACAAACCTCGTTGAAGAATTAAAAGAACTATTTTCATTGGATCTTGATGAAATCCCTGATAAAAAAACTCGATTTCTGGCGGATCCTGAAGACAATGACCCTGTTCCTTCTAAGATCCATTCAACATCAGGTCCTGAAAAAATAGAAAAAGCAATGGGTAACCGCTAGAAACTATTGATTATATGTATTTTTCATTTTTGGCAAACTTTTAAAAAATTCCGACCTCGTATAATACAAACCACACATTCTTTGGTTTTGGTAAAATTTATTGAGTAAAATTAATCACAGGGAAGATCATAATTTTTTTTCATGGTGATTTTGAAATACATTTCTCAAAATGCTAAAATGTACATTTTATAATATATTTAAAGGATAAAAATCAAACGAACGAATGAAAGGATGCTTAATGGAAAAAATAAAATATATTTAACCAGTTTTTATTTTATTTTTTTTTTCATTCATCAGATCTACAATAAAAAAAAATGTATAATTATAGTACCGTCAAGTGAGGTTTCTTTGCACCACTTTTTCAGATTTTTTTTTTTAAACAATTCAAAAAGCAAACAATATAAATGCTTTAAAACTATGTGAGTACTTAATCCTGTTTCTATAGAAATCTCTACTGCTATTGAAGTCTGTTTTTTGATCATTTGGAGCCAATTTGTACGTATTATTAATTATATAAACTTTGGTGCAAATAAGTTACCCCCGCGAGTAGGATGCTTTGCTCCACTTCAATATTTCATATCTCAACAAGTTAAAAGATAGGAATGGTGCAAAGTAAAACACTCTTTATTTAAACTCTTTATTTAGGAAGAAGAAAAAAATTATTAAAAAATTTATGAAATACGTACTTTTCAGGACTTTACGGGACGGACTATTTGTCGAAGAGTCAACTATCAGAATCTGGCGGGGGCGGGCCCCCCCCCGCAAAAAATTTAAATTTCATCACTTTTGTCCGAACGGAATAAAATAATTACACTAATTTGTTTTCTCTTCACGCTACCATGGCTCTTAAATTATCATTTATCATAAAAAATAGAGTCGTGCTAAACAAGCATCTGATCTTTTATTTATGTGAAACCTACCTAGTATTTTATATTTTAAATTCTAAAAAAAATTTCAAAATTTTCTTTACTTTATTATAAAAAATAAATCTATCTTGAGATTTTGGTGATCATGTTCCTGATTTCGGATTTAAATATACATTTAAGTATATGATAGTTATTTTTTTCAGTTTAGCTACTATTAAAGAGATTTGATGCTTCTCTAGTTGAGCTTCACTTGAAACCTTTTAAATTGTGCATTTTTAATTAAATATAATACTGGAGTAAAAAAAAATTTTGAAAATTTTTTTTAGAAACTTTTTAAAATTTAAAATATAAATCCATCTTCAGGAGTTCACAAAGGACTCCTGAAGATGGGCTTATACCCCTAAATATATATATATATATATATATATATATATATATATATAATCGTGCTAAACAAGCATCTGATCTTTTATTTATCCTAGCATTTTATATTTTAAATTTTAAAAAGTTTCTAACAAAATTTTCAAAAGTTTTCTTTACTCTATTTAAGATGTTTCACCAAGAACCTACACCATTCTCCCTTAACTTAATATTAGTGGGGGAGTCGGGTAACTCAGTCAGCTAACGCACTGACCTCGCTTCGGCATCGATCGATTATGACGATAAAGTAAAAAATTCCTATTTGTCGTTTTGGCAATTGAATTTAAATTAATCTAAAATGCCTATAATTCTGTCTAATAAAAGCAAAAATAATAATAATTATTATTTCAGAAAATATAATACTTAGGTTTTTTGACAATATAATCAGCCATGTTAATGAAGCAAACGACACACATACAAGTAAATGGTTAATGAAATTGATTTTAAAAATATTCTGGAACAAAAATTAATTGATCTTATTTAATTATTTGTTTATTTCGATACATAAAAAATATTTATTTATTTTTCAGTTTTTAGTTTCATCAGAATAATTTCCAATTGTACCAACTTAATAAATTAATATTAATATTTTTTCATTTTCTTTTTTAGATTATATTTTATAGCGATATCTCTCTGCACAATTCCAAGTCTAGACATTCTTCAGGAGAGAATTTTCATTCATTTGGACATTCGGGATGTTTTGAATTTAATAGACACAAATAGACACTTGGCAGATGTTGGCATATATTATTTAAAAACATTGAAAAAAATTGATTTTAACAAAAGAAGGCAAGATGCAATATCTGAGAGACAGTTAAACATTTTACATGAAAATTGTAAAAACATTGTTGAATTAAATTTCAATTATTGTTATTGGTTGACTGGGCCTCAATTTAAACCATTAGTTGAGAATAATAAGGATCATTTAGGAAAAATTAATGTGAGGCGTTGTTTCCAACTGTATTCTGAAGATATGTATAATTTTATCTTAACAAAATGCAAGAGTTTAAATGTTAATGAATTCAGGGCATTGAGGCCTAGAAGAAATGATGATCTTGATGAATTAACGGAATGTTTATTAAAAATCGAAGTATTAATAGGGCACTAATATGAACTAAAATAAAAAAATCATAAATTTGAAATTTAAAATAGACGGAAGACAGGGACAAATTCTGATGCTTATTGAATACCCATTAATACTGATAAATCAGGATGCTTATGATCAATCAACTATCTATAGATCAACTCAATTCCATCCAAGTCTACCTTCTTGAAATTCGCATAAATTTAGCATAAAAAAATAAAATCAGTTACCCTACCTACCTAACAAAAAAGAGGAAGCTAAAATTTATTATATTCATACTAAAGTTAAATTATTGTTTTAGCGATTTTTTTTTATATTGGTATAAATATTTTATTTTTGAAAAATTCCTATTTGAACAATTTTGAAAATCAGGTAAAGACTACGGAACCCATAGACTCAATTAAGGTCACAAATTGAAGTATTCAATGAGATTGAATTTTAGCACGTGACGGTTTTGCCAAAAATTACCTGGAATCTCGTCGAGAGGCCAAAAAGTTCAAGCTTGAGTTGTTTACCATAAAAGAATTTAGTCTTTTTGATTTTAAGTCGATTCTCCCACGTTTTTAGTAGAGGTTGCCATTAATAGTCAAAACATAAAAAATGGAATGCAATAAGGTTATTCCTCTAGTATTAGATAAGAATCGATCGTTATTTTTGATTTTAAGCCGATTCCTCCATGTCTTCATCAATGGTTACCAATAATAATCGAAGCGTAAAAAATCCAATATAGAATGGTTATTCCTCGACTGTTAAATGAGAATTGATAATTATTTTTGAATTAAAGTTAACATGAACTGTAAAGCAAGCGATATCTAATTAATAATGAAAGAATAAACATATTAATATTTCAAATGAATTTGGATAAAGTTTAGCAACGATCCGTTGCAGTTTATTTATCCTTGTCAACTATTCATGTATTTTTAAAATTTGTTGCCTATTAATTAATTTTGTATGTGTCTATTTTACTTTTTTACTATATTTTCATATTAAATATTTATCTATATATACCATAAGTATTATTATTGTATTTAAGTACCAAAATATAATAAAACATTTTGTTTAATAAAAAAAAAAACTACTCTGTTTTATTTCATATAAGTATATCCTATTAGTAATGAAGCTGTTGAAGCTTTTATTTTTGTAATTAATTTGATTAAAGTTTGAATTTTTATTAAAATCACACATCATTAATTTATAATTATTTATTGAAACAAATAATTGCAATATAAATACAACGTTTCGATCGACTTATTCTGCGATCGTTCTCAAGTATAAGCACCCACTCCGATTATAGGTTAACTGAGCCAATCGAGTGTACTTCATTTTTATCTGGGCTCAAAACAAAATTGTACCGACGGCATCAGCGCCCCCTGTCCAAGGGCGGATCCAGGATTTTTTTATGGGGGGCGGGGGGGGCGAAATTAAAAATAAATTCTCATCGCTATATAGAATATAACAATATTTTTATTTTACTAGGAAATTCAATTAATTAATGTTTATTTACAAGAAATATATTACTTTTATATTAGAAGTGGTACCAGACTTTCAATTTGGGGCGGGAGGGGGGTCATGTACCGGCACCGCACCCCCAGAAAAATTTTGATATTTGAAAATAATATACACTTGGACTATAGTTCGCTAATTGAGTTTTTCATATTTATATACTAAGTTTATAATGAAATTACTCATATACCTATATATATATTGGAATGATTGTTTGAATGGTGGTTAATAAATTGGTTGAGACTACTAATAGTTCAAAAAACAGCTCCCGGGATTATTTTTGAATATCCCTAAAACTCGCACTTTTTTCGATTTTTTTCCTATTTAGACCATGAAGGAGCACATTTTTGGCAAAGACGACTCTAGACATTTTTAAACTAGATAGAATTTGCTACAATTAAAACAAAGTTTCATCTTAATTGAATAATGGTTACCCGTGCCGCAATGAGGTTGATGTTTGAAAAAAATGCAATTTTTTGAAAAAAAAATCGCAGTTTTTCCTTCATAAAATGAAAACCATTCATCTTAGAAACTTGATTCCTAGTTCATTCTTTAGGAAATTTTGTTGACTTTAACGTTTACTTGGACCACTTTTTTGATAAAACTTAGATTTATAGACATCCTACATTTTCCGGACAGGATATGATCCGAATCCTAAAAAGCGTCAGAGTGGTCTTTGTCGAAAACGTGCTCCTTCATGGCCCAAATGGGAAAAAATCGAAAAAAGTGGGAGTTTTTGAGATAGGTATTCAAAAGTGATCCGGGGGCTGTTTTTTGGATCACCATAAAAAATTCAAACTACTGGACCAATTTTCTATTTATTTTAGTCGCCGCGAAATTTTGTCCTCTTTAATTTAATATAGGTGGGTTATTTACAAAACATGGACTGTTTTCGAATTATAAGTGAAAAACTGAAAAAAGTCCTAAAATTTCGAGGTTTTTTTTTAGCCATCAATAGTTGTCCCCCACACTTTTGAGGTCGCGAACTTAGATTTGGCATACCCACACCATACCAAGCGATCCTAGAAAAAAATCTTTTACCGCAATTAATGTAAGCTGAACCACTTTTTGGATCCTCTCTGGCCGCGCTTACTAATAAATATGTACAAGGTGGAAATAATTTTAATCGACGTTAGGCATCCCAAATAAGAGTTTCCCAGACAGAAATGAATGTTGCAGCAATATTACATTGCATTATTAAACCTTGCAGGAACCTTGCAGCAATATTCCCTTCTGTCTGGGTATATGAGTTTGTGACGGTTTCTGGCTGGTGCTAAATTTTTGACGGCCTAAAACGTTAAAAAATAAATCAAATAGAACGGATAAAGTTCAAATTGGTTCAGCCTTTTAGCCACAATTGATGGTCAAATATAGTCAATTTTGGCGGAAAAGTTAATTATGCTTATTAGGTGGTCACTAGAAACCACACTTCGAATTTTTGCGTTGCAGACAGCCCCCATAATAGTTGCCAATTGGCTAAAAAATTATCAAAATGTTTTTTTTTTCATATTAAAATTTTACATTATTATTTTTACTTTATCCAATGCGAAGCATGGGGAAAGTATTGTAATCGGTCTCGCGGCAAGCGCGACTTCAAAGGGTCCTCAGGTAAAGACTACGGAACCCATGGTCTCAATTAAAGTCATAAATTGTAGAATTCATATAGGTTAAATTTTAGCACGTGACGGTTTTGCCAAAAATTACATGAGGTCTCGTCGAGAGCCCAAAAAGTGCGATTTTTTCATTTAGTGCGTGCGGATGTATGTATGAATGTATGTTATCGTTTTTTTGGCCCCGATTTTTTCCACACCGTTGCACCGATTGAAATGAAATTGAAAACCTACCATTATTTTAACAAAATGAAGCGTTGATTAGTTTTTGATGCATATCGGCCAACAAACATTAGTACTTTATTTTAGTACTTTTTTAGTTTTTTCTAAAATATCTTGAAAATGACTTAACCAATTTTGATGAAATTTAGTATCCTAATTAAGTACATTGGGGACCACAAAAAAGGTTAAATAAAGTTTTTAGTAAAATTATATTTTAAAGTACTTTACTCAAGAGTAAGATAGTACTTTTTTACTTTATCCAATGCAGAGCATGGGGAAAGTATTGTAAACGGTCTGGCGGCAAGGGCGACTTCAAAGGGTCCTCAGGTAAAGACTACGGAACCCATGAACTCAATTAAAGTCACAAATTGTAGTATTCAATTAGGTTGAATTTTAGCACATGACGGTTTTGCCAAAAATTACACTTCCGCCCCTCTTTCACCCAAATGGTTCAGTAGCCACAACCCCCGCTGAAAAAGCCGAATCACTAGCCTCCTATTTCGCAACTAACTCCACTTTAGATGACAAAGGGCTTAACCCGCCCACTTATACCCCCCAAACCAACCTCATGGGCAAAATAATTTTCAGGCCCCAAATAATCATAAAAGCCATTAATAAATTAAATTCCAAATCCGCCGCTGGCCCGGATAACATCCCACCAATTCTCATTAAAAAATGCGTTGACTTCGGATCGAGTTTACTCGGGATCGAATCTTGTTTTAGTCAGAACATTTTTCATTTTTGTCAAAAATGCAAGGCGGTCACTAAATCCAGGGGAAGGCAACGGGAAACCACCCAGGGTAAAAATTTCCCTAGGAAAATTACAATGAAGAAGATACTCTCTATAGTAAACGGATCCGAGTATGGCACTTGAAGAAGAAATATCAATTAGGTTGAAAACCATCGATTTAGGTGGTAGAAGTTTGTTTAAAAACGTCGTGGTCAAAGATAACTTTCTTTGATATATTAATTATTGTTTAATATATTAATTAGAAAAATATTTAAAAATTCATTATTTGTTACACAGAAATATATAAATTCAGATATTATTATTACTTAATACTGTCAAAAATTACCTGCATTCGATTCGCGAGTGAATCAAATATAGGAAACTCATGATTAAGTGGTAGAAGGTGTTTTTCAATAAGTGATTTTGAATGGAATAAGCCAACTTACCACTTGACAAGTATCTGTCTTTGTTTTTTTCCGATTTATGACCAGGCTGTGGTACTTGGAGTGCGTACAACACGAGGCCGTCCTCGGACAGCGTGGGAAGTTGTCTTCGAGCCAATCTTGCTTGAACTGCAGCCCGGGCTGCCTGTCTCTGGTTCGGGCTCGTTAACCTTGATGAAGCTGAAGCCATTGGCTCACCTAAGAACCGTCAAATTGAATTAGTATTTCGCATCGAAGAACACAAAAATAATTACTGTTACCTAGGTTTGACTGATTCAAAATGAATATTTCTAATACATTTCTCCACGCCCGTATATTATAATATGTATAATATATATACCATAGAGTAATATAGAGTGGAAGGCTCCATAAGGAGCCAATGTATTTTTGCGTATACGAGTTACAGAGCTCTCTGGCGGTTCGGAATAGGCAATAAAATGGCGAGAACCGCTCTCTTTAGCTCTATAATTAAATTATTAAAGAATTAACATATAAAAATAAAAGAAATAAATTACTAGTTAATTTTATATGGGGCTCTTATATTTCAGGACTTTTAGGTCGTTTAAAAAAAGTATGTTCTTTATCTGATTTTGTGTCGCGAAAGCAACCTTTCACAAAACATTCACATCGAGAACTAGGCATATTTAATAATATTTTAATCTATAAATTTGTACGTTGGAAAATATTCTAAATGAACATTTAACACAAAGCCTGTAAGAATCTTTTATCTATGACAAAGGCTTTGAATGTCCTATGACTACGATCTTTGAATAGCTCTTAAGGACTAAGAATAATGTTCTCCGAGCCGCTAGAGAGCGCTTTTCGATATTCGGTAGCCTTCAAATTACATATATACATTGGCACAATCGAAGGGGGGGGGGGCAGGGGGGGAAAAAAACCCCCCCCCCCCCCCAGGACAAGGAAAAAAATGAAAGTAAAATTTAAAAATAAGTTAAATAATTTAAAGACAAAACTTTGAAATATAATATTAAATTAAATTCGCCGCCAATGTTAAACAAAAAATATTAGATTATAACTATAACTTAATTTTTTACAATAGTTTAAGTCTCGATCTGTGCTTTGGTGAAGTTTCATCACACATTAGCGAGCAAATTTTTGAAAATAAAATTTTTACTTTATCCAATGCGAAGCATGGGGAGAGTATTGTAATCGGTCTCGCGGCAAGCGCGACTTCAAACATGGAGGAATCGAGTTTAAATCAAAAATAGCGATTGATTCTCATCTAGTACTTGAGGAATAACCAATCTATATTGGATTTTTGACGTTTCGGTTTTTATTGGTAACCATTGCTGAAGACATAGAGGAATCGAGTTAAAATAAAAAATAGCGATTGATTCTCACCTAGTACTTGAAGAATAACCATTCTATATTGGATTTTTGACGTTTCGATTTTTATTGGTAACCATTGCTGAAGACATTCAAAAATCGAGTTAAAATAAAAAATAGCGATTAATTCTCATCTAGTACTTGAGGAATAACCATTGTATATTGGATTTTTGACGTTTCGGTTTTTATTGGTAACCATTGCTGAAGACATAGAGGAATCGAGTTAAAATCAAAAATAGCGATTGATTCTCATCTAGTACTTGAGGAATAACCATTCTATATTGGATTTTTAACCGACTTCAAAAAAGGAGGAGGTTCTCTATTCGACTGAATTTTTTTTTTGTGCCTATGTTACCTCATATCTCCGCCAAATGTGAATCGATTTTGAAAAAAAAATTTGCATTGGATTCAGTCTACCTTCCGATTGGTCCCATTTTTTTCATAGGTATTAGACCTTTTTTGTTAGGTTTGCTTAGGCCTAACTTCTATGTTTATGAACCGATTTCGATGATTCCTTTTTTATTCAAAAAGGGGTATCTTAAAAATGGTTTCATATTAATTTGGTCAAGTTCTGATAACATGATCACTATTAATAACATCACTAAAAAGAGAAAAATAAAAATAATTAATTATTCCAGAGCCTCCCATGATCCTTTTGTCAGTAATAAAAATAATCTTTTCTTCGTTCCCTAAATTTGAATTTGTTAATAAAAATAATTTTTAAGAAAAAAATAAAACCGATTTCAAAAAATTAAATGCAACAAATAAAATACACTAAAAGTTATAAAATAATTATTATCTTATTTAGTTACTACTAAACGACGAAATATTAACATGAAATTACTTTTAGATGTCGGTACCAAAGAAACTATACCTATAAGCGAGCGTACCCGCCAAACGTACTAAGTAAGATGAGTCGAGTGCGATTCATAAAAGGTATATGTTTTGCACCTATTTAAAAACTAATTTCATGTTAATATTTCGTCGATTAGTTGTAACTAAATAAGATAATAATTATTTTATACCTTTTAGTGTATTTTATTTGTTGCATTTAATTTTTTGAAGTCGGTTTTATTTTTTTCTTAAAAATTATTGACGTTTCGGTTTTTGTTGGTAACCATTGCTGAAGACATAGAGGAATCGAGTTAAAATCAAAAATAGCGATTGATTCTCTTCTAGTACTTGAGGAATAACCATTCTATATTGGATTTTTGACGTTTCGGTTTTTATTGGTAACCATTGCAGAAGACATGGAGGAATTGACTTAAAATAAAAAATATCGATTGATTCTCATCTATTACTTGAGGAATAAAAATTCTACATTAGATTGTTGACGCTTCGATTATTATTGGTAACCATTGCTGAAGACATGGAGGAATCGGCTTAAAATCAAAAATAACGATCGATTCTTGTCTTATACTAGAGGAATAACCTTATCGCATTCCATTTTTGATGTTTTGACTATTAATGGCAACATCTACTGAAAACGTGGAAGAATCGACTTAAAATCAAAAAGACTAAATTCTTTTATGGCAAACAACTCAAGCTTGACTTAGAGTTTTCAGTAGAGGTTGCCATTAATAGTCAAAACATCAAAATTGGAATGCAATAAGGTTATTCCTCTAGTATTAGATAAGAATCGATCGTTATTTTTGATTTTAAGTCGATTCCTCCATGTCTTCAGCAATGGTTACCAATAATAATCGAAGCGTCAACAATCTAATATAGAATGGTTATCTCTCGACTTATAAGTTACCATAGCAACTAAATGAGAATCAATCGCTATTTTTGAATTTAAGTCAACATGGACTGCAAATAGCAAGTGATATCTGATTAATAATAAAGGAATAAACATATTAATATTTCAAATGAATTTGGATAAAGTTTAGCAACGATCAGTTGCAGTTTATTTAATGTTGGTTTAGTTTTTTATAACAATGGTAAGAAGAGTTTCTTAATTATAATTAAATATGTATGTAAACTTTCTGAGATCCCGTATAGTGCAATGTATAATAGTCTGAAAAACTCTATCTTTGGAATTTAATATCTCCGGAACTATATGGTTCATAAATTTCGATGCAGAAGTATTTAAATAATCATCTGTCTAAATTTTAAAAAAATCCTAAGAAAACCCATATGGTGAAACAACTACCTGAATGAAATAAACTGCAACGGATCTTTGCTAAACTTTATCCAAATTCATTTGAAATATTAATATGTTTATTGCTTTATTATTAATCAGATATCACGTCCTATTTGAAGTCCACGTTGACTTAAGTTCAAAAATAGCGATTGATTCTCATTTAGTTGCTATGGTCACTTATAAGTCGAGGAATAACCATTCTACATTAGATTTTTGACGCTTCGATTAATATTGGTAACCATTGCTTGATAACATCCATCCATCCATCCACCCGCACGCACTTCCAAAAAAAAAATGGCACTTTTTGGCCTCTCGACAAGATCCCAGGTAATTTTTGGCAAAACCATCACGTGCTAAAATTCAATCTAATTGAATACTTCAATTTGTGACCTTAATTGAGTCCATGGGTTCTGTAGTCTTTACCTGAGGACCCTTTGAAGTCGCGCTTGCCGCGAGACCGGATACAATACTTTCCCCATGCTTCGCATTGGATAAAGTAAAAAAATTATTCGATAAATTTTTTCTTTCTTTAAAAGCAAATTAAAAGAATCCTCCGAAATTTCGAAAAAATTATTCCCTTATTTCATTGAAAATATTTTAAAACAATTAAAATAATAAATTCTCTGAAATGCAATTGGGAGTAGAATGTCTCACCCTGGTATAGAAAGAAAAGCTACTTCGCGCCGGCTATAACAGTATTATAAATATTATAAACTTACTTTGATTATTTATGTCCATCGATTAAATTAATAAGTTGTTGTAGTGAAATAAGGACAATAGCTTATGCAAATAATTTTTATTTTTTGCCAACGTTTCGTCAACTTTGTTGACTTCCTCAGGGCTCAGACAAATTAACATCTTTGCATATTTGTCATTTTATTAATATTCATTCTTAGCAAACACATATGGCCAGTCATCACACAGATTGAATTTTTTTTTTCAATCTCTGTGATAACTGGCCTTATGTGTTTGCTAAGAATGAATATTAATAAAATGACAAATATGCAAAGAAGTTAATTTGTTTGAGCCCTGAGGAAGTCA
>JALMQS010000128.1:17425253-17537014 GCA_024734495.1 Forficula auricularia
GCACATCGATTGATTCTCATCTATTACTTGAGGAATAAAAATTCTACATGACGCTCGATTATTAGGTAACCATTGCTGACATGGAGAATCGGCTTAAAAAATAAAATAACGATCGATTCTTGTCTTGTTTAGAGGAATAACCTTATCGCATTCCATTTTTGATGTTTTGACTATTAATGGCAACATCTACTGAAAACGTGGAAGAATCGACTTAAAATCAAAAAGACTAAATTCTTTATGGCAAACAACTCCTAAGCTTGACTTAGAGTTTTCAGTAGAGGTTGCCATTAATAGTCAAAACATCAAAATTGGAATGCAATAAGGTTATTCCCTCTAGTATTAGATAAGAATCGATCGTTATTTTTGATTTTAAGTCGATTCCCTCCATGTCTTCAGCAATGGTTACCAATAATAATCGAAGCGTCAACAATCTAATATAGAATGGTTATCTCTCGACTTATAAGTTACCATAGCAACTAAATGAGAATAATCGCTATTTTTGAATTTAAGTCAACATGGATCAAAAATTGAATAAAGTGATATCTGATTAAATAATAAAGGAATAAACATATTAATATTTCAAATGAATTTGGATAAAGTTTACAAACGATCAGTTGCAGTTTATTTAATGTTGGTTTAGTTTTTTATAACAATGGTAAGAAGAGTTTCTTAATTATACTGGCTAAATATGTATGTAAACTTTCTGAGATCCCGTATAGTGCAATGTATAATAGTCTGAAAAACTCTATCTTTGAATTTAATATCTCCGAACTATATGGTTCATAAATTTCGATGCAGAAGTATTTAAATAATCATCTGTCTAAATTTTAAAAAAATCCTAAGAAAACCCATATGGTGAAACAACTACCTGAATGAAATAAACTGCAACGGATTCATAAACTTTATCCAAATTCATTTGAAATATTAATATGTTTATTGCTTTATTATTAATCAGATATCACGTCCTATTTGAAGTCCACGTTGACTTAAGTCTAAAAATAGCGATTGATTCTCATTTAGTTGCTATGGTTACTTATAGTCGAGAACAACCATTCTACATTAGATTTTTGACGCTTCGATTAATATTGGTAACCATTGCTTGATAACATCCATCCATCCATCCACCCGCACGCACTTCCAAAAAAAAAATGGCACTTTGGCCTCTCGACAAGATCCCAGGTAATTTTTGGCAAAACCATCACGTGCTAAAATTCAATCTAATTGAATACTTCAATTTGTGACCTTAATTGAGTCCATGGGTTCTGTAGTCTTTACCTGAGGGATCCTTTGAAGTCATCTAGTATAGCTTGCCGCGAGACCGGATACAATACTTTCCCATGCTTCGCATTGATAAAAGTAAAAATTATTCGATAAATTTTTTTCTTTAAAGCAAATTAAAAGAATCCTCCGAAATTTCGAAAAAATTATTCCCTTATTTCATTGAAAATATTTTGAAACAATTAAAATAATAAATTCTCTGAAATGCAATTGGGAGTAGAATGTCTCACCCTGGTATAGGAAAGAAAAGCTACTTCGCGCCGGCTATAACAGTATTATAAATATTATAAACTTACTTTGATTATTTATGTCCATCGATTAAAGAATAGTTGTTGTAGTGAAATAAGGACAATATTTATGCAAATAATTTTTATTTTTTGCCAACGTTGTCAACTTTATTGCCTCTCAGCTCAGACAAATTAACATCTTTGCATTGCTTGTCATTTTATTAATATTCATTCTTAGCAAACACATATGGCCAGTCATCACACAGATTGAATTTTTTTAAACCAATCTCTGTGATAACTGGCCTTATGTGTTTGCTAAGAATGAATACACAAATGACAAATATGCAAAGAAGTTAATTTGTTTGAGCTCCTGAGGAAGTCAACAAAGTTGACGAAACTTTGGCAAAATAAAAATTATTTGCATGAGCTATTGTCCTTATTTCCCTACAACAACTTATTAATTATAAACTTAATTAAACCTTAATATTTGGGATTTTACTAAAATTGTTCGGATAATATAGATATTTTTAATTGTAAAAATTTTCGCTACATTTTTCATATTTAATTATCTATATAGGTATATATAAAATGGAAAAATATGTATATATGTTTGTATGATCCAAACGATCTGATTGGCCAGTGCTTCGCCAATGGCAAAGTGTTAAATTATTAGAACGATTCTGATTGGTCAGATAGTGATCGTGCTTAGTCAATGTTTTAAATAAATCTTTCCTTATTGTTGAATCAATTTCATTCAGCACATTCTTTCAATACTTTAGTTTCATTTTAAATTTCAATTATTAAATTGGTATGAACGAGACGCTCCCCGCCAGGGGCTAGGCTACGCCAAGCCGAAGGCCCGGTCGTCAGCTAGTAAAATATAATAATCTTGCCTAATGATAATCATTATTTAAGTCTCAGTTTTTTTGTGATTTTAACCAATTTGATTCACAAGCTTATAAAAATTTTTAGTGAATGTGAACATGATTTGACAACCTACCTAGCAAATATTGTGATCCAGTAAATTGAGCAAGGACTGCTAAACATTCAAGAGCTGCTTGCCGAACCCTTCGACGAGGATCTGTTACGCAGTGAGCAACTCGAGAAGCTGCTAACCGAGGTTCGAACTCAGTACTCGGCCAGGTGAGAAGAGATGATGTAAGAACTAGTAAAGCATTTTCTCTCATCTGAAATTAAATTCTTAATAATTAATTTCAAAGTAGTTTTCTAGATCAATATAAAATAAACACTAAATGCAGTAAATAAATTTATCTTTCTAACGTTCATTTCAGTTCACAATTGTGGTGGCTTATCTTAAGGCCGGTTCACATGGAGCTTTTTCTCTTACTTGTTCCTAACTTGTTCGGCTAACTGTCAATTTAGAGGCATGGAGGGGGTCGAAATGACGTCACTCCGGACTGTCTTACTAGCATGCTTGCTTGATTCAAAAGATAGGGCATGTTCTAAAAAAAAGTTTAGCTACTTGGACCGGGCAGTGGCCAGCCAATCGGAGAGCATTATTTTATCACGTGAGTGACATGGACATTGACCAAATACATCAGCTGATATCACAGAACAGCTGATATTTTGTTTCTCACTGTTCAACTCTTTACTTCAATGAATAAAGAGAATATGCCTTCCAAATTCGTCTGCGATTAATAATTTCTCCAATAATATTATTGTCAGCCATTTTTGTTTGCATCTGAGCTGAAACGGAAATATGATAGACCAGCTGTTTGGCTCAAAGCAAGCGCGCGCAACCTAGCCGGCTAACATGAACATTTTCTAAAAATGCTTCGTGTAAACCCAAATGGCTAAAAATCAGCCTGACTGAACTAGCTTCAAATTGCAAAAAAGAAAAAGCCTCGTGTGTACCAGCCTTTAGGTATGCGGTGTGAAGCTCTAACCAACTGAGATACTGGTCCTTGAACCCAAACAAATGCCTATTGCCTATATTAAGATCGAATTTCATTAGTTTAATTTTTAATTTTTCATTTTCGTGATTTAATAATCAGCTATCTATTATTAAACTACATATATTCAAACACATCTCAATTAGTAACATCACTCAAAGCTGGAAAATTATTTATTCACTAATCCTGGGATGTAATCACAACGAGCCTCGCCTCATAGACAAGTTCGAATTTTGCAGTTTAAGCAAGGATTAAATTGAAAAAATTTTAAATAATATAAAAATGGTTTTTAGTTATTTTTCTCTTTTTAATAAAACTCCGTTTTATGTTGGTTAATAGGGGGCGCCCATAAATTACGTCATACATTAAGAGGGGGTGATTTGTGACAAAATGTGACAGGGGGGCCCGGGGGGTCTTAAAAAGTGTGGTGTCGCAAAAGTCAAATTAAATTAAATTAAAATTTTTTTAAATTTTCATATTTATATTTATAGATTTCAGCTTTACAAGTCAATGATTAGACCCGTGATTATGTATGGGAGTGAAAAGTGGACGATGACAAAACTCAATCAGGAATCTCTAATGAGATGTGAAAGAAATATATTAAGAATTATATTTGGGGCAGTCATGGACACAGTCACGGGTCAATATAGAATCAGGTCCAACCAAGAACTGAGGGAATTATATAATGAGCCAGATATCGTCCATCTCTTTAAAGCAAAAATATTACAATGGATGAGACATGTTATGAGATCGGATGATAAAAGATCCTGAAAGAAATATGGAATGGGAAGCCGTCAGGAAAGAGACCATTGGGACGACCTCTACTACGATAGGACGATCAGTTCTCCCAGGACCTTGATGTACTGGGAAATTATGACGTGGACGGCGTTACTCAGGATCGAATCGTGTGGAGAAAGATAATCCATGAGGCCAATACCCACCCAGGGTTATAGAGCCGAAGAGTAAGTAATTAAGTAAGGTTATTATTACTGCTAGTGTGACATCACAATACAGGGGGGCTCAATGAAAATGTGACAGAATGTGACACAGAGGGGGAGGGGTCAAAAAATCTTGAAATTCGTGTGATGTAATTTATGGACGGCCCCATATTTGGTTCTTATTATTAAAATAAGAGAAAGTTGAAATTTTTTTTATTTTATATAGAAAATATGATAAAATTTCATTAAATTTTGAAAACTATAAAATTACAAAAACTTTATTTATTGAGATGAAAAAGATAATTCCATTGTTGAACATCTGGAAAGTTTCAGTTTTCAATCCATTAAACTTGGCATTTGACAACGTAGTTTTCTAAATTAAATATTAACAGATTATTTATAAGCACAATTATCGAATTTTTCTTTTCAATTTATTTGATTTCAATCACCTTGGAGCTCTTAGCTGCCACGCAATGTTTCGAGAGCAGAAGTTCAACGACGGGTGCAGGTCTGCAGGTTTGCATGAGCTCTTTAACGGCTCGTGCTGCTTCCACCTTGAAAGATACGTTGCTCGAACCACTCATATGTCTCGTGAGACCTTGATAATTCAAACAGAATTTCCCTTGAGCAAAATCATTAAAAAAAGCAACATTATCCCTCTACTTAGAAGGCATTAAAAATTTAAGAAAAGTATAATATCTTATACTGCTAAAGGGCATTTGTGCCTGCCTCTGTAACTACCTACCTATGTCCATCCCCCCAGGGGTTGGTAGGTGGGGTTCAGGCGACTGGGTGGGGGCTGGGAGGTGGGGACCAGGGAGCTACTAAAGGGCATTTGTCCCAGTCTCTGTATGTACCTATGTTTCTATGTTTGTATGTCCCCAGGGATGGGGGTTAGGGTCCAGGTGGTACGGGGTCCAATGGTGGGGAGTCATGGGGGGTGGGGGTC
Source organism: Forficula auricularia (assembly GCA_024734495.1). NCBI lineage: Eukaryota > Metazoa > Arthropoda > Insecta > Dermaptera > Forficulidae > Forficula > Forficula auricularia. Next base: position 17,430,559 of record JALMQS010000128.1, read on the forward strand.
CAGGGGGGGATTTGTGCCTATGTCTGTACCTATATATATAAATATATATACCTATGTGGGGTAGAGGTGTTAGAGTTGGGATCCAGGGGAAAGGTCGGGGTACAGGGGATGCGGGGTCCATGGATGGGGAGTCCAGGGGGTAGGTTTACTGTGTTGGAGGGTGATCAGAGGCGGGGGAGAAGTTCCGGGGTTGGGGAGAGGGTCGGTGGGATGGAGAGTGGTTGGAGATGGAGGAAAGGGAATGTTCAAGTGACGGGGGGGTCCAGGGGGCGAAGCCCTTGGCTAGCAAGAGACCCACCGAAGGCCGACCTTGCATCTAGTAATATACTAAAATACTGATTATTATATAGATTGTTAAATGTACACCTCGGGGCAGATTTATGGAAAAAATTTAGCAAAAGCTGGTGCATGTATGCTTGGCGTTCTATTCAGTACGAGACGATTTTACAGGCCCACTCAAAATTTTAGCTTATCTATACATCGGACAAATCCGTTCCTGTCCCAAATAAACTCGCATCTTTAGAGAGAGCCCTTTGAGCATTCTCTTGCCACAATTCTTGGATACAATCCAAAGGCGAGCTATCTGCGACTAATAGGAGATCCAACTTTATTAGCTAATTCGCACGATTGACTGACTCATCGTAGAACCGTCTGCACTCAATTGCGACGTTTCGGTAATTTATTATTTTTTTATAAAAAAAGTCGAAGTCGAAGTTGGTCTGGTAGAATCCATTGCAACTCTAAATAATTAATAGTGTTGTACAAATAAGTGTGTTCATATTGGTATATATATATATATATATATATATATGTATTTTAATTAGTAAGAAAACAAATGATGAAGTGTTTTATAAATTTGATAAAGAGCCTGATGAAGCCATAATAAATTGGCGAAACGTCGCAATTGATCGCATGCTTTAACACTGTTTAATTGTTCCTTTTTTCCTCTGAATTGTCACATCTAATAAAATATTGTGATCATCCAAAATTCCTAAACGATTTTTTTCTTCAAATTCAAAATTTAAACAGCGACTTAGCGTTGATTTTCGAGTCTAAAATAGCAAGAGGATGGATGAAATATAATTTGAGGGAGACGTTTCGGTAGCTTGGGTTTGCATTGTTGACTGCTTTGTTGTACTAATACCTACCTTCCATATTGGTCAGTGTCTTGATATATCGATTATTACCTAAAACAAGTTGAGGTAGCAATTTTTGCAAAGTGTTATGTGGCAATCGTGGCAAAAGCTCTCGGACAGCAGCCACAGCGGCGGTGGCTACTCTTGGGCATCTATCCTCTCCAAGTGTGACCAAAAGTTGATGAAGCAGTGAAGGCAGAGAAGAGCCCATTGCTGCGGTGCTCGAAGGACTGTCTATGGCAGACATTAATCCTGAAATACCGCGAAGTCGTGCTCGCCAATTCTCCTAGAAATCACGAAAAATTGTTCTCATCAAGCACTGATGTCATGCGCCTAGTTAAGGGGGGGCAAGGGGTGCATTGCCCCCCCTCCCATAGAAAAATCGAGTCAATATCTCAATAACTATTTATGCTATGAGATTAATTTTATGCTTAAAAAATCAAGAAAACTACAGATATAAATAATTCAAAAAAAATTATCTTTCCATATAGCCCAGTAAATAGGGAGGTTTCAGATTATATTAATTGCGGGAAAAGATTTTTTTAGGATCGTTTGGTATGGTGTGGGTATGAGAAATCTAAGTTTGCGACCTCGAAAGTCTGGGGGACGACTTTTGGCGGCCGAAAAATCTCGATATTTTCGTACTTTTTCCAGTTTTTCGCTTATAACTCGAAAACCGTCTATATTTTGTAAATATCAGTCCTATACTTTAGTAAAGAACTTTACTTTTATTAAAGAGGACTGAATTTCGCGTAGATTAAAAAAAGAAATGCAAAATTGGTCGAGCAGTTCGATTTTTAATGGGGATCACTTTTGAATAACTAATAACTTTTAAGGAGTTAGGTGTTGGTTCTAGGTGAAACATTTTAATATAATAATGAAACTTGAGCAAGAAACCTATCTCGCATCTTGCTCAAGTTTTATTTTATTTTTGAATACCTATCCCAAAGCTCGCACTTGTTTCAATTTTTCCCATTTTGGCCATGAAGAAGCACGTTTTCGACAAAGACCACTCTATACATTTTTAAACTAGATTAAATTTTCTACAATTTGAACAAAGTTCCATCTTAATCGGATAATGGCAATTCGTGCCGCAATGAGGTTGAAGTTTTGAAAAACTGTAATTTTTTGTAAAAAATCGCAGTTTTTCCTTCATAAATTGAAAGCCACTGATCCTAGAAACTTGATTATTATCTCGATCTGTAGAAAATCTTATTGACTTGAACGTTTACTTGGACAACTTTTTTGATAAAATTCCTAGATTTATAGATATCCAGCAGGGGGCTGTTTTTTGGATCCCCAATAAAAATCGATCTATTCGACCAATTTTGCATTTCTTTTTTTAATCGACGAGAAATTTAGTCCTCTTTTAATTTAGTATAGGACTGTTATTTACAAAATATGGAGAGTTTTCGAGTTATAAGAAAAAACTGGTAAAAGTACGAAAATATCGCGATTTTTCGGCCAGTAAATGTTGTCCCCCACATTTTCGAGGTCGCAAACCTAGATTTGGCATACCCACACCATACCAAACGATCCTAGAAAAAAATATTTTCTAGCAATTAATGTAAGCTGAACCACTTTTTGTATCCTCTATTTACTGGGCTAATAGGCACCGAGAATTTGCGAGTTTAAGCCAATGAGAGTATAAGTCCCACGCGGTCTCGCCCCAGCGAGCTACGCCTGTCGATGAGAGAAGGCAATTGTTCTCAGTCAGCGGACACTGCAATGTTTTACGCAAAAATGGAAGAGTGAAACGATGAGAAAGCTTTGCCAATGAGATGCTTTATCATCGCCGCGTTCGTTCGTTAGACTTTTTTTCTCATTTTGGTCCCCATCTCTAACGTACGTTAACTTTTTATATCAACTATTCTATAACCAAGGGTCACTTTTTATTTTAATTTAGCTGCATCGTCAGACTTTCGACAAAACAAAATTCAGAAATTAAAAAAAAAAAATCTTATAAATTCGATTGTTTTAAGGCTCTCAGACCATTATTTACGAAGATAGAGACGTTTAAAGAATTTAAAGATAAAAAAAAAATTTCAGAAACTTTTAAAAAATCTTATAAATTTGATTGTTTTAAGGCACCCAGACTATTATTTACGGAGATAGAGACGTTTAAAAATTTTAAAGACAAAAAATTTCAGAAACTTTTTTTTTTTTTTCTACCCCTTGGCCTCGGGAACTTGATGCCCATTTAGCCAGTCGTCACAGATTCACGTCGAATAGGTGTATAAACAAATAAAATAAAACTAAATAAAACAAAACTAAATAAAACAAAATAAACTAACAAAACAAATAACTAAAGTCGTTGGATTATAGTTGGAAACCAATGGAAACTAAATGTTTAATAAAGGAGTCTGCAGTTGGCCCTCCTTGGTCTAGAGATGCCAATAGGATCTCTGCACATGTGGGTAAATCATTTCTTCCTTTCATATATCAGAAACTTTTAAAAACCTTATAAATTCTATTGTTTTTAGGCTCTCAGACCATTCAGAGATAGAGACGTTTAAAGATGTTAAAGACAAAAAAAGGAGTTGAGGAAGGCGTCACCTTATATCAGAAGAGAACTCCATTATTACGAGGGATCACTTTTTCTCATTAAATTATTTCATTACTCCAAAAATTTGTCAATTCTACTAATCGGATTACCGAAATTGAAACCTTTTGGTAATCAGCTGGCCGGCCGCCCATTGGCGGCGCCAGCTTTTTCTTTTCAATTGGGCGGCACTCGGCATAAACATTTGGATGGTGGGCAATGTGAATTATTTCGAGTAATTCAGGTTTTTGTATAATTTAGATTTTATTTTATAATACTTTAGGTATAATGTGTAACTATCATTATTGTATAGGGTCTATTATATTGAAAGCATTTATCTTTTTTTAATTTCATCAACTTGGTTTTTCAATATTTTTTTTCTTAAATGCTGCTCAAATCTGACTGCTCTAATAGTAGTTGAAATGAAATTTTTTTTAAGCTGAAATAGAATCGAGATTCGTTTCATTTGGTTTTTTCAAAAATTCTTCTTACTCTAATTTCTGAATTTATCATTGAAAATATTATTTTAATTTGACTTATTTTGACCTGGCAATGAAGCCCTTAATACATAGGGGTATTTGGAGAATCAAAATGAGGGCAAATAATATTATTTTCTTAAAAATTTTAAAATTTAGACTAACACCTAGGACCAAATTATAGAAATTTTAGTATATTTGCGATTAGACGGTCCTAAGAATCGAAAAAATATATTTTATTTGAAATGTCTCGAAAAAAAAAATTTGCAAGGCGTGAATTGGCAAGGTGTGAAATTTTTTGATTTTGACAAAAAATTTGAAATACCCAAATTATAAAATTTTTAGTATATTTGGGATCAGAGGGTCCTAGAGATTAAAAAAAATATATTTTATTTGAAATATCTCGAAAAAAAAATTTTGTTTAAAATGGGAAAAAATGGCAAGGCAAGAAATTTTTGATTTTGACAAAAAAATTGATATATCCAAATTATAGAAATTTTAGTATATTTGGGATCAGACAGTCCTAGAGAATTTAAAAAAATATATTTATTTAAAATATATCGAGAAAAAAAATTTGACGAAAAACCAAAAAATCGAAAGTCTTTTGAAATTTCTGATTTTGACAAAAAATTTGAAATATCTAATTTATAAAAGTTTTAGTATATTTGGGATCAGACGGTCCTAGAGAATTGAAAAAATATATTTTATTTGATATATCTCGAAAAAAAAATTTGTCGAAAAACGAAAAAATGTTAACGCTTTCTTATATTAGTATGATTACGTGTAGCTTCACATACATTAAATCAAGATAAAAAATTTTAATTTTTAATGTGAAACAAGTGACCAAGAATCCTTAACTCATGCCCACCGAAACAAAATGGAAAAATATAGGGGCAACTCCAGCCTGGTGGATAATATTGCGGAGCGATTTGGCGTCAGGGCGGGCTCGGCCAGGGTCGAGGCCATCACACTCTCGTGGAAGGGAGTGTGGTGGCATAAAGCGGTGGAGTCCCTCGTCGCCCTGGGTATATCCCAAAAAACAATAAACGATTTGACATATAGGGCGATGACATGATTTACACTTTCGGCAGAAGAACATGGAGAGCGGGTAGCGTATGATTATTTTTTGTGAATAAAAAAAAAAAAAAAAAAAGAAATGTGAAATGTGAGCCAGGATTAATCCTGGCTCTCTCAGCCACCCGCTCTGAATCTGAATTAATTTGTTCTGAAGCCGAAAGTGTGAAATATTTGTAAATAAATTTGTGTAATCATCTTTTGTCTTGTAAGAGGCGGCCCGCTCCTCGGAGGCCCAATAAATAAAATAAAATAAACGAATATTAAATATAATATTTATTTACTCTTATTAAATTTAAATTAAAATTAAAATAAATTTATTAAAGATGTTTCACCTTGCACCAACGCCACAATCTCTACTAATTAATACATAAAATCAATAAAATAAGATCGTTTTCTTCCTCATTTATGAATCTTTTGTTTTGTTTTATGGTGAGGTTGAGACACAAGCCTCTCGGCCTAATGATCACGTCATTCCATCAAGCCCATTCACTATACCCTATTGAAATATCTTTTAATATATTTAAATTGAGAATATTTAATATAATAAATAAATAAAATAATTATAATATTCGATTATATCTATTATAATTATACATATAAACATCCGTAAGTTTGGCAACCAGCCGCTGCGGCCCAAAACTCAGGCAGAGGAAAGCTATTTTCATATTATTAGTATTTAATTTAAATTATTGATTATTTTATTATAAAAACACATGTTGTTTTGAATTTACTATTAATTGAAATTGATTAAATAGATTATTTTTCTGATTATTATAAATTCACTAACAGGTCTACAGTTTTGAAATAAATTATACTTTTCAGATATTCAAATTTAATATGCGACAAGGGCTCGCTCCAGGGGCTCAGGACTCGGAAAACAATGATTATACATATTAGTAGTATCGAATAAATAATTCTATTATTAAATAACATAATGCTTTAGGAGAATGTCATTCAAAAAGAAAACTAACGATTTTAAAGCATATATAGCTTAGCTATAGCTTTCTATATAAAATAAGCTGACGTGTTCTGATGTGGCCATCCACTTGACTTTACTATACAACCTGGCCCCTCACTTATATTTAATATTTAATAAAATTATTTATATTCATATAGGGGAGTTAGTTTTTGCATTTTTAGACTCCTGGGGGCCCACTGATTAAGTATACAAAATTTGGTTGAGTTGTGGTATAAGAGCCTAGATTTTCATTTTTTGACCATACACCCCCCCCCCCTCCTCCCCCCAATTTTGGGCGGTTAGTTTTTGGATTTTTAGACTTCTGGGGTCCACTGATTATGTATACAAAATTTGGTTGAGTTTGGTAAATGGTCAAGATTTTCATTTTTTGACCCTAAACCCTCCCCCCATTTTGGGCGGTTAGTTTTTGCATTTTTAGACTTCTGGGGGTCCACTGATTATTATCTATACAAAAGTTGGTTGAATTTGCTCAAATAGCCTAGATTTTTAATTTTTAACCCCCCCTCCACCCCCCTTAATTTTGGGTCGATATGCACCAAAATCTAATCAGCTCTTAATCTCACTGGGCAAAAACTACGTGTGAAATTTGGTTTCGATATTCACACTAGTTTTTGAGCTAGCTCGTGCACACAAATTTGGTAACGCACAGACTAACGGACAACCAACCAGACAACCGGACAACCAGACAAGCAGACAACCAGACAGACTAACATACATTTTGACAAAACAATTATTATCTCGAAAAATATAATTTTTTCGATGTTCACTTATTAGAGCTTTTTTCTAGAGCAAAATGCCATGGTTTCGCTCAATTTTTTTAATCAAAATAGTTTCAGCCGTTTTTGAGATATTTCGAAAAAAAGAAGGAAAAAAATCACTTTTTTCATGCACGATTACAATACTTGACCATACCCTGTATGGAAAAGTAAAAAATGTATACTTATATGTAAATGGATAATTGAATATAATATTATTATTATTAGAGATCATTCTATCTCCATCAATTTTAGTCTTTTTCTTCGATCAGATTCTATTGAAACAATCGCTCATTCGCGCATTTATTAAATAATAAAAAGTCGAAAATCTAATTAGCTCCCTGAATTGGAAATATAAATATTTTAGAATAAGAACGAACTTTCTACAACTTGTCGTTCTTAAATTATCGTGGGATTCTAAATCCAGACACATAGACAAAATGATTTTTCTCATTTTTCAATACAGTGAGCAGAAAGAAATAAATTGCAACGGATCGTTGCTAAACTTTATCCAAATTCATTTGAAATATTAATATGTTCTAGAGTAAAGTACTTTAAAATATAATTTTACTAAAAACTTTATTTAACCTTTTTTGTGGGTCCAAAGGTACTTAATTAGGATATTAAATTTCATCAAAATTGGTTAAGTCATTTTCAAGATATTTAGAAAAAACTAAAAAAGTACTGAAATAAAGTACTAATGTTTGTGGACCGATATGTACCAAAAACTAATCAGCGCTTCATTTTGTTAAAATACTGGTAGGTTTTCAATTTCAATTCATTCGGTGCAACGGTGTGGAAAAATTCGTGGACGAAAAAAACGACAACACACATCCATCCATCCATCCATCCATCCGCACGCACTTCCAAAAAAATGGCACTTTTTGGCCTCTCGGCGAGATCCCAGGTAATTTTTGGCAAAACAGTCACGTGCTAAAATTCAATCTCATTGAATACTTCAATTTGTGACCTTAATTGAGTCCATGGGTTCCGTAGTCTTTACCTGAGGACCCTTTGAAGTCGCGCTTTCCGCGAGAGCGATTCCAATACTTTCTCCCATGCTTCGCACTGGATAATGTAAAAAATGATAATTCTCCCTTGAATCTAATACTAACTAGGTTAAGAGAAGTAAAAATCGGTTTGCCTAAAGCACCGCTTCTTAAACTTATTTCATTAGCAATCCAATTTTGATTGAGAAAATTTTTGTTACCCCAGATCATATGTAGGTATAGTTATATAGAAAAACTAACATTTTTATTAGTATGAAAGATATTAATTTGCCGATGGTAATAGATTCAAATTCACAAGAAAATCATAAGTTGGTGTCATCTATTAAATCCGATGGAATGGAATATTTTAAATTATATGTCAGAGGGGGTTGTTTTTTACCCCTTAGGGAATCGAACCCGAGTGCCAATAACAGCAATCCGGGCCATCTGGCTCACCTGCAAGATGCCAACCTCTCTGACATATGTACATTGTACACGCGTAAAACAACCTCTCTGACATATAATTAAAAATATTCGATTCCATCGGATTTAATAGATGACACCATCTTATGATTTTCTTGTAAATTTGAATCTATTACCATCGGCAAATTAATATCTTTCATATTAAATTAGGAAAAGTCATTCCATTGCCATTCGAATTTTGAATTTCTTCAAAATTCGAAACACTCAACGACCTTTATTTAAATTATATGGCATGGCTATATGTTTAAATTTAGAATCACTATATCGCGAAATTTTACAAATTAAGATAACAATCTTTGAGTAAAATATTTTAGGCGTGTACATATGTCAGAGAGGTTCGCATCCTGCAAGTCAGCCAGATGGCTCGGATTGCTGTTACTGGCACTCGGGTTCGATTCTCGAGGGTGTGAAAAAAAACCCCTCTGACATATAATTAAAAATATTCCATTCCATCGGATTTAATAGATGACACCAACTTATGATTTTCTTGTATTTTTATTAGTAAATCATAAAGAAATTTATTATATTTTAAAGCAAATCTTTTTTAAAATATATCTATTATACAGGGGAGCCCACTAGCCCCAAGCTTCATGACACCCCCTCAGTTTCATGAAAAGCAACCCCCCCTTTCATTATATTACTCCCTTCATTTAATTCACTTCTAAATAATTAGAGGTTTTTTTTATTAAATAACTCTTTTTGCTTCGTTCGTTTTTTCGAAATATCTCAAAAACTGCTGAAACTACATATTTTGATAAAATAAATTGAGCGAAACCATGAGGTTATTATCTACAAAAAAGCTTTAATGAATGAACGTCTAAAAATTATATTTTTAGAGATATTAATTGTTTTATCTGTTAGTAAGTACGTATGTTACCAAATTTCGTGTACCTACACTCTAGCTCAAAAACTAGTATGAAAATCAAAACGAAATGTCATAATGTAGTTTTTGTATTTTGAGATTAAGAACTGATTAGATTTTGGTTGAAATCGAACCAAAAATTAAGGGCAGTGGGGTTAAAAAATTTAAATTATAATAAATAATAATAAGTTAGGAACAAATAAATAATTCACTTTTTTTTTAATTATCCAAAAATTTAGTTTTTAGATTTGTTTCCTTCTTCTATTAATTATGACTGATTTAAATAAAATTTCAACACTTAATAAAATTAATTACAAAAATAAAAGCTTTAACAGCTACATTTCTAATCTTTCTAATTATTTGATATGTATTAATCTTAGAAAATTATATCTTTGCAAGAAAAAGATGTATCGATTTATTTCTATGCTGAGTTGACTAACCTAAACTGAACCTGAATCGATTCAGAAGCCGACCTAGATTTCTTTTACCATTTCCTTTAGACTCTCTCTAAGGAAAAAGAGGGGATAATCGGTACATTTATAATTTTTCAGTCTAAAATTCAGTCCTATTTCTTCATTATTCACCTTAGCTTTTGAAAGGTTTGACCAGAAAGACAAATTAGAAAAAAAACTGACTTCAAAAAAATTAAATGAAACAACTAAAATAATAAGAACTCAAAAATAAAATAAAATGCACTAAAAGGTATAAAATAATTATCTAATTTAGTTACAACTAAACGATTAAATTGTTACATGACATCACTTTTTGAAGTCGGTGCCAAACATATACATTTTATGAATCGCACTCGACGGATCTTACTTAGTACGTTTGGCGGGTAATTAAGACAACATCTCGTAAGCTCGCTTATATAGTTTCTTTAGCACCGACTTCAAAAAGTGATTTCATGTAAAAATTTCATCGGTTAGTTGTAACTAAATTAGATAATTCTTTTATACCTTTTAGTGCATTTTATTTTTGAGTTCTTATTATTTTAGTTGTTGGATTAATATCATTTTTTTTTTCTAAAAATTATTTTGATTTTTCTCTTTAAAATTCAATTCATAAATAGAGAAATTATTTCGAAACGTTAGCGGGTTTTAGATGAACGTTTTAAAATTATTTTTTTTTTTTATAAAAGATTTTATGTATTATAATTTCGATTAATTAGACATAAGAATTGGAGATTTCCGTTATTTTGACATTGATCATATCATCAGAACTTGACCAAATTAATATGCGACCACCCCTAAGCTACCCCCCTTTCCAATAAAAGATGAATCATTGAAATCGGTCCATAAACAAAGAAGTTATGCGTGAACTTACATAACAAAAAAGGACCAATACCAATGAAAAAAAAAACGAGACCAGTCGGGAACTAGACTGAACCCAATGCAAAAAAAATCATCAAAATCGGTCTACATGGTAAAGAGAAATAAATTTTGAAACACAAAAAAAACAGACATTCCTTTGAATTGATATCCTCCTCCTTTTTCAAAGTAGGTTAAAAAATAGTCTTCTTCTATAGGCAATTTGAAATTACTAGTATATATTGAATTTGGGAAAAGCCATTCCGAATGCCCTTCGAATTTTGAAGAAATTGAAAATTCGAAACACAAAACTATTTATTTTTTTTGGTATGGCTAGATCTTTAAATCTAGATACTGCAAATCTTTAACGGGCCATAATCTGATCCCTATACTAATTTATACACACTTCCAAACACACACAAATACATCCATGGAAAAATATAGAACCCTATAATTTTGACGACTGACTAAAGGGACTGGCTAATAGTTCCCGAGACTAATAATAATAAAAATCTAGAATGACTAGACCTCGAAATTTTACAAATGCAGATTTAAATAATTGACTGTAATATTTAGCGCGATACATATATCAGAGGGGTTTCACCTCACAGGATAGCCATTTGACACTGATTTTGGCACCCAGGTTCGATTCCCGAGGGAGTGAAACAACACTTCTGACAATTAATTAAAAATAATCCATTCCGTCTCGGCTCTAGTAGATGACAATCTCTTATAATTTCATTTGGAAAAAATGGTTTTCTAAAAAAACAGCAAACGATTTTAGTGGAAGTATATAAACTTCAATAAAAAATATTATAAACGAATACTGTTTATATGTACTAGGGATGTTATGGAGCTTCGACTCCGATTCCGAAGGGTCGGAATTTCCGATGGATTTTACACCTCCGACTCCGACTTCCGCTGCGATAATTTTGAATCGGAGGTTGTAACGAAGATCGAAAGATTCAGCCAGAGCATGCACCTACAAGTTTTGACTTGTCGGCCGGGGAATCCCAGCCAGCATATTTTTCTATGGTTGCATCTTACCTACTTATGTGTATTATTATTTATATTTGAATGATTAAAGAGATTGATTACTGAATTATATTTCTATTATTTCATTATGCCTGCTCTTATCAGTTAGTTAAATACACTCTCTTCTACTTCGACTCCGACTCCAGCTTCGGCTCCGATAAATTTAAAATCTCCGGTTCCGACTCCGATTCCGGTAAACCCACCTCCGTAACATCCAGTGCCGGCTGAAGACATTTTGCCGCCCGGAGTTAACTTTTAAAAACCGCCATTCTTGACAAAGAAAAAATCGTTTTTCCAACATAATAGTTATTTATGATATGTGTTAACGTAATATTTTATTTTATGAGAAGGAAGTTTTGAACACAACACAAAGCGGAGTGCTCCAAACGTTCGAACAAAATAAAATAACTTTTAACACGTAAATCGTACACTATTATTTCTACAAACACTATTTTTAATTTGTATTTCTAATAGTTTTTTGGCATATGACATAAATGTCAATTTGCTGTTCCATTCGTCATTATCAAGGTAACTAAATCGCTTTTAACACTAGTGTTAAAAGTAATAATAATCTGTCACTTTGTAACACTCGTGTCATAGTGATTTGTAAAAAATAGTACATTAAAATACAAGTTTCATAAGGTATGATTTTAGCGCACGAGTCTTTCTTAGAAATTTTATTGAATTAAAAAGGTCTTTGAATTTGAAAAGGTATAATTAGTAATGAAGGGTATCTTATGTTTATAGAAGAATTTTATCCTTTGAGAAAGGCTTTGAAACTCCATTGTCTATGGGTCGATGCTCTATAAGTCTATGATATTTAACCTATAATAAGGAAACCATTTATTTCAAAAATATTATCAAATCAAAAACATTATTTGACACAACGTTGATAAATATATTCAAGAAAAAAAAAATTCAATAGAATATCAAACATATATACTTCATTCTTAATATAAAATTTTGGTTCAAAAAATAAAAAATAAAATAAAAATAAGAATGTTTACTGCTTTTGTTTACCGCCGGGGCTATAGATCCCAATAGCCCCACGGTTAAGACGGCACTGGTAACAACCCTAATATGTACGTAAATGAACAGGGCTGTTGAACTGATAGCACGGCAGACTAAGGGCCGGTTGTATGTCGCAAAGTAAATGCTTTTTACCACTAACACAGGGTAGATGATAAATGGAGGGACTGGGATAGCCAATCACTACATTTACCATCTACCCTGTGTTAGTGGTAAAAAGCATTTACTTTGCGACTTACAACCGGCCCTAAGGGCCGGTTGTATGTCGGTTGGTAAACTCTTTTTAACCGTTGGTAAAGGGTAAATGGCTGGGATGGCCAATCAGATGAAAGTGCCAGCCATTTACCCTTTGCCAACAGTTAAAAAGAGTTTACCAACCGACATATAACCGGGCCTAAGTTCTTTTGGTACACGAGGCACAGGTGTGAGCTTTTGCCGTCCCGGGCGGTACCTAAATTTGCAGACCCCCCTCCCCTCCCCATTTATAAAAAATTGGTAACTTCTGACTTAAATAATTTAATTTAGCGACTCTCAAAGTCCATTTAGCGATATGAACAAATAAATTATTAATTGACTTCGTAATTTATCGACTTTAAGGTAGTTGTTTCACCATATGGGTTTTCTTAGGATTTTTTTGAAATTTAGAGAACATTATTATTTAAATACTTCTGCATCGATTGGTGGCAAAACGAAATTTATGAACAATATAGTTCCTAAGATAGAGTTTTTCAGACTCTTATACATTGCACTATATGGGATATCGGAAAGTTTACATACATATTTAATTATAATTAAGAAACTCTTCTTGCCACTGTTATAAAAAACTAAACCAACTTTAAATAATAACTAATAAATATTTTAAGAAAATTCTAATTCATAGTTACAACACAGTTTCTGACATAATAATGAATAAATAATGAAAAATTTACACTAAAAACAAGCTGGCAACAAATTTATTTTACCTAAAAAGTGGGTTAACATTAGTACTTTTTTGACGTTTTTTTGCTTCAGCTAATGTCGCAACAGCTTTCAATCGCTTATTAACAGCTTTTTGTTTTAAATATCTTCATTTATAATGTACTCTATCTGACATTTCTATGATAAAATATATGCAAGCTAGGACAGTGTTGCCAGATTTGTCAAACGAGCACGGGATTGGCTAGTAGTGGTACATAAACAGCAAAAAGTTCTGAGCCTATGAATTATAAATCATTATTGTCTGTTCTATATACTCTATTCAGCAGAGGCTACCCATTGACTGAATCCCTCTCCATTACTTAATTATATAGATATACAGCCATCAACTCCAGGCATAACTATAATATTATGTCTTGTGCTAATGAGATCTGGACAACAACAAAAGATCTTATTAAAAGTGAGGTAGATATAAAATCAAATAAAACGAAAAGAAATTCTTGGATTACTGATGAAACAATGCTGCTGATCGAAGAAAGGCGCCTTTTAAAATCTAATGGAAATAATGGATTCGTGATCAAACAAGTGAACAAGAAAATTCAAGCAGCATGTCGAAGAGATAAAAATAACTACCATAAAGAATTATGCTCGAACGCTCAAAAGCAAGCTGAGCACAACAACTCTAAAGATCTTTTCAAGACATTGAAAATAATCACTCGTGAGTTTAGCTACAGATCTTGGGAGCTTCAGTTCAATGGAGAGTTTAGCGACTCAATTGGGGGTGCGTGTAAAATATGGAGGGACTACTGTGAATCATTATATCAAGGAGATTTACCCGTCACAACAACACATTTTATTGAGAGAGAGGCCGGTATTTTAAGATCTGAAGTAACCCATGCAATAGACCAATTAAAAAACTGCAAATCTCCAGGAAGAGATCAAATTACAGCAGAGATACTGAAAAATATGGGAGAGATAGGAATATCAAGAATTAGTGATATTTGCAGCAGGGTGTGGGAAACTGGAAAATGGCCGGATGACTGGGTGAGTTCGGTTTTTGTCCCAATCCACAAGAAAGGACCCAAAAACATTTGTGATAATTACAGGCTTATTGCTCTGATACCTCATGCAAGTAAAGTAATGTTGTCTATTATCCATGAAAGGCTTAAGTAATACGTTGATTGGCAAATCCCACCTAACCAGACGGGTTTCGTTAAAGGTAAAGGAACTCGCGAACAAATATTGAACATAAGACTCATAATTGAAAAAGCAAGGGAGTTCTATATTCCAGTTTATTTCTGCTTTGTAGATTACTGCAAAGCATTTGACAGCCTTCAATGGACAAAACTTTGGGAGATTTTAGGAAAAATGGGGGTCCCACAACATCTGATTTTATTAATAAAGAGTCTATACGACAACAACTCTGGTGTGGTCCGGATTGAAAACAGTTTGTCAGATGAGTTTAGATAGGCAGAGGGGTGCGTCAGGGTTGTATTTTGTCGCCTACTCTCTTCAACATATATGGAGAATATGTCATGCGGATGGTCTTGGGGGGATGGAATGGTGGAGTCTCTGTGGGGGGTGTGAAATTGACTAACTTGAGATATGCAGATGATACAGCCCTGCTTGCAAACTCGGAAGAAGAATTAGTCCAGCTCCTTGGGAGACTTGAAAAAGTAAGCAGAGGGTATGGGCTGATAAATTATACCAAAACTAAGATCATGATTATCGACCGAGCTAATTAATAACAATATGTCCAACATTAGAAGAATCGATGGTTACGATGTGGTCGATCACTTCATATATCTTGGGTCCATGATAACCAACAAGGGCGGTTGTGACGTTGAAATCAACAGGCGTGTTCAGATGGGGAGATCTGTGATGACGAAACTAAAAAAAATTTGGCAGGATAACAGCCTAACTATCAACACTAAAAAACTAATAGTTAAATCACTGGTCTTTCCTGTCATGTTGTATGCGTCAGAAACATGGACAGTGAAGAAGGTCAACCGCAGAAAAATTGATGCCTTCGAGCTATGGCGCTGGGGGCGAATGTTACGTAATCCCTGGACAGCGCGGCGAACAAACGTCTCGATTCTTAAGCAAGTGCGGGCTGACCAGCGTCTGTCAAGTAATGTGTTCACAAGTGTTATGAGATACGTTGGCCATCTTATTAGTGCCAGTGATGGGTTGGAGCGGATCGTGATCCAGGGAAGAGTTGAGGGTTCACGGAGAAGGGGCAGATCTCCGGCCAGATGGACCGATCAAATAAGGGAGGGGGCCGGCGCGAGCTTCAAGGGTGCTTCGACGGTGGCCCGCAATCGTTCCAAATGGAGATCGGTGATCCGCAAAATAAAATCTGTGGGCGTGTGGAGTCAATAGGGTCACGTAACTTCTGCAAAGAAGAATGCGACTTCGAAGAAGAGACAGCCATCAAAATTGTATCAACTATATACTCTAGTATTAACTTTTTGGTAGTATTGTCGCAAAACAACTACCTTAAGTAGGTAATCAGAAAAAATGGTTTTTTTACTTTACCATACAGGGTATGGTCAAGTATTGTAAGCGTGCATGAAAAAAGTCTTTTTTTTCCTTCTTTTTTTCAAAATATCTCAAAAACTGCTGAAACTATTTTGATTTAAAAAATTGAGCGATACCATGGCAATTCGCTCTACACAAAAGCTCTAATAAGTGAACATCGAAGAAATTATATTTTTCGAGATAATAATTCTTTTGTCAAAATGTCTGTTAGTTAGTCTGTGCGTTACCAAATTTTTGTGAACGAGCTAACTCAAAAACTAGTGTGAATATCAAAACCAAATTTCACACGTAGTTTTGGTCCATTGAGATTAAGAGCTGATTAGATTTTGGTGCATATCGACCCAAAATTAAGGGGGGTGGAGGGGGGGTTAAACATTAAAAATCTAGGCGGTTTGAGCAAACTCAACCAAATTTTGTATACATAATCAGTGGACCTCCAGAAGTCTAAAAATGCAAAAACTAGCCGCCCAAAATGGGGGGGGGTATAGGGTCAAAAATTGAAAATCTTGGCCATTTACCAAACTCAACCAAATTTTGTATACATAATCAGTGGGACCCCAGAAGTCTAAAAATGCAAAAACTAACCGCTCAAAATGGAGGAAGGGGGGGTCAAAAAATGAAAATCTTGGCCATTTACCAAACTCAACCAAATTTTGTATACATAATCAGTGAGACCCCAGAAGTATAAAAATGAAAAAACTAACCCTCCCACTACATGATTATAAATAATTTTAGGGGCCAAGTTGTATGGTAAAGTCAAGTGGATGGCCACATCAGAACACGTCAGCTTATTTTATTTCTTCCGGGGAGACGGCCGCATCATACGGCACCGGCATAAACAGCGAAATCAAAATGTACAATTGGAACCATTCAATACTGACAAAACTGAAGTTAGAGCAAGAAGGAAAAAACGTCAATTTTACTATGAAGAATATGTCGATGAACTCTTAACAAAAGAGAATATTTCAATTTCAATTATATTCTGGATATTACCCTTAAATCTCTGAATGAACAATACACGCTTCTGGAAACCCTTTGCAAAAAATTTCAGTTTTTATAAGACATTTTAAACCTCAAGGATATAGATAACAAAATGCTAGAAAATTATTGTACCACTCTCCAGTCAATACTTTCTGTCGAAAATAAATCAAATAAATAAGCAAATGATCTTCAAGAATAATTAGGTGATGTATCCCGAATACTACCATATTTTATGAATGTGTTTTAAATTATTTATCCCAATATAACATAATTACTTTGTATTCGAATACTCTGTTGTAGCTCTGAGAATTTTATTAATACTCCCTGTCTCTGTAGCTAGTGGGGAAATAAGTTTTTTTTTTCTAAATTAGAAATAATAAAATATTACTTTAGAAGTTTAATAAGCCAAATAAAACTTAGAAATAATTTCTATTGAATCTACATTGGCTGACCCTCTAGACCAGTGGTACTCAAAGTACGGCCCCCGCGAGCATTTTCTTTCAACCAGAATTGACTACGTAAAATAATAAATTAAGGAGGTTCTTTCTCGACAATCAACACAAAAAGTTTTAGCCTCGTAACCACTCTATAAATATGAACGAAAATTAAATTTTAGGTTATATTTTTTTAACGTGACTGTAACACCCACACTACGAAATCGCTATATGCATACACACATGCTTTCCGGATCATTTCCAAGCCATTGTGCTTATATCCCCTTCACTAAAAATAATCGCCCAAATATGTTATTTTTTTGTTTTTTATCAAAACTAAGAGGTAAATAATTTCAATTTTTTTTTTTTAAGTTACTCCAAATATATTATTCTAACAAATATTAGTTTTTCATCAAGATCGTGAAAGTCCTTCGATGAAAAAAAAATAAAATAATGATCGTATACCCACCCTTTCCTTATCCATCCTATGTAAAAATTTCATTTTTATTTGCAATTATTTCATGTATGGTGTGGTAAATCGTCTTCAAATTTTAACACTATGTGATTTATGCTTTTAATTACTTATATTCCAAGTTTCAAAGACTTCTTGAATTTTTGCATTTGTGAAAGAACTACCTTAATTAGAAAAAATATTAGTTAAAAATCACAAGCTATTATAAATCGAAGCGATTTGTCAAATATTAATAAAAAAGATATAAAGTTTAACATTATAAGAAGCAATTTTTCTTGTGCCAGCGTATAATTCTTTTTTAAGTTAGAATGTAAAATCCTTTCAATTAATCCAAAATTTCAGGAGGAAAGTTTAACTTGAATAGCAAATTTGACCATGTGTATTATAAATCTTCTGTTTCTTGCCTTAGTCAATTATTGCGAAACAAAGCCAGTGAATCCATGTAATTGAATCTAAATGACAAGATTGAGATTATTTACATATTTTAAAATTTTGTTAATTGAAGAGAAGATTTTAATATTTAACCCCTTGTGATGCAACATGCACAACAAAGAGTCCTATTTGAATGCATACTCTACCTCTAACCAGGCGGCGCTGAGTTTTTCCAATGAACGTCTGAGGTAAATACACACACACACACACATATATATTCCTTGCATCTACAATAGTCCATGTTTCACTTCCATATAGCGGAAAATTAAATTTAGAAGGGAAAATCTGTAGTAGATATTGTTGTAGTTGATAGTTGATATCATTATTTTAAAGTACCTAGTTTATATTTTCAAAGTAAAAATACACTTCGTACATTTTGATATTTTTGTTTTTTTAATTACAACCGAAAGGGACACTAAGTGTTTTTGAAAAAACATATATAGAAAGTTTGAAAATTGTAAAGTCTATGGGTAATAGTTTATTTGGATAATTACAAAGAACATTCTAAGTAAAAGTCTTATTGAAGCATTTACGAATTTTTCTATTTTTAGATTGTTTTCCATTAATGCGATCGTTACAAAAATCATCTAAAAAGGGCTAATTTTCAGCTCGCACACCGTCAATTTAAATCAAAATAAATTTAAAAAAAATCAAACCTAATTCTCCTTAACATAGTTGTTTCGCGACAATACTAGCAAAAAGTTAATGCTAGAGTATATTGAACAGACAATAAGGATTCATGATTCATAAGCCCAAAACTTTTTGCTGTTTATGTACCACTACTAGCCAATCCCGTGCTCGTTTGACAAATCGGGCAACACTGTCCGAGCTTGCATATATTTTATCATAGAAATGTCAGATAAAGTACATTATAAATGAAGATTTATAAAACAAAAAGTTGTTAATAAGCGATTGGAAGCTGTTGCGACATTAGCTGAAGCAAAAAAACGTCAAAAAAGTACTAATGTTAACCCACTTTTTAGCTAAAATAAATTTGTTGCCAGCTTGTTTTTAGTGTAAATTTTTCATTATTTATTCAATATTATCTCAGAAACTGTGTTGTAACTATGAATTAAAATTTTCTTAAAATATTTATTAGTTATTATTTAAAGTTGGTTTAGTTTTTTATAACAGTGGTAAGAAGAGTTTCTTAATTATAATTAAATATGTATGTAAACTTTCCGAAATCCCGTATAGTGCAATGTATAAGAGTCTGAAAAACTCTATCTTTGGAATTTAATATCTCAGGAACTATATTGTTCATCAATTTCGTTTTTCAACCAATCGATGCAGAAGTATTTAAATAATAAACTGTGTAAATTTCAAAAAAATCCTAAGAAACCCCATATGGTGAAACAACTACCTTAATGGGAAATTCAAAGCACGTGACGAGAAATTAATTTTTATTTACAAGATTCTTCTATCAAACTAGGCTAATTATTCCATTTTAGGTAATTCTCGTATATCATGGATTCGATATAAAGCGATAGTAAAATTCTCAGATTTTTTTCTTGCACTTAGATAAACTTTTTAAAAGAAACAATAAACCAGTCAAGTGTTAGTTTTAACTTACAACTTCTAAAGTAAAGATATTAAATTCCTACTTATTTCTCGTTGATGAGGAAGGAATGAAAAAATGTGTGCTATTTTTTCATAATTTGAAGTTAAGTCATTTCTGAATGCCAACATGTACTAAAATTAACTAAAAATAGATATTTTGGGAGGAGGGGGGGGGGGCTCTCTAACATCGTCATTTTAAATTGCAATTTTTTTACATAATTCTATTTAAAAAGATCTTTACAGGGATACCTCACACTCTAAAAATATTTTTTTTATTTTCGACACACATAAAATTCGTTCCTCTCAAAATAACGATTCAATTTTTATATGATTTTACTTTAGCATACAGGGTATGGTCAAATATTGTAATCGTGCATGAAAAAACTGGTTTTTTCCTTCTTGTTTTTTTTTTTTTTTTTTTAATATCTCAAAAACGGCTGAAAGTATTTTGATTAAAAAAATTAAGCGAAACCATGGTATTTTTCTCTACAAAAAAGCTCTAGTAAGTGAACATCGAAAAAATTATATTTTTCGATATAATAATTGTTTTGTCAAAATGCCTGTTAGTCTGGTTGTCAGTCTGTGCGTTACCAAATTTTTGTGGAAGAGCTAGCTCAAAAACTAGTGAGAATATCAAAACTAAATTTCACATGTAGTTTTGGTCCATTGAGATTAAGAGCTGATTAGATTTTGGTGCATATCGACCCAAAATTAAGGGGAGTGGAGGGGGGGTTAAAAATTAAAAATCTAGGCCGTTTGAGCAAACTCAACCAAATTTTGTATACATAATCAGTGGACCCCCAGAAGTCTAAAAATGCAAAAACTAACCGCCCAAAATTCGGAGGGGGGGTCAAGAAATGAAAATCGTATCTCGTACGATCGTTTTCGCCTTGGTCTATTATATTTTAAGTTGTGAATAAACCACTAAGGTACTCATGCACAGAAAACAAATATATATATATAAAAAACACTGAAGATGAAGGCCAAGCCTTTGAATCTATAGTTTCTATCAAATAAAATCATACATACATATATATTTATTTATATATACATAAGTGTATGTTTATTTGTATCAAGCAGAGAAAGGTCAGAGATTTCTTCTTGAAAATCAACTATTCTGCTACTCTCGCGACAAGAAAAAAATTAATCCAACAAATAAAATAATAATAACTCAAAAATAAAATAAAATGAACTAAAAGGTATATAATAATTATCTAATTTAGTTATAACTAAACGACGAAATATTAACATGAAATCACTTTTTGAAGTCGGTGCCAAACATATACATTTTATGAATCGAACTCGGCGGATCTTACGTACGTTTGGCAGGTACGCTCGCTTATTTAGTTTGTTTAGCACCGACTTCAAAAAGTAATTTCATGTTAATATTTCGTCGTTTAGTTGTAACTAAATTAGATAATTATTTTTTACCTTTTAGTGCATTTTATTTGATTTTTGAGTTCTTATTTTTTTATTTGTTGCATTTAGTTTTTTTTTAAGTCAGTTTTATTTTTTTTTATAAAAATTATTATTATTATTCTCTTTTTAGTGATGTTAATAATAGAGACTTAATATAATAGCTTGCATGCATCTAGTAAGAGAAAGTGTCTGGCGAATGAATCAGAAAATGATAATAAAATTTAATTCATAAATATAGAAATTATCTCGAAACGTTAGTGGGTATTAAATGAATGTTTTAAAAAAAAAATTTATAAAAGATTTTATTTATTATAATTTCGATTATTTGCTCATAAGAATTGGAGATTTACGTTATTTCATCATTGATCATATCATCAAAACTTGACCAAATTAATATGGGACCACCCCTAAGGTACCCATTTTCCAATAAAAAATGAATCATCGAAATCGGTCCACGTGGCAAAAAGTTATTGCTGTACATACATAAAATAAATAAATAAATAAATAGTTAGGTATCTTGACTATCTTGGAGCTATACTGATCCAAACTCAGAGAGAATCATTAAAATCGGTTCATAAACAAAGAAGTTATGCCTGAACAAACATAACCAAAAAGGTCCAATACCAATGAAATTTATATTTTTACCAATCGGAAACTAGACTGAACCCAATGCAAAAAAATCATCAAAATCGGTTCACAATTGGCAAGGAAATCAGGTAATATAGACAAAAAAAAAATTCAGTCGAATTGAGAACCTCCTCCTTTTTTGAAGTCGGTTAATAATATTTGCAAATAAAGAAAGATTATGATTCGTTAGTAAATTTTAATCTAGATATAATTATTTTTTTTAGAATGAACGCAAATGCACGAAATATAATAATTTATCTATCGAAATATAATTATTTATTTATTTTATTTAGGAGAAAAGAATTTAGACCACCACCTTCAATGGATCAAGAAATTATTTTTGAGATACGCCATGATTTAATGAAAGTAAAATTATTCTATTTTTTGGTTCTCCTTCTCCTATATCCTGTTCTGTCATTACCATGTGTTTGCGTGTTCGTACAGAAATGAGGTCAGATCTTGGCATGATGTTTGGATGGTATTGTTAATAGGATATGGCTGATACTTAGCTCAGCCCAAGAAAAATGAATTAAAGAAAAATATAAGCTTCGTTCTATGAATAATCATTTGTAGAACCCTATTTGTCTAAAAAAAGTATTTTCTAAAAGAAAAAGTATAAAACATATATAAGTGATATTTAGTATTTTACATGTATAAATAATTTTCCAAGCAAATGATAAGTTAAAACCGATTATATGTAATATATTATGGATATAACTGTGTAGTCCTTAATTATAATAAGTTTTAATAATATAACCTTTTTTTATTATGCAAATTAGAAGTGAGTCAATTGATTGGTTTCACATTCATAAAAATATTGGATTTATTAAGTAAAACCCTATCGTTTCATTCTAAGAAAAATAATAAATTAAATATCATTAGATCATCAGTTATTTATATAAGTCTTTCAAATATATGTAATAATAAATATATATGTATATTAAAATATATTATTTTACATATAAATAGATGATTGATTTTACCACTTTGAAATTCATTTTAACAGATATAATTATTGTTGTTTAGCCGGAACTGAAATCTAGGACTCCGACTCTTCAACTACAATTATCAATATATTTATATACATTTATCAAAAAAAAAAATTAAAAAACAATACTTAAAATTTACCTTGTTATGTATATCGTTTATAACTTGTTCAGGAACTATCCCTAATTCATCCCAGCCTGGTGCTTCATCAAAAAACTTTTCACTGTCTGAACTACTAGTCTGAGAATCATTATTCTCTATATTTTGAAGAGGAAATATTTCTTGTTTTTTGTTTGGGATTTTAGGTAAACCTAGAGCAGGTCGAATAGGCAAAGGAATTTGACTTTTAGGCTTGGAAATATAAACATCAGTTTCACTATTCATGATTGAAGGTGTGGGAAAAGGAAGAGGTGTTGGACTCATTTCTTTCCTATCATCTGGAGGTGGATCACTATCTGGAGTCCTTAACATCACCATTTCACCACCAAAGCGAACCCGGCGTGGTGTTCGGCGCACTTCTTCATCGTTATCTTCTTCTACATCTTCAAGTATTTTCATAACAAATCTATCCGTTGATTCTATACCTTTTGATAATTGATCATCTTCTTCTAGAAATGTCATTGTTATAGCTGTTTCTTCATTAAATTGAATCTCTGTTTCGTCTTTATCTAAAACAACTTCGGCATTAGATAATTCTTGTTCCGTGTTTCCATCCTCTTTACTAGAGTCGGAACCAGTAGCAATTTTATCATCGAATTGTGATCTGTCTCTGTCAAGTCTTTGTTCTTCTCCTTCCGAAGAAGATGCTCTATGGACATCATCACTCCAATAACCTCCAGACTCTTGATCTTGCTTCACATCTGGAGAAACAAATTGTAAATCAATACCTGAATCACCAAGGCTGGATTTCACCTCATATACTTGGCACAAAACTTCAAAATCATTTTTAGAGGCAAGATGAAAACCATCCAAACATTTTTGAAAACGTGATTCTCCGACCATATCTCGAATTTTAACTAATGCATGAAGAGAAGGTTCTTGATATGAAACTAGTACTAACTTTTTGGCTAATGCTCGAATTAGATGTGCTAGCCCAGAAGATGTTATAGCTCCAGAGGCGGCCAATGGATGTAAAAGGGATGGTGATGCTAGAATTACGCCCATAGGTACTCTGGTACCTAATGTAACCGGTCCTTCTAGACCATGGTTAATTATTGAACGTAAAGCCATTTCAGGTTCTTCAGAGTAAGACAAATAAATTCTTAAAGTATCAAGAGCACCTTTACGAACAGCTGGAGCAGAATGTCCAAGATTGCCAACAAGAGCCGGTAAAACCACAGGCTGAATAAGCATATCCAATTGTCCCTGATTTGCCACTGTAGGGATGACATCTACTAAAACTCTTAAAGCATGCTGTCGCACTTGCCATTCTAGGTCAGCAAGTCTAACAGCTACTTCATGAAAGAGCCGAGAAGGTTCTATATTTGAAGGAAGGCGACGAGTACGAATTACATGTTCCCATAAAGGAGTGAGCTGAAGAGGCGCAAGTGATTCAGTCTTTCGCGCCGAAGAAGCTGTGGAAGGCGCCTCCAGGGTGAGCACACCGTCTGCGTTATTGAGAGGAAGGGCTGTTTTCACTTCCATGCCCTAAACAATTTATCATGCGAATTGTCATTGAAGCATTTTTCCACTAAATAAATTTATAATATATAAATATATTTTTTAATTAAGTTTGCCAACTGTTTGATAAAACCAATGGGAAAGTAGCAATATGGCATTGAGCGCTCAAGAGCCAACTGAAGAGGTGGGCATCGGCACAACAACTGAGCACCCCCGGTGGCCAACATGGTCGCGATAAGCGCACGCGTGACCTACTGGCAGACCATTTCGTGGACCCAAGGAATCGCAAGAGCAGCCCGGTAAACAAGATCGATTTCAAACAAATTATATATAAGTATTTTTCTAGGCTTTCAAATGGGAGAGGTATAAACAAATGAGTTGATGAAAATAGCCATTTTCTTTTATTAAAACTTTCAACTTGTCAAAAATAAGGAATGTTCTTAATTAATCTTTTAATAATAATTATAATTGATTTAAATATAAAATTTATTTTGGAGTACTTTTTGAGCAAAAAACAAAAATCGACAAATCTATCATATCCTTGTATTTATTACAATTCAGAATACATAAATTTAATAAATAATTGAATAAATTAGCTATATTTTGTTGAATTAAATTTACAACGATGCGATGATCCTAAAGGCGCCTACACTTATTTTATTAAATAAAAATTCGTAGAATGGTGGGAGAAGTAATTGAGGAGGAACAGTTTATTAGATGGAATCAGAAGGGGAAAGTTCATTTATATTTTATGTAACACCAGAATCGAGTTTCATCTCATGCATCACATCGTTTGGTTTAATTTTTTTTTTTAACAAATTTTTCTACTCGAATTGTCGAAAATAGGAATTAATATATTTTATTTTATTTTACTTTACAGATTATGATTAAGTGTTTTAATTGTGTATAAGAAAAGTTCTGATGCTTTGATCAATCACAAAATAGCGGAACACTTCAATTCTTATGAGCAAAAATATTTAATTTTGAATGTTTAATCCTCTCTAGATATTTAAAGCTAATTATACATATATCGAAATATATCAACATGTTTCTTTTTTATAATTTTTTTATATGTAGAATATCTAGGGCGTTAGAGCAATATATATCCAACTTTCCATATAAATTTCACCTTTACTGCCTAACACTTTGGGGTACACAAATTGACAAATAACTTTTATTAAAGAAGATTTAATTTCAAACAGAAAAGTTCATATGAGTGAAATGTCTAAAATCAATAGTTTACGAGTTAAAACATATTCCAATATTGTAGAGTGAATGAACTTGATGTATCAATAATAAATCATGTGTTTCTGATGGCGCCATGTCCTCTCGATATAACAGACCAAAGAATTATAAATGAGAAAGAAATCGATCTTATTTTATCGATTTAATCTATCTTGAGGTTCATAGTAACTTTTTAATATAGGAAAATAGCATTTGAATTAAGAATTTTCTAGTTTTAAAAGAAATTTAATGAAAACATTTAATTTCTTCTCTCCAGGAGCGAATCAACTAGAATTGCCAAACAATTTATATTTTTTTTCTCATTACATATACAATTAAATCTATTGAAATTTCATATCTGTGTGTTATTTTCATATATCTTTTATAGCAAATAATTATTTTTAGGGAATTTGCATTTTAAAGGGTAGTTTATTTGAAGTAAAATAAAAAGAACACTAATAACTAAGTTGATTTTTTTTTAATATGAAATTAATAGATATTATAAAACTTTATCACACTATGAATATACAGACAGAAAGAGTGACAGAAGATCCTGTTGAAACTACAAAGTTGCTAGTAAGTAGGGAAGCCAAAAAAAGCTCTATTCTATATCTATTGGATTAAATTTTGTCTCTGAATTAAATTAGAAAGTTAGTTTTGTTTTTTCATTCTCACTAATACATAATAAAAGGGTTCCTTCCCTCTTGAGCACTCTGGCGTGCACACTCCCCTACTTCACTTCTGGTTGCAGACCCTACAGGCGTTCCCATAGTCGGGACAGGGATGCAAAAATACGATTTAAGTAGAGACCGGATTCCTATGCAATTGCATATTTTGTTTGCCGCCACATAGGACCCAGAGGATAAATTATCTATCCGAATCATTCATCTTGGATACTGTGGGTTAAATTTTATACCGCATATTTTTGCATATTTGAGTAATATTGCATAAAATTGTATATTGAAGGATTTTTTGTCAAATATTGCCTATTTCGTGCCAAATACACATTTTTTAAAAGTAAATTTTTGGAGAAAGAATGAAAAAAAATGAAGAAATATATATATAAAGTTCCTTTAACTTTGCCCCCATTATATCTGAGGATGTGGAACGCTCCTTTTCATCGTATAAATCAATTTTAAGTGACCGTAGACATAAAGATAATTTAGGTAAACATAAATTATTCAGAATTACAATCAAATTTTAATTATTTTTGAGATCCTCTTTTGATTATTTCTTTATTTTTTTTAATGGCCTTCGGTAACTATGGCCCATTTTTGCCACCGAGTGTTCGTGTGTGTGTGTGAAAGTTGTGTAAATTAGTGTAGTGATCAGATTATAGCCGGACAAATGCATTATTTTATTAGTTTATTATTTGTACGTTAATAAGAAAAGATTGTTAATATAAAAAAATAAAAGCAATAAAATACAATTGTGTCTGAGAAAATAAACTAGCCCCCCCCCCCCCTTCGTATTTTTTCGATCAAATTTTTTGAAACATTATTATATTTATTATGTTGATTTTATTCAAGAGCACCTAATATTTCTTTGAGCTTAAAGATTTTTTAATATATTGAGAATTTTGTGAGATTTTTTACTCAATAAATTTTTGACACTTGGTGTCTATAGCTTTATCATTTTATTTCTTTCATAGCACTCCTCAAATATATAGTCTTTTTTGTCTTCAATTTTAATTTTTTAGCGCATAAAAAAATTTATATTGCCAATTTTTACTGCAAATATTTGCATATTTCAACTTATTCTGCATATTACTTGCATATTTCAGACTTTTTAACTGCATATTATATGGAATATTTTGGCAGTTTTTACTGCATATAAATCCGGTCTATAGATATAAGTCAACAAACTGTAGTGGCCATCCACTTGACTTTACCATACACCTGGCACCTATCTTATATTTAATATTTAATAAAATAATTTTTAATTATTTAGGAACCCCTCTCCCCCTTAATTTTGGGTTCATTGGCAATAATTAATATCTCCTTTTAATTATGAGACTATTCTATTAGAAATATCAGCTTTCTTCGATTTTTGTTTGAAAATATTTTTCTCCCTCCCCCCTCTTTTCGGCCACTATCAATTTCACATAGTGAGTCATTTTCATAAGGACCCATTTTTGGTCCTTAACTTTTGTTTCAATTTTAACCAAAATCTAGTGAGTGACGAAAAAGTCTATCTTTGGCTTCTTCTAACTTGGAGGTAGGTATAATCAATAAAAATATGACATTTCGTAATTTAGTTAAGCTTATGAACTAGTATTGAGGAAAAACATTTTAGCCTAGTACAAGTTTCCAATGCGAAGTCAAAATGGCGCGAGTTGCTTCCTGTAAATCATAGGTGTCAAACTCAATACGTGACTTGTGCCAAAATAAAAAGTGTGAAGTTTAAGAGGACCGCAAAGAAACTTTTATGGTTCGTAGAAATCTAGTTATGTTTTTAAATATAATAAAATTAACAATAAAAAATAAAAACATGTAAGTAACGTATTAAATTTTAAAATATTAACAAACTATAGAGAACAAATAATGCATAATTATAAAATATAAACAAACAATACAATACTACTACAATGCTAATTTACTGTTTCTTGCCTGATACTTGATTTATTTTCTGTGCCACAAGTTTTTCTATTTCTGGAGAAATACTATTTGCCGTTATAATTTTTAACACCGACCCGAGGTGATTGTGGTTAATTCATGATCTGAGTGGAAACTTAATGCCATTCATAAGCGTAAATAACTTCTCGCACCTGTATGTACTTCCAAACATCGAGATAATCTCATATGCTAAGTTTCTAGTATTTTCAAATTTTACCGGTAAATATCCGTAAATTTCGGGCACGCCAACCAACATCCTTGAATTTTTCTTTTAAATCCGAATCGCTCTGTATCTCTATTACTTCCATTTGCATATCATTACCCAGACAGAAATGAATGTTGCAGCAATGTTGCAGCAATATTACATTGCATTATCAAACTTTGCACGAATCTTGCTGCAACATTGCAGCAATATTGCAGCAATATTACCATTTCAATGTTGCCAATATTGTGCAAGGTTCGCAACATTGCTGCAATGTTCCCTTCTGTCTGGGTAGGTACTAATTCTATATCTATTGAAAAAATAGATGAAAATAATGTTAATTTGCTATCCAAGCATTTGAAATCTTCAAATCTTGCTTCAAATTCACTTCTGAGATTCGCAATCCTTTCAGCGTATTTCTGATAAGATGCAGTGCTACATGAACTTGATTTGAACATGTGAGAGCAAAAATTGACAATGTGGGCAGCATGCGGCCCTCGGGCCCCGAGTTTGACACCTATGCTGTAAAGGGTAGTCTGGCAGTGTACGCCTGCTCGAATTGAACTTGCCTGGGCCACTGCCACCCATGCCTCCAGATATAAGATATATATATGTCTGATGAATTATCTAAAAATGATAGCTAGAAATTGTTTTATCATTTCAAACAAAAACATACATAAAGAAAACAAAAAATACGTTCGGAAGCGTTTTATCAATAAATCAATCAATAATATTGTAATAAGCGAAGCGTTAATTTTTTTAATTAGCTAGTTATATGAAAAGTAAACAGACGACAACAAGCAATCTTGACGCTTGATAAGCGATAAACAATGATAGAGGATTTTTTTATTAATTCTCTCGCCCTTAGTCTCATCTGATCCACGAAATCAAATTATCGTCATAGTTGAAAACAGCCATGCATACATTTAAAAATCGTCAAGAGGTAAAATTATATTTTTTATTTAATCAGCAATCATAATCTCTTGTCAAACTTTTAGAATTTTTATAATTATATACCTCTGTAAACAAAATCCACATTAAAACAAATTAAATCAACTGGTGTGGTCACCATACAACTTTCACATTTTCATTTATTTGAAGTCATCGTGATACTACTTATTTACACCCCATTCCTTTATTTCGGATTAAAAATTTGACACAACTAATAACTCATGACACTATAAATATACCATTTTTTTAAAAAATCGTTAGAGCTGTTTTTGAGAAAATAAAAATAAACGAAAACTCTTTCATGTAAATATCCACTTTCGGTTTTCCGATTTCAACCAAAAGCTTGCTGTACTCCTAGCCTAATATATATTAAGGTTCGAATTTCGTAGCTCTGAGACTTAGGTTGCGAAAAGCAGGGGGGTCCATACATACGTACATACGTACGCACTGACAAATGGATTTTTGGCCCCTTTTTGGCCTCTGGTGGCCACAATTTCCGGTTTTATGTACTAAATCCGATTTCTAACTATTAAGGGCATCGATTCCTTCCACCTAGAAGTTACAAAATTAAATTAACTTTTTTCATCTCTGAGATACAAGCTCTCAAAGAGTCAGGACCCATCGCAATACTTCCACATTATATTCTATGAATATAAACATGAAAGTAAAAATAATTACTTGTTCTGGATTAAATTTTTTTAATATTTAAAAATTCGTCTTTTGAATTATTTTGTAAATTTCTATCGTTTTCAATGATTGGATTTTATATAATAAACAAATGGAAAAAAATTCTATGGATCCGAGAGAAACATTAATCTACTATATTTAATCGTAAAATCATAATTTGTAGTTTTAAGCGATTCCACGTTCGTATGGAATTAACAATTTTATTCAGTACAATTGTGATCGAGGAACAATCTTTTGAAGTTGTATTATATATTATTATTTATTATATTTGAAGTTAATTTTTCTTTTCCTTAAATCAGGGCGTATATGAGTAAATCCAACTTATTTTGTACTTTTTTTACCTAAAAATTTGAAAATAAAACTTTATCACACTCCAACAATAATATTATGGTTTTGTGGCTCAACTATCTATAGAGCAATTTCTAATAATAGTCATGAATTAAAAAATATTTTTAAATTTTTTATGATTTTACCCATTCAGGTGTGATAATCACTAGGACGGAATTGACATTAGAGAATTTTGATTTATTAATATAGGCAGAGACTGGCTTAAAAATATAGAAGGATACAATTTTGGTTACAATTCACTAAAAGTAAAACTACACTAGAAAGTTTTTTTTAATAAATATTTTTATATGACTTGTTATCGTAGGGTCGGAAATGACACTTATGAACGACATAATTAATCATTACCTTTATGAAGTCATTTTTCTGTGTTACCATATGAATAAAATTAACACCATTGGTTGCCATTAACAAACCAACTCACCAACTGACATTAGTTTCTCTCTTGACCAATGCAGTGATGGCGTGAGTCAAATTAAAAACTAAAACTATATTGGGGACGGAATTGACACACTGTCTTTGGACAATTTTAATAATTTTTTCTAACAAAATTTTAATAACTAAAAAAACTTTATTAAATTATATAGTCTTCATTCATCTTTTTTTTATTTAGGTGATATTTTATTCAGTCATATCTGAACATTTTTCAAGTAAATACACGGGTTTGAAGATTTAAACAGCCAAATTGGACAGGGGACGGAATTGACTTTTTGTAGATTATTTGAATTGAAAAAATATGAAATTGAGTAAAATCGGCGTTAAAAAATTTATGAGTGCAACAATAAATGTATACAATTAAAGACTATATTATTAAAAATGGAAAATTTATCTTAAATTGGAAAAAAAACCTAGTGGACTTTACAATGCAAAATATGTTGGATTTGCTCATGTACCTATATATATATATATACTTGTTAGTTTATATGAATATTTTTATCAGGATAATATAGGTTTAAATGATTTTATAGCTGTTTCTATATATACCTACTCATGGACAAAATTAGTTGAACAAAAAAAAAGCTATAATTCGATTTAAAGCGATGACTCTTATCTTTTAGTTTCTTGATTAATTTGTTAAAATATTATTTTTAATCTTACTTTTATTCATTTTAATAACTCACTTAAATATTGATTTTTCCTCAAATTTCACATTTTATTTAAATTTTATAAAATTTTCTTTATTAGGTACACGTTCTGCTAATTTTGTCCATGAGTGTATTTGTATATACGAGGATAAGTCAAAAATTACCTACACTTTTCGTTCTACAACTTTATTAAGCTAAGATAGGAGGTGGCCGCATGCGCATGCGTTGAGTTGTGCGCGGCTGTGGTCACGTGTGCGGAATTTAATCACGATCGCGTCAATTGTCGTCTAGCTACAACAGCATAAGCATGTCAGCTCCGCTATCAGATTGCACCAAAGTGGAGTGGTCAGAAGGTGTGAAAGGTGCTGAAATTCACCGGACACTTTTATCACAATACGGGTAAGTGCTTTACACGTAAAAGCGTTTTTTTATGGGTCGAAATGTTTAAAAGTGGCCTAACGAGCCTAACACAAAAAGAGGGAGCTGGGCGAGCATCAACTTTGAGACGCTTTGAGAACCTGGAACACCCTCCCTATATCCCAGAGCTCGCTCCCTCAAACTTTCATCTCTTTGGACCGCTCAAGGAAGCTTTGAGAGGTCGTCGATTTGCCTCAGACATGCACGTTCAGGATGCGGTGCAAAAGTGGCTTCATGACCAACCGAAAACCTTCTACCAGGAAGGCATCCGGAAGCTTGTGGCTCGCTGGACCAAGTGCATTGCGAAAGGTGGAGACTATATCGAAAAATAATGTATCTGTTGTACACCTAACTTAGTTTAATAGAAGTTGTAAAACGAAAAGTGTAAGTAATTTTTTACTTATCCTCGTATTTATATATATATACTGTATATTCATAATTTAACCATAGATTGCACACATTTGTTAGTTGCCGATCTCGTCCCAAACCAAAATTTTCCTTCCGAATTACCCGCCTTTGGCAAAGATCTGCAAATGGTTTGAGAGTTTTCTCTCAAATCGTAGTACTCTATTAGAGCTGTGGTTGGTGGAAATTCATTCGCATTTTTCTCTATAAATGTTGGAGTTCCCCAAATTTCAATTTCTAATTTCTATAACTGTCCTAATTAATCTAACTTTTAATCTTCTAATCACATTTATGATTTGCAGACCCGTCAAGGTGCTCCCCCACACCAAAATAATCACATTAGCGTTACTTTTTTATTCAATTTCAACCCGATGTTACTATTCACGATAGGCAATATGGTTTAAGACGGTACCGTTCCACAAGCGACATATTAACCTATGTAACTCATACCTGGAACAAAACTCTCGAGACCGGGAAAGAGACCCTTGCAGTAGCCCTGGAAATCTCAAAGGCTTTTGTCCAAGTTTGGCACAAAAATCTTCTTGCCAAATTGCCAGCCTTTGGCTTTCACCTCCAAAACTTCGTAAATGGTTAGAAAGCTTTCTGGCAAATCGTAGTATTAAAGTTGTGATAGATGGAATGTCATCTGAATCTTTCTCTATAAACCATTTCATTGCCAATACGCTTTTCCATATGACTTCAAGGAACTGGAATACTTTCCTTGCCCCTATCTTTCCCGACAGTTAAAACCTTCAAATCTTCAAAGCCCGGGTGCACAAACACCTACACCTCTACCCTTTCTATTGAACAATTTCCTCTTCTCTTCGATAATTAAATGCAAGGGTCTTTCAAGATGGCCATTAGGGGTTGCATCTTCCTGGTGCGCCCACCCCTTCTTGCATTCAATTTCAGTAAAGAAAAAAACGTATCCTTTTTTTTTTATGAAATTGATATGAGAAGGAGTTACACCAAAAAGGTTCATTCCCTAAAGGCCTGGGTTGGCTCCTCCATTATGAAAAGAAAAAGAAGGAGGGAATTTTATGGGCTATGTAGGAGTCAGAAAGTATCTGTGGATGCGCGTCTTAAAAAACTGAAGGTTATAAGTCGCGGGGAAGAGGGTGGCTAGAAGCGAGTTCCAGTCTCTGGGGGTCATAGGAATAAAAGAGTCTTTTAGAACGAAGTTCCTTATCTTAATATTAATTAGTCGATCCATTATTTTATTGTACAGCTAGTATTGTACCTATACATGTGAATCAAATTTTAAGCATTTTCAGGGCGTGTTTATGTGAAAAAATGAAGGGTACATTTTTGGACACTATCTTATTTTAGAATGTATATTCCTTGGGGATTCCTTCATGGAAATTCATTTTTCCCACCGGGGTTTTAACCAATCAGTCGACAAAGTTTATCCAGAAGAGAACATGTTGAATCTTCTTCATCCCAGCTTACGTATATTTGTTGCAACCGTTTTGTCTGAATGCTTATGATGATTGGACTAGTTACAAATACTGCTGCAGTGATATACTGTTTTAAAAGGTAAAATTATTTCTATTAATTAATATCTTAAAGAATAATATAACTTAATTTTATTTATTTATTCTTTCATTTATTTATTACATAGAATTACAATGACTAAAGTTACCTGCATGATCCCCCCGAATAAGCCTTGGGTGCACCCCTCCTCCAAACATCTATATTTTTGGAATATTAAGCTTGTATTTAAATGAGTTCTTTTTATATAGATGAAAAAATATAGTTAAAATATCTGTACTTTAAATAATCTCTTTTTTGAGCCTTCGTCAAGAAAGAAAATTCTAAATTGCCCCCAGCCAGGCGCGGATCCAGACCTCTGATTTGGGGGGGGGGGGGGGGCGGTCGCCGGTATATAAGATCTACTTTTGATCTCGGAAGTGTGTCGCGATCGAATTGTCCAAGCGGGGGGGGGGGGGGGGTCAGAGACTCCCCCCCCCCACATAGAACTTTATTTTCTTCAATTTTAAAATTTAATATTATAAAAAAAAATTAAATAAACATATAAAAAATGTTGATCTCCAATGCTTTGGGGGGGGGGGCGGCGGTCGCCCCCATCGCCCCCCCCCTGGATCCGCGCATGGTCCCAGCAGCTTCTCACTCTCTACAAGACCCAAATCTTATTCTAAAATAATATTTCTTTGATGAAGAATTTTTTTTGGAACGCCTAATTTTTTGTTTTTAGAGTTCTAATTTTTTTTATTTCAGCTTTGAGCAATATTTTTAATTTTGACCCTTAAAATTTTTTTTGTAAATCATTCTTGTAAATGGTCTGGAGAAACCGATGGCGATGTGCCCCTTGATTCTTTTTCTGTTATATCTTCTAAATCAGAGGTTCCCAAACAGTGTGCCACGGCCTCTTCACAGGTGTGCCGCGAAGCTTCATGATTAATTGAGACAAGACATTTGGCCTAACTAGAGAAAAAACCAAGTGAGAAGTTAACATTGACACCCTCGAAATATATACAAAGGGTCCCCCCTGTTTTCTGAATTTTTGTTTTGATCTAAAGCGAAAAATGTAGCCTTGACACCCTCGAAAAAATCTCGATTGTATATAAAGGCCCAGGGGTTAGGGGGGGGGGGGCTGTGGTCTCAATCTTTGATTTTCATAGAAAAATAAAATATTAATTCCCAAGATATTTGTTTCGATTCTAATACAAGAGTATTTAGAGAGATGAAATACGGTATTTGTTTTGATATATGTACTTTTATTCTATATTTTTTAATTTTTATTCATGTTTTTTGTTTTTATTTATGTTTTTGTAATTTTTATAATCTTTTTGATCATTTTTTATTTTTATTTTTTATTTATTTATTTATTCTGTTCATCTTTTCCTTTTTTTTTATTTATTTGACATAGATATGTATAAAATTTTAACAATGCGATTACTGTAAATAGAGAGGGAGAGAGAGGAAATGTAAATATTACCACCAATTTTATAAACCTGATTTGTAAATTTTTTATCTGTTGTAAGAGAAGGCCCTCCTGCATGGCCAAATAAATATATATATAAAATAATAGGGAGTCATGGAAAAATTTTAATTGAAAAAAAGCGCTTCGACTCTGAAAAGTTTGAGAACCCCTGTTCTAAATTATGGGACATTGAGGGTTCAGTATCGATATCTCCAATTCTCAGGACCCTGAGTGTACATTGTACATCAGAGAGCTGGAAATCACATTTCCTCTTTTCTGGGGGTCTTGAGCTTTTATGCTTTGGAAATAAGAGAAAGACAAAAGACAATGATATAAAAAATTAATGTATTTAAAATATAACAATTTCAAAGTTTTTTCTTAAATTTCTTTAACAATATATAGATAACAATGAACTTTACTATTGATATACGAACTTTCTATTGGGTAGAGGTCCACAAATTTTAATCCTCCACCCAGGTTCGTGGAGTTCAGAGGGTGATCAGAGTTAGGAGAAGAGAAGAGAGTCCAGAGAACATGTATAGGGTTGGTGGGGTGAATAATCAACAGAGGTGGGTCTAAGGGGTAAGGATTGGGTCGGTGGGATGGATGGGGGTTAGAGGAGGTAGCAAGAGACTCGTCTCGCCCATATTAAAAATAATTTTTAAGAAAAAAATAAAACCGACTACAAAAAAATTAAATGCAACAAATAAAATACACTAAAAGGTGTAAAATAATTATTATCTTATTTAGTTAGAACTAAACGACGAAATATTAACATGAAATTACTTTTTGAAGTCGGTGCCAAACATATACATTATATGAATTGCACTCGACGTTATTTACTTAGTACGTTTGACGGGTACGCCCGCTTATATAGTTTGTTTGGTAGCGACTTCAAAAGTAATTTCATGTTAATATTTCGTCGTTTAGTTGTAATTAAATAAGATAATAATTATTTTATACCTTTTAGTGGATTTTATTTGTTGCATTTAATTTTTTTGAAGTCGGTTTTATTTTTTTCTTAAAAATTATTTTTATTTTTCTCTTTTTAGTGATGTTATTAATAGTGACTTAATATAATACCTTGCATGCATCTCGTAAGATTTTATTTATTATAATTTCGATTATTTGGTCATAAGAATTGGAGATTTACGTTATTTCGTCGTTGATCATATCATCAGAACTTGACTAAATTAATATGGCACTATCTCTAAGATACCCCCTTTCCAATAAAAAAAGAATCATCGAAATCGGTTCATAAACAAAGAAGTTAGGCCCGAACAAAACTAACAAATAAGGTCTAACACCAATGAAAAACGGGACCAATTGGAAGCTAGACTGAACCCAATGCAATAAAATTTTTCAAAATCCGTTCACAATTGGCGGAGATATGAGGTAACATAGACACAAAAAAAAAAAAAAAAATCAGTCGAACCTCCTCCTTTTTTGAAGTCGGTTAAAAATATGTTTCACCAAGACCCTACACCATTCTCCCTTAACAAAATTATTATTTTAACATAAAATATATATTGTTCTTATCCGTAATACTCTTGGTAATTAAAAATTATAATTTCAGAAAATACTCCTTTGCTTCAAAATGTTTATTCCTCTCTTTATCGCTGAGTGATTGGCTTATGTCTCTGGATAATGGAGTTATTAATATTGCAAAGGCAGTTCAAAAATATAAGAATAGTTGGGTTTGTATATTTAATATTACAATTAATTGAGAGACTATCAAATTTTAAAATAAAAATAAAATTTCTTTCCCACAGATGCTTGGTTCCCTCATGTGCCATTTAGCTCCTTACGTGCAAGTGTTTGGATTGTTTGTCAATTCTTTTACCTTGACATGTATTGCCTTGGACCGGTACATGGCCGTTGTTAACGCAATGAGCTCACGATGGACTCCGTCTCAAAGAACTAGTCGGATCATCATTATTCTTCTTTGGATCTTTTGCTTCCGTAAGCATTCCATCATTGCTTATTTAAAAGTTTTTCAATTAATAAAGATTTAATTTAATTTTCAGTGATATCCATTCCTATGGCAATAATTTATACCCAAGTCAAAGTATATACTATTAACACAAAAGCTGTAAACGCAACTCTTAATCCTATTTATATGTGTATTATCAAACATCGAACTATGAGGGACTATTATTTTATTTTCGTTTTTTCATTTTTATTCGTCCCAGTACTTCTTGCTTGCATTGGACTTTATACTACTATTGCTATTTTTATTTGGCGTCGCCGAAGACCAGGTTCAGGTCCAACAATTTTGAGATCATTTCAAGAAAAAAAAGATGGAAAAAGTCAAACAAGTAACAACTACACAACCTCGAGCACTCAAGGAACTAATTTAAGTCTAGACTCATTACAAAATCCAGAGAATTCCAATATATCTCAATCACTTTCAAACAAAAAGATAAAAACAAAATCTTTACGTTCTCAAAAAAAAGTAAGATCATTCAAAATAATTTTAACTCTGATGGCTATTTTTTTCATTTGCAGATTGCCATCTTGGATTTTAAATTTAGTAAGTATTAATTATGAACTAGAATCCGAATATGGATGGTTCTTACCGCATATTTTTAGTATCCTTTCTGTAATAAACAGCGCTGTAAATCCTTTCCTTTATTGTTTTTTAAAAGAAACATTCAATGTCTATAAAATTATAAAAATAAATTTATTAGTTGCTTCACGGGCTGTTGTCGATTCAAGTGACTGTTCTTAAAAGAAATGGTGATACTTTGAAAATAAGAAATAAGCAAAAGATACATAGTGATATTGCGGCTCTAGAAATTGAGAATCATGATGATTTTCCAAGTAGATCAATGGAAGCCATAAGCCCTTATATTTGTGATCTAGCGGCTATTAGAAAAAAGACAGGTCCATTTGTGGAAAAGAGTTTTTTTCGAAAACCTAAATAAGTTTAAATTGAAAAGATTTAGTTTGCCGAGAGAAGCAGAGCTGTTGATTCATAAGAAGAAATTCATGAGGTTGTCCTCTGCTTTATGCAAATAAATATATACCAATATATAAGTGAAATATATATATATAATCTATTTGTTAGAGACTAGTTTCGAAAGTTTGACCTTGATCATCAGTCTTTAATTAGAAATATTCCATCTGCTATTTCTCTTAGGTACATATACCCGATTGGATATAGATCATTTTTTTTTATTGTAACATTAAGAGGTCACTTTATAAATGAATAATTATCATAACAAAACAAATTTAGCTACAACAACTTTTAAAGTTCCACCAAATGCGTTTTCTTAGGATTTTTTTGAAATTTATACACATTATTATTTAAATACTTCTGCATCGATTGGTGGCAAAACAAAATTTATGAACAATATAGTTTCGGAGATATTAAATTTTAAAAATCGAGTTTTTCAGGCTCTTTAACATTGCACTATACGGGATATCGGAAAATTTACATACATATTTAATTATAATTAAGAAATCCTTCTTATCATTTTTATAAATAAGCTGACGTGTTCTGATGTGGCCATCCACTTGACTTTACCATACAACCTGGCCCCTCACTTATATTTAATATTTAATAAAATTATTTATAATCATGTAGGGGAAGGGGGTTAGTTTTTGCTTTTTAGATCTTCTGGGATCCCACTGATTATGTATACAAAATTTGGTTGAGTTTGGTCAAATGGCCAAGATTTTAATTTTTTGACCAGGCACCCCCCCCCTCCCCACCTCCATTTTGGGCGGTTAGTTTTTGCATTTTTAGACTTCTGGGGTTCCACTGATTATGTATACAAAATTTGGTTTAGTTTGGTCAAATGGCCTAGATTTTTAATTTTTAACCCCCCTCCACCCCCCTTAATTTTGGGTCGATATGCACCAAAATATAATCAGCTCTTAATCTCAATGGACCAAAACTACGTGTGAAATTTGGTTTCGATATTCACACTAGTTTTGGAGATAGCTCGTCCACAAAATTTGGTAACGCACAGACTTTTTGACATAAAAATTATTATCTCGAAAAATATAATTTTTTCGATGTTCACTTATTAGGACTTTTTTGTGAGCGAAATGCTATAGTTTCGCTCAATTTTTTTAATCGAAATAGTTTTTTTTTTTGTATTTTTTAAAATTTTTTGATTTTTTTGGATTTTCTATTTTATTCTTCTGGAAACTGTAAATGATTTTATTGTAATTTACGATACGTAAGGGGCAGCGGAAATCGTAAAGTTGTCAGGCATCGGACCACCGAAATAGTTTCAGCCGTTTTTGAGATATTTCGAAAAAAAGAAGGAAAAAAATACTTTTTTCATGCACGATTACAATACTTGACCATACCCTGTATGGTAAAGTAAAAACTAAACCAACATTAAACAATAACCAATACATATTTTAAGACAATTTTGATTCATAGTTACAACACAGTTTCTGAGATAATAAGGAATAAATAATGAAAAATGTATAAAAAAGAATTTATACTAAAAAGAATTTGGCAACCAGGCATTTTATTTAACCAGCGAAAGATGCATGCGCTAGATTTTTTCAAAATTATAATTTTCATAAGGTGTAACGTAGGCGCTGATTACATTTGTTAAAAAATAACAAAACGATTTTTATAGAAATTTAAAATGTATTTTATCTGTCATTTTAATATAAAAATATTCAATCTCTCACAATGGTGCCAAATTTGTCAAACGAGCACGGGATCGGCTAGAATTGGTACATAAACAGCAAAAGTTTTGGGCTTATGAACTATGAATCCTTATTGTCTGTTGTATATACTCGAGCATTAACTTTTTGCTAGTATTGTCGCGAAACAACTACCTTACGGAAATAAGTGTTGGTTCTAGGTGAAATATTTTAATATAACAATAAAAATTTCCGTAAAATTGCGAGTAGGTTTCACAAAAAATACATAAACAAATTGAGTTTTGAATTCGATATATTTCAGGGTGTCAGCCCATCTTTCAGGAGTCAAAGAAAACTGAATATAAATTGTTATTTGTAGGTAATGGAAATTTTTTTCCAATTTATATTCAGTTTTCTCTGACTCCTGAAGATGGGCTGACTCTCGAAATATATCGAATTCAAAACTCATTTTTGTTTTATGTCTTTTTTGTGAAACCTATCTCGCAATTTTATGCAATTTTTATTATTAAATTTAGCTACATCCAAATCGGGTATTTGAACCCATGAGACCACCTGTTAATAATTAGTTTAATTAAAAAACCTATCAAAATATTTTTTGCCAAAATTGATATCTGGTTATTTAATATATATTTTGAAATAAATTCCTGATTAATTTTTATTCTACTAAATCAATACAGCTGTTTATAAAAACATTCATAAAACATTTATTAATGATTCAAACGATTTTTATAGTTTGAAAATCCTATAATTTTAATTTATTTAACCCTTCCCTCTTAATTTTGGATTCAATTTCAACTAAAATCTAATCATCTCTTAATCTTCAATGCACCAAAACTACATGTGAATTTTCGTTTTGTTATTCACACTATTTTTTGAGCTAGGGCATACACAAAATTTGGTAACGTATGTACTAACAGACATTTTGACAAAAAAAATAATATCTCGAAAAATATAGTTTTTTCACTCATAAGAGTTTTTTTGTAGACCAAAACGCCATAGTTTCGCTCACTTTTTTATCAAAATAGTTTCAACCGTTTTTAATATTTAGGAAAAAAAAGCAAAAAATACAGTTTTTTTGCACGATTACAATACTTGACCATAGCCTGAATGTATGGTAAAGTAAAAAAGAAAAGAAAAAAAATGTATGATCCTCATCCACATAAGCTCACGGGAGAAGTGAAACTTCTCTAGCCGTAGATGTTATTTGTATATACGGCCCAAAAAGTGTATCCCCTTTAAAAAAATCACAGTCCAGAGACACACGATATATATTTTTAGGCTTAATATATATTTTAAGCAACAAAATTGTAATATCTGCTTGGTCCAGTGGTTAAAATGCAACTATAATAATAAGTGAACAATTTACATTTAAGTTTATTAATAATTACTAGGATAGCTCTAGTGAACCGAGTCTTGAAAAAGTTTTCACTTTTTTATTATCTAATGTGCGGGTGAGCTATTCTTTCATTAGAATCTGATTTTTAATTATTTACGAAAGAATCCCCCACCCCCCTCTTAATTTTGAGGTCGTGATCAAATTTTACAGAAACTGGTGGGGATGGACATAAAAAAGTTTGCTCGCAAATGTTTTAGTCGGAATCCTCTGTAACTTGATCGGGTATTTTCAATTCCACCAAGTATATGTCATAGAGAATATTAAAATTCTATCTCTATAAAACTTTATCACACTATGAATATACAGGCAGAAAGACTGACAGAAAAACCTGTCTAAACTAAAAAGTTTCTAGTAAGTAGGGAAGCCCAAAAAAGCTCTATTCTATATCTATTGGATTAAATTTTGTCTCCCTGAATTAAATTCCTATATCTATTGGATTAAATTTTGTCTCTGAATTAAATTAGAAAGTTGGTTTTGTTTTTTCATTCTCACCAATTCGTAGCGAAAGGCTTACTTCTCTCTTGGGCAGTCTGGCGTGCAGACTCCCCTGCTTCACCTATGGTTGCACACCCTACAGGCGTTCCCATAGTCGGGACAGGAATGCAAAATACGACATAAAGGCTGGTGCACTCGATGCTTGCTTTTTCTGCCACTTGCTCCTAGCTTGTTCGCCCTATTTGCAATTTGAAGCTAGTTCAGCCAGGCTGATTTTTCGCCTGTTGGGTTCACACGGAACTTTTTCAGAAAATTTTTAAGTTAGCCGACTTTGAGCCAAACATCTGGTCTATCATCTTTCAATTTCAGCTCAAATGCAAACAAAAATGGCTGACAATAATATTATTGCAGAAATTATCAATCGCAGACGAATTTGGAAGGCATATTCTCTTTATTAATTGAAGTAAAGAGTTGAACAGTGAGAAACAATATATCAGCTGTTCTGTGATATCAGCTGATGTATTTGGTCAATGTCCATGTAACCCACGTGATAAAATAATGCTCTCCGATTGGCTGGCCACTGCCCGGTCCAAGTAGCTAAACTTTTTTTTATTACATGCCCTATCTTTTGAATCAAGCAAGCATGCTAGTAAGACAGTCCGGAGTGACGTCATTTCGACCCCATCCATGCCTCCAAATTTACAGTTTGTCGAACAAGCAAGGAATAAGTAAGAGAAAAAGCTCCGTGTGAACCGGCCTTAAGTCAATAAACTGATGTAGTAATTTATGACAGGGCGAAAACAGGTGAAATTTGTGGGTCATTAGTTGAAAAATTTAGAATAGTTACAGAATTGGTAAGCGCATTCACATAGGCCTTGGTTAGTTAAAGTATTTTTTTTTTGTTCTTTCCCAGTTGGCTGAATTTATATTAGATAACAAGTAAATGGATTTTTTTTATAATTTGTATAAAGAGAAAGTTTCTAAGTAAATTTTGATAAACCCACGTAAATAAAATTGGATTCTCAAACTCATGTATTTTCAAAAGTTATTGATCTTAAGTGAAACTACATTTATTTTATTGTCTGATTTATTTAGAGCCACTTCAAGAGGAAAATTACCTTAACTTACTTTGTCAAAAAAAGCTTTTCGAGACGCAATTCGACTCTCAAAGGCTTCATTATACCTGATGTTACGAAAAGATAATTTTTTTTTAATTAATCAACAAAAAGAATAACTTAACTTTTCAGTTTCTTAATTTCAGATTCATTCAATTAAATAGTAACTTTTGCAATTTTAAATAATTTTAATTCTTGTTCGATAACTCTCTTTTATTAAATTTCTACTCGCTCACTTATTCAATCTTCTTTTAACATATTCAAATAATTTTTGATTTTTTTTTACTTTAAATAAAGTTTCTTTTTGTTCAAATTAAGATCGTTCTATAGTGTTATTATTTCTATGTGTAACCCTGTGATCATGCTTCCACTTTCATTTAGTTTTAAGCTCAAAATAAGTAAAACTATAGGGCACTCAAATTCGTATTCAGAAAATAACTAAAGTCCGTTGGTGACCTTAATCTAGATCAGTGGTTCCCAACCTTTTCTACGCTTAAACTCTTTGGCCCGAGACGCTGCCCGCCAGGGCCACCAACCCAACGGTACGCCCTCGAAGCTCGTGAATTAATATTAGTTTAAAACATCAGTTAAACTTTTTAAATAATGAAATTTTTTCTGTAATAATTTTATTTTCATATTTTATTTTACATTACAATAAATAAAAAAAACATATATTTCT
The DNA here is from genome assembly GCA_024734495.1 of Forficula auricularia. NCBI lineage: Eukaryota > Metazoa > Arthropoda > Insecta > Dermaptera > Forficulidae > Forficula > Forficula auricularia. Next base: position 17,474,352 of record JALMQS010000128.1, read on the forward strand.
TGTGAAAAAAATATCAAAAATCTGTAAATTGTTTCTTACAAAAATGTCAATATATTTTTAAGCATTTACTTGTGAATTCAAATTCACCCTAAAAATAAAAGTTCTTATACATTCAAAAACTAACTAACTGACCTCTTCACTTTATCTAAATCCATACATAATCTATGGGCTTCCAACATGCCAAAGGCCTTAGTTTAACTCACATCAACTTAACTAATAAACTAATGCTAAAATGTTTTTAGATATACCATATAATTCAGAGAGCTTGACTCAAATCATCATCTAAGATGAACATTTTCGATTAAAAGTAATTATATAATTCCATAAAAAATATATGATTATATTAATAAAACTCAGAAGAAATAAATGTTATATTAGAAAATCCTAGATGTAATAAATAAGTTTATCAAATCACAATATACATATAAGTATATCAAGGCCGTAGACAGAAAAAAGTTTGGGGTGGGGAAGGGTTACCCATCGAGGGATTAGGGAAGTATGAATAGATATATCGTATATAGGAGATATGACCTCCTAGGTACCTAGATTACTTTTTTTATCAGAGTATTTTTTTTCTATATAAAATTTATATTGAGGGTAAGGCTCAAATTCGTCCCTGTCTCGAATATGGTTCTCATCTGTGGAGGGGGGCCTCCAAACATTCTCTTGCCACACTGGATGCGATTCAGAAGCGAGCAATTAAACTAATAGAAGACCCGGCCCTAACTAACTCACTCGACTCCCTGGCTCACCGAAGAACCGTTTCTGCCCTTTCCCTGTACTACACATACTATCATGGTGTCTGTTCAGTAGAGCTGAAATCAATTATCCCCCTAAAGCCCTCTTTACGAGAAACACGCGGTTTTCGAACGTTCATCACCCCCTCGCTGTCAAATTGGATAAAAATCGAACAAGCGCTTTCGCCAACTCTTTTATCCCTATGCCCTCCAGAGACTGGAACTCGCTCCCTGCCACCATTTTTCACGCAACTTATAACCTTCAGATGTTTAAGACCCGTATCCACAGATACTTTCGACTCCTGCTCAGCCCATAAAATTCCCTCTTCTTCTTCGTTTCACGATTGAGGGGCCAACCCAGGCCTTTAGGGGATGCATCTTTTTGGTGTAACTCCTTCTCTTATCCTTTTCAATAAAAAAAAATATATCTTGTCAAACTTTTTTATTTCAACATTTCGGGGGGGGGGGGGGGGGGCGTTCTACGGCCTTGTATATGTATATATATACTATTCATTAATATATTATTTATTCGTTAGGCTGTATATTGATAGCAGCTTCTGTTAACCAACGATCGAGTTGCCGATTGGCTTCGTTAATGAGACGTCTTAATTTGATAGCTGCCTCTAGCTCTTTTTCGTGTTGAAGAGAATGTAAAGCTTCAGTAAGAAGACTTCGTGCTAGTGTAGCCTCGATAAGCAGCTCATCGGGAGTAATGCACGGGGGGTTTTGCTCGAGTTTCCTTCGCGCCCGAGCAACAAGAGCTGCTTCTTTTTCTAGTTGAATAACTGCAGAAAATAATACAAGCCGACCTGCACCTGGATCTATTTTTGCTGTAACGTTTAATAGTTGGTCACACATATCTGCAAAAAACAAAAACAATGTGATTTTAGTAAAATAGTGAGTATTATTTTATTAAGTTGGAGAGAATGTTCTTGCGGTTTTTAAATATTAAATTCAAATGCATACACATATACACCTTCAACAAAAGATTGTTAATCAAAATAAAAACCATTGGAATCAATGCACTTTTGCCAAAGAGAAACAAGTTTTGTTATTCCGGTTGAATAAAATTCTGGAGTCCTAGAGACAGGGGCGGATTTATGTAAGGGCTAATAGGGCTTGAGCCCAGAGCCCCAAGGTATTAAATGGGCCCGTAAAGTAAATAAAATGATTTTTAAAAGGTACATGATTATAAATAATTTTATGATGCTATATATGTTCCAATATAAATATCCCTAAATCATTAACCTAAGATTAAATCATTAAAGATTATGCTGCTAAAAATATTAGAAAATGAATTAAAGCTCTAAAACTATGTAAGGTAAAAGTTCCAGTAATTGGCCATGTACCACCAGTAGCTGGCCAGTTGAAAGAAAATAACCCCAATGCTTATCCAACTTTGAAAAATATTGCTAGTATAGTGTTTCTAGTATAGGTATATCTATGTGTGGTAGATCAGGAGTCGCAAAGGATAGTGTGAGCATTAGCGGTCATTTGTATTACAGCGAGCCAATTGCAGCCTTGAAATCGTGAATTATTGATTTTCTTAAAATTTTTCAAAATTTGTATCCGGATACCAGGACCGAACAGTTTGTACTTTCCTTTCCGCCAATTGAATTTTCATCGATTTTTGTTAACAAAAATTGTGTCGATCTCAAGAGTAGGTGAAATGTTGAAATGAAAGAAATTAGTAAGCAGCAGTAGAAACGAGTTTCATTTCATGAATCATCGTTTCTTTTCATTCAGTTTTTTTAACAATTTTTCTTACTCGATTTTTCGAATAGATCATTGAATAAATTTTTTTAATCTGTATAATTTGAGCTGGCAATGAAGACAATATTACATCGAGCCAATTGCAGCCTTCAAGGAGAAATCAAGCGTTAACCATCGACTTTCATAAAATTTTAAAAAATGTATCCGGATACCAGGCAAGCGCGGTTCCAGGCCTCTGGTTTGGGGGTGGGGGGGGGGGGGCGACCGTCAGCTACCAAGTTTTACCAGATGTTTTAATTAAAGTAAACTCAAGAAAATACTACTCTAAATTTGTTTTTTCTCATTGTGCATTTTCATTTCAGTAGTTGTCAGCTTCCCCGCTCCAAATAACTAGCTCAATAGTTTTAAATAAGCATATAAAAAGTTCTCCAATGCTTTGGGAGGCGACCCCCCCTTCCTCTCTGGATCTGCGCATGATTCGTATATATACTTAATCTCTTTCCTTCTATTATTTATTCAAATTATTCGATATAAAATGAAATTATAATTTTTACTCAAATGAATTTACTATTGACAAAATAAACATATTTCTAAATCTTTTTTTTTTTATCCAACAATCTTGGAAAATGAAACGATATCACATTACAGTTGATTCTACGAAGTTTCTTGAAAAAGTTGAAGTTTTTCTCTCACCCACCGATTACCACTTTTTCAAGCACCTCGACAACTTCTTGCGAGAGAAATGCTTCAAATTCCAGAGAGATGCTGAAACGGCATTCAACGAGTTTGTCGCCTCCAGGACTTTTATTCAACTGAATTAAAAAAACTTGTTTCTGTTGGCAAAAGTGCATTGATTGCAATGGTCTTTATTTTGATTAATAAAGTTTTATTTGAGTTGAGATATGTGAATTTGAATTTAATAGTTAAAAACCGCAAGAATTTTCTCTCCAACCTAATACTTAAAATAATCCACTCGAACTAGAGTATATGTTGTATCATAAGTGTTCCGCACAAAAAAATGTTACGAGTTTAGTGTTCGCCGACTTCAAAAAGTTTGAGAAGCATTGATGTATGGTAAAGTAAAAATATTTACACTAATTTTGAATCCATACAAAATATATATTTTATTTCATGTTTTTTTAATTTATTTTGTTTTGTTTTTTAGGAAATCTGATTTTAAAATCAAAATTGATCAATCTAATGAACTAACCAAACTTGTTTTTGAATTCCATAATATTTTAAAATATTATTTACAAATGAAAAGAATACATATCAATTTTTCTATCTAGTTTTTCCATGCTTATTTGTTTGTGCAGATATCCTTGTTGATATCCATAGAGTTGAATTAGAGAATGTTTGATACCATAGCAATGATAATGATTAGAATGTAAAATTGTTTCTAATTTTGATAAGAGATCTTCGAGAGGTTTTACAGCGGGATATTCCTAAAAAATGTCATTTTTCACATATGTATAAAGATTTAAGTAATTTTTAGGATTCGAAAGGGAAACATACATGTTGAATGAAATCAATTTCCTCTCCTAAACTTCTAATTAGTTCTGATGCTTGGACAGCAGTTAATCCCATCGGACATTTATCACATCGCCATTCGGAATCTTCGTCCAATGGAGAAATTGGAAGTTGAGTTCCTCCACAAAATTCATTTTCATTTCTTAAAAAAACAAAGACAATAATAAAAAACTGTATTTAACTTTTTTCATTAGTATACTTACATTTCATTTAGGCATTTAATTCCACTCAAATATGATCCCAGTTCTGTAGGATCGGAACAACGTTCACATTGGCACATGAAATATTTATTAAGTTTTAAATGTTCCCTTCTTGCTGCGGTTCCCCATAGAGCATGTGTATACATTGTACTCAAATTATCTCCACTAAAAAAAATGAAAACAAATATTTTTAATCAAATTGATGAGAGGTAGCTAACTTGGGCCAGAATGCTGATTTCTACGACGTAAATACAAGTGTAAGTCCTATTGAAACCAAAATATTTATAAATTTCTCCACTTGCTTATACAAACTCATACATAAACATAAAAAGTATATTGGCTCTGGCCAATATAGACAATAAAGAATCGGGAGTTCGAAACAAATAGAATTGATTAAAATATAATTATTAGGGCTCGGATTTCGCCTTATTTGCCTTTTTTTATTTATGGCTTAAAATTTAGGCCAATATGATATCTATGCGTTTCATGAAATTCTGAATAAAATAAGAGGCATTTGTTAGTGCCTATAATGCCTATTTTGCCCTATTCTGGGTGTTAGTGCCTATTTCATCTATAAATGCCTTTTTAGTGCCTATTTTAACTAAAATTGGCAATTTTCATTTTTTACGATCTATACATTTTCTAAATTTAAAAGTTTTTTTGAATTATTAAGAAAATATTCCGAAAAATTATTTATCGAGCAGCAAAATTTTAGATAAATGAGCCGAGTGGACCATATTTAATAGCCTGCTCCTAACTTGAAGCAACAAATAGTTCAACAATTTCTAGAGTAGGAAAATTTTACATAAATGAGCCGAGTGTACCACATTTAATAGCCTGCTCCTAACTTGAAGGAACAAATAGTTCAACAATTTCTAGAGTAGGAAAATTTTACATAAATGAGCCGAGTGTACCACATTTAATAGCCTGCTCCGAACTTGAAGCAACAAATAGTTCAACAATAGCTAGAGCAATTCACAAAGTATTAAGTAAGTTTCAATTTCTTTGTCTCCTAAAAATATTATGTATTGGGAATTTGCATTATACTTATACAGGTATCTTGTAGCCTGCAAAAAATAATGATGAACATTTTTTGGTATTACTGATAAATGCCATATTGGTATATGTTGAAATCTGGGGAATTTTTAAAAGCATTTTTCACTAAAATGATACATGTAACGTGTCTTGTACACGCTATTCTTAGAATGGGAGAACATATTCGAATTAAGTTCCCAAATATTGATGCCAATAAGTGTAATTTTGTATTCTTCCGTGACCCCACAGCATAAAAAGTGTTGCGATATTTCTAATTAACGTTTTTTTAGACCAAAATTTTTATATATCGTCGCCTTAGAGAGTAAATGCCAACTCACAACAAGGAAATTTTACTGGCGGAGAGAAAAACAAACAAAATTCTTATATTGCTAGAGCATGGAAAGAAACAATTTTGCACATTTTTTTTCTACAGCTTACGATCGTAATTTTAAGTAGCAGTTTTGACTTGGACGATGCCGCATCTCTTTTTCTTCCGAACGGTATTAATATGTCATATTTGATAAAAGTGGAGTTAGCAGCTTTACACTCTAAGACGACAATATATTTTTTTACTTTTATTTTCAAGTGCCTATTTTTAATTTTAGTTAGGGAAAGTGGTGTGGGTTTTAGGTGAAACATGATATTAATTAATAAAGTATTGGGAGTGTAGTTTCACAATGACAGTTTTTAATCTGTAAACTCCTGATGATGGACTAATAACCTCGAAATATATTGAGTCTGTATAAACCTCTTTGAGTTTTATTTCATTCATTGTGAAACTACACTCCCTTTACTTTATTAATGCCTATTTTTACTTAAAATGCCTTTTAAAGTGCCTATTTTAGTTATTTTTAGTGCTTAGTTGTCTGCCTATTTTAAAGATTTTTAGTGCCTATAAATCCGAGCCCTAATAATTATAAATAATGTAGAGAATACAAAATACAGATTAAATTAATACACTAAATTTTATTAAATACTAGCTGCAAGGCACGCCCCCTGGACCCCTAAACCACGAACCCAACCTCACACACTCCCACCCCCGCACCATGCACCCGTACCCAACCATCGTCCACCCACCATCGCCCCCTCCCCCGCACCACCCCACTACGCCTCTGGACCCTCACCTGAGCCACCCCTATTCCACCCTGCACCCCCACCATCCCCCGGACCCCACCCCCGCGTCATCCACACACGCCCCACCCCAACTCCGTGCCTTCCACCCCGCCCCACACCACCACCCGCACCACCCCACTACGCCTCTGGACCCTCACCTAAACCCTCCACTCCACCCTGCACCCCCAGACCCCACCCCGTACCCTCCACCCCCCGCACCCCACCCCCGCTCCCAGTTTTTTCATTTCTAGCCTTCTAGTGACCCATAGATTATGTATAAAAAATTTGGTTAAGTTGGCTCTAAGGGTAAGAATTTTCATTTTTTGATCCCCCTCCCCATTTTGGGTGGTTAGTGTTTGCATTTTTAGCCTTCTAGTGACCCACAGATTATGTATACAAAATTTGGTTGAGTTTGGTCAAAGAGCAAGAATTTTCATATTTTGACTGCCCCCCCCTTGGGTGGTTTTTGTGGGAAATTTTTTAATAGTTTAGGAGTTATTTGATAATTTTCATTCGTGCGCCCCCCCCCAAACCCCTTCTGGGGTCAAAATATCAAAACGTTATATAGCTGAAAAACGTAAGTGAGAAGACATCTGATGTAAATATGAAATTTCATAATAATGCCTTCACCCGTTTTTACGTGAATCGTGAGCAACTTTTCGGAAACGGCGGAAAACATGACATACAGACAGACAGACAGGAATTTTGTTGAGGGTGTTTTCGTTCATAACTTTGATTGAAACGTGTGCAACCAAAATTTGGCGTGATTTAGAGCAATGTACAGACAAACATATATAGTTTAAATTGTAATGTCTTTCTCTATTAGTAACAGCCAGATGCTGGTAAGTTGTGGGTGCGCTAAAGACAGAATCACAGAGCGCGTTGGCATTCAGACGGCTTAAGGCGTGGGCGATCGCCCACGGCCTGCGGGTCCAAGGGGCCTCGGGCCCCCAAGTTTTTTACTTTTTTTTCTCTCTATATAAAATTGCGCCCCCATGGGGGAGGGGCCTCACAAAATTTATCTCGCCCACATAAAATTTTGGTCTGTTGGCACTCGAGATTCGACCGCCCAGCAATATCACTCCTACTAATATACATCTCTCTGTACATCACACACATAATAATTTCGATTAATAAACTTTTTATTTTTATAAAAATAAAAGTACTGAAAGGACTCAATTATTAAAATTCTTCACAAACGATGCGAGGTATATAGAGTCACAAGTTGAGATCAGATGTAGGATACCAGTTTTTGACAGAAGAAATTTTCTATAAATAAAAAATTGTTCTTATCTTGGTTGTTGATTTAATTGTAACAGAAAAAGAAACGTTTTAGCGAACATGCCTCGCCAGTCCTGATTCTAGTTCTGGAGAAACACAAATGCCAATTTTAATGGATTCATACTGTTGAGTAATTAGGTCCTACCCTTAATAGGCGTAATAGGGCCTACCTTATACCAACAGTTTAATCCATGTACTGATAACACAGAAATAGGTAAATCTTTTAAATTTAATTCTAAATATTACTTGTAATACAACACATCTTATATTGTCGTTATGTTTATATTTTGATTGTTTTTGTGACAACAATTGTTACAATCTTATATTACTTATGTAGAAATAAATAATATATATGATATATATGAAAATTATTCATAGTATGAAAGATTTTAATTGGCATTTGTGTTTATCAATCTTTGTTTCCAGATCTGAGGATGGCGAAGCATGTTCGCTGAAACGTTTCTTTTTCTTAAGTTTCTTGTATTTGATTCGATCGCGAATCGAATGCAGTTGATTTTTGTCAAATATTAAGTGAAAATAATATCCGAATTTTTATATTTCTAACTTGAAATAGTGAAGTTAAATAATTTTATATCTAATCTTTAAAGAATTTGGTGTCGGTTCTAGGTGAAACATTTTACTTATTATCAATTTTATATCTTGTTTAAAAACGTGATCAAAAACAATTCTCATTAATATGTTAATTATTCTTTGATATATTAATGAGAAAGTTATAAAATTATTTAACTTCATTATTTCAAGTTAGAAATATATAAATATCGGATATTATTTTCACTTAATATTTGACAAAAATCACCTGCATTCGATTCGCGATCGAATCAAATACAGGAAACTTATGATTAATTGATGGCAAACACCTAACACACGTGTTAACAGATCGAGCGCGCTGGACTGGGCGATTGAATATATAACATCTCAGATTACAAATCCATTTGGTGATCCATATCAGTGTTTGATATAAAAAGCGTCATGCGGGCTAAACGCGAAATGATGCTGGATCATAGCTAGATGGGTCACATCTTTTTCATTCTCTCTTGGTCCAGACTTAAGATTCAGCAGACTCCAATAGCTTCAACCAGCAGTAGTCTCGCGATATATATATCTTGTTTAAAAACGCGATCAAAAACAATTCTCGTTAATATGTTAATTATTCTTTGATATATTAATGAGAAAGTTATAAAATTGTTTATTTTTCTGTTACAATTAAATCAACAACCAAGATAAGAACAATTTTTTATTCATAGAAAATTCCGAGGGGTGAACCGCGACCTGATATGCTGTACACTTACTTCAAATTGTACTTCCAAATATTTCCAAGTACTTCCAAATATTTCCAAGCAATTCCAAATATATAATAAGTAAAAATATATTTTTCTAGGTGGGTTTCACAAATAAAACAAATATATGTTTTGAGTTTTTTATCTTGATATATATTTCGGGTTATGAGCCCATCATCAGGAGTTACAAAAGAAAACCCCCCCTCCCTTACCTTATTCTACTTCTTCCTTCCTTTATTTCTAAGCCCAGGGATAATTCTAAGCCCTTAGTTAAACTCCTTTGTTCATTTGTCTATTAATACAATAACCAATACTGCATTCTTTCCCCCCATCATGTACGTTCCTCCCAATTGAACTTCACTTATACATTTGTTTCCAATTTTATATTTAGTTTTCTTTCGTAACTCCTGATGATGGGCTCATAACCCGAAATATATATCGAGATAAAAAACTCAAAACATATATTTGTTTTATTTGTGAAACCCACCTAGAAAAATATATTTTTACTTATTATCTATTAAAATGTTTCACCTAGAACCGACACCAAATTCTTTAAAGATTATAATTCCAAATATTTCCAAGTACTTCCAAATATTCCCAAGTACATACTTTCAAATATTTCCAAGTACTTCCAAATATTTCCAAGTACTTCCAAATATTTCCAAGTAATTCCAAATATTTCCAAGTACTTCCAAATACTTCCAAATATTTCCAAGTACTTCCAAAATACTCCCAAAGAGGTGTACACCTACTTCCAATCGCGGATCACCCCTCGGAAAATTCCATCTGTCAAAAACTGATATCCTACATCTGATCTCAACTTGTGACTCTATATACCTCGCATCGTTTGTGAAGAATTTTAAACTTTTTATTGTTTTTGATACATTCATAGTCATTATATCCACATATTCCCACACATCAGTCCAAAAGCAAACAACAAATATAAAAGAGTATTTTTTGATATTAATAATAAATAAACGATTTCAATTCTTTTATAATTAGAGAAATTAAAAAATACTTACGGCTTAAGATCTTTAGAAGCACGAACTGTCAATCTGAATAATTGATCATCTGTGGCCAAGTAATGTTTAGTAGAAGAAATGCAGCTATGCTCCATTAATGCGAAAGTTGGGTACAACCCTATTATTTCGAGTCCAGTAGGTAGCCGAATATCCAAGCCATTAACGTCCAAAATTCCACAAATTCGATGAATAATCGCTTCATCCTTTTCTATTATGCTTTCGTTGTCCAATTTTGATAAATAATGAGTTGTGAGAGGTTTCACAATAAATTCCTCAATTTCGCTAAAACGAAATACAAAATTTTATGTTTACATTAATAAATGATTTTTTAAATACCTCTAATTTTATTAATTGATTAAAGTTTTGGTGGTTGAATAAGTGTGAAATACTCTAGCACAGATCGGCTAATTAAGCCCGTTCACGCGAGGCATGATTTCGTGCATGGGTGTCTACTTTAGCTATTATATTTTTGCGACTCTATATTCTAGTAGTCTTAAGGGTGTCGTCACCACAGGGGCGTAGCCACGGGGGGGTCAGACCCCCCAGGGTCAGAACTCATGGGATGAGTAACGGCAACGACAAACCGTTTCTTATGGCAAACTAACCGTAATTAAATATATGTTTAATCATGAATTTAGTCTATTTCTTGAAGTACCCTAAAAGTACAGTTAAATTGTTCTCTAAAGGGCCCCTGTCGGGAAAGTTTTGGGGTAGTTTTGATTTCTTGATCCTATATGTTTTTTGGTGTGCTGAATCTGAATCTGACGTTTTCTAACAAAATTTCATGACGGAACATTGTCAAATGTGCAAAAAAAGGTAAAAAAAATCTCATTTTTTTGGAGATTTTTTGCTTTTAACTCGAAAACTATCTACTTTTAGTAAATAACCTTCTTTTCATAAAGAAAGTTCATAAAATTTACTACAAATTTCATCATGTAGGTTTTTTTCGACAAACCGTTCGCGCTCAAGCTCTAGCTGAAAATTGGCCTATTTTTTCGGTTTCCGCAAATCCCAAAAACTCTCACTTTTTTCGGTTTTTCCCATTTTGACCATGAAGGAGCATATTTTCGACAAAGACCATTCTATATATTTTTAAACTAGATCAAATTTGCTAGAATTCAAACAAAGTTTCATCTTAAATGGATAATGATAACTTGTGCCGAAATGAGGTTGAAGTTTTGAAAAACTGCAATTTTTTGCAAAAAATCGCAGTTTTTCCTTCAGAAAACCACTCATCCTAGAAACTTGATTTCTATCCCATTCTCTAGGAAATTGTGTTGACTTGAACGTTTACTTGGACCACTTTTTTGTTAAAACTTTTAGATTTATAGATATCCACCATTTTCATGGTCAAAATGGGAAAAATTCGTAAAAAGTGCGAGTTTTTGGGATTTGCGGAAACAGAAAAAATAAGACAATTTTCTATTAGCGCTTGAGCCCGAACGGTTGGTCGGAGAAAAAAACTAAATGAAGAAATTTGTTAGGAAATTTTATGAACTTTCATTTTAAATGGGAAGGTTATTTACGAAAAGTTGATAGTTTTCGAGAGTTGAGCAAAAAACCGCCAAAAAATGAGATTTTTTTTTACTTTTTTTGCATTTTTGACTGATTGTTTTTATAAAAAAAAAAATTCCCACTAAATATTTTGCTTTGTGGATTAACCCTCCCCCCTATGAACATTTTCTGGCTACCCCACTGCGTCACCATACATGTATTCGCCAAAATGCTAATCTTATAAGCCTCACGTGAAATGGTTCTAGAATGATATTTATAGTAAATTTACATTCATTTTATTTATTTAAGAAAAATGACTTCAACAATTAATTAGGGAATAATGTGGTTTTTATAAAAAAAAAATATAATATATTTGCTAATTTAAGTATTTTTTTTTTTAGTTGTTTATATCATAAAATATTGTTGTCAAAAAAAAGAATCATATACTTATATGTTTCAGTTCCAGGCCCTCTTTGGTCAAGATGGGATTCCAGTGATAAAAGTTGTTGCCATTTACCAGGACTGATTCTTTGCAAAAGCAAACAGCGCAGGGGAAGAATAATATGCAAACGCACGGGTATAGTTTTATCCATTTGAAGAACTCGGCATTCAGCCTAGATAATTAAATTTTTTCTATTAATCTTTACCTACATTCAAATAATGAAAAAATAATAATAAATTCTATTATAAATATATGTAATAAATTATTAGGATCTAAAATATTATTAATATCGATATATACATATATTATATAGTATATAGATATTAGACTGGTCGCTAAAAATTAAATTTTTCGACGCCCCCTAAAAAGCTTAGTTTTGATGAAAAAAGCGCTAGGTAATTTTTTTTATTATTAAAAACAACACGTACCACGCAAGACGATCTAAATTTTTTGGTAAAATCATGTTTTTTTGGAAATTTTTCATTAAATATTCAATAATAATAATTTATTGTTAATTGGATATTATTAACAATATTACATTATTATTATCATTATTTTCATCAATAAATTTGAACTAAATTCCCAAGTAAATTTCCTATCGATAAGTTAGCTAGGAGGTTAATGTACAATCATTATCTATATTTATGAAATTACCGACGCTTTTATACATCAATAGTTTCTATAAAAAATATGTCGTGAAATTTCTTTTAGTTGTAGGTACTCTAGAAATCATTGACTATAAAGTGTTGTTACGTTGTTACCATGTTGTTTAAATTTCAGGAAAAATACTATTTGTGATAAGAAATTTCCAAAAAAAAATTATTTTACCAAAAAATGAACTTAGATCGTCTTGCGGCCAGAGGCATAGACACGGGGGTGTTTTAATGAAAAAAAATCTCACTAAATATTTTGCTACGCCACTGATATAATATACTTTTAGAATAAATTAAAATTTCTTTAAAAGTAAAACTTTATTTTCTTAAAAAAATCCGAAAATGAGAAGTAAGGGGGGGACCCTTTGCATCACTTCACCATTTTTGGAGTGGTTCAAAAATTTAATTTTTGAGGAGAGATAAAAAAATAAATTTTATATTCGAGCTCTGTATTTTATGTAAAATTTCTATACTATTAGAATAAATTAAAATTTCTTTAAAAGTTAAACTTTATTTTCTTAAAAAAATCCGAAAATGAGAGGTAAGGGGGGACCCTTTGCATCACTTCACCATTTTTGGTGTGGTTGAAAAATTTAATTTTTAGGAGAGATTTAAAAATAAACTTTATATTCGAGCTCAGTATATTATATACAATTGGAAAAATATAAAATTTCTTTAAAAGTAAAATTTATTTTCATAAAAATCCGAAAATGAGAGGTAAGGGGGGACCCTTTGCATCACTTCACCCTTTTTGGAGTGGTTCACAAAATTTAATTTTTAGGAGAGATATAAAAATAAATATTATATTCGTGCTCAGTATATTTAATATAATATTAGAATAAATTAAAATTTCATTAAAAGTGAAACTTTATTTTCTTACAAAAATCCGAAAATGAGAGGTAAGGGGGACCCTTTGTATCACTTCACCCTTTTTGGAGTGGTTCACAAATTTAATATTTAGGAGAGATATAAAAATAAATATTATATTTGAGCTCTGTATGTAATATACTATTAGAATAATATAAAATTTCATTAAAAGTGAAACTTTATTTTCTTATAAAATTCCGAAAATGAGAGGTAAGGGGGACCCTTTGCATCACTTCACTATGTTTCGAGTAGTTCAAAAATTTCATTTTTTAGGAGAGATATAAAAATAAATATTATATTCGAGCTCTGTATATTATATACTATTAGAATAAATTAAAATTTCTTTAAAAGTAAAACTTTATTTTCTTATAAAAATTCGAAAATGAGGTAATGAGAGGTAAGGGGGGACCATATCTTTAATCGAGAATTATTATTTTTTTTAATTTCTTGAAGTACCTATTTGTTTTGATAAAAAAAATTCCACTAAATATTTTGCTTTATCGATTGACTCTCCCCCATGAAAATTTTCTGGCTACGCCACTGCTTGCAAGCCGTGTTGTTTTTAATAATAAAAAAAAAAAAATTGCCTCGCTTTTTCATCAAAAGTAAGCTTTTTAGGGGCGTCGGAAAAATTCCCCCAAATGTTTGAAAGTTTTAAGATTGTTTTTTAAAAGATTTGTATTTATTTTATATATAAATATAACGATGTAATTAATTTATTCTTATCAACTATTAAGTATTTAGGATAAAGAAATTTTGCAAAGTAAAAATCATTACCTTGTGAGCTCGGCGACCAGGACATGCTGGTGCACACAGAGGATAATTGCAAGTGGGACATTGGCCCTCTGTAGGTTTATAACATCCTAGACAAATAGGATAATATTGTTCGTCTTCGTGAAATTTCGGGCCCACTAATAGAGGTCCTTCAGCAAACAGAATTTCATCTTGCGATACCGGTCTTGTGGTTTGTAAAAATCGTCCCAACTCGGGTGAACGACATTCCTAGAACAGTTGGTCGTTAATCCCAATGCGTCAGTCGTTTAGCGGAGTTGCTAAATTTGGCTAAGGGTCAACGTTATTGAACAAATTTCGTCGAAATCATTATTTCTTCATTCGGTTAGAAATAAACTTGTTTAGGCATCACACGACTTTTAATTACAACCTCCCCTTTTTACAATCATTCTACTAATTTCACCTTCAAATTTAGTACACCGGAAGTAACTCTTTATCCTATTAATTTCAGATGAATGGTATAATATATAATAAAGATATTTAGAATTAAAGAATGCGTGCGAAATTTGAAAACGAGGTTTCTTTGCAAGCACAACTAGCAATTTATTAATTTATTTAAGAAATAGAGAAAAAATTCTTTACACATCTGGTCCCGACTCGCACCAGACGTGTTTAAAACTTTTTTCTCCCTTTTTCTCTAGTAATTTTAAATTTTATATAAAGCCACGTGTTAAGACGTAAAATTTAATAATTCACAAAAATTATTCTTTAGTGGTACTTTTTTGTCGATCTAACCAAGAAGACTAAATTTTAATATTAAAATATCATTTTAGTTTTCTCATACTGAATAGGTGAAATTAACGGCAGATTTGTTTGCCTTAGTGGAGCTACCCCCCCCCCCCCCCCCCCCTTGATTACGCACACACACCATGGATCTTTCACAAATGCAAAAATTCAAGAAGTCTTCGAAACTTGGAATATAAGTCATTTAAAGCATAATAAACACACTGTTAAAATTTGAAGACGATTTACCACACCAAACATGAAATAATTGAGATTAAAAATAAAAAATTTTACATATTGGGAAAGGATGGGAAAATGATCATTATTTTATTTTTTTTTCATTGAAGGACTTTCACCATCTTGATGAAAAACTAATATTTGTTAGAATAATATATTCGGAGTAACTTAAAAAAAAAATTGAAATTATTTACCTCGTAGTTTTGATAAAAAAAAAATAATAATATTTTTGGGCGATTATTTTTAGTAGAGGGTATATAAGATCAATCGCTTGGAAACGATCCATTCATAAAGGGGATATAGTAGTGTGAAAAGTACAATCGTTAAAAAAACATAACCTAAAATTTTAGCACCGTTCATATGTATAGAGTGGTTACGAGGCTAAAACTTTTTGTGTGGATTGTCGCGAAAGAACTTCCTTAAGAGCTTTTTTTCACAAAATTAAATTTTTAAATAGTTTAATCAATGTAATAAATACAAATTCAGTGATAAGATTTCAATGTTGGGGGTCACTCTGTGGACTGACCTTTCTTGGAATGACCAATGTGCACTCGATACACCACTGAGTGTACAAGAGCCTAAAAACAACATAAATCTCAATTTGAAGGAATTAGTTTACTACTACCATTCCAGGCAAATACATATGTATATATAAAAGTCGATGTGGTCTCAATTTGTCATTCGTTTGTAAGGTCCAGCTTACTATTAAACAAAACGAATTTACCTACATCCATTCGGTAATTGAACTCATAGTGAAATACCAGATAGAATATTTCTAATTAAAAAGATCAAATTTTCAAAATTCTAATCCCTAACAAATAATTATATATATATATAGGTAAGTATATATCTACTGCATTTTTTTCTAACTGTTTTAGAATCCTCATTTGTCTGATTACTTTTTGGATTTTAATATTTTTTAATTTAGTCGATAAAAAAGGCTTTGGCTTAAGAACGTAACTAGAGATTTGGGGTCCCCGAGCAACGGATTTACCTTCATCTAAAATGTAAAAAATATAATATTTTTTCTCCTCGATCGAAGGCCCCTATGACCGGCCCCGGGGCACTGCCACACTGTAAGTGTAGGTTTGGCGTCACGTGCAACAGATCTACCTTAGTCCAAAATAATGTTGTTTTCTCCCTATAATCTGACTCCTACACCAATAAACACACACACACACATGAAAACAATATTTTTTTTCAAAATTTGGTAACCTTTTGTCCTTTTAACCTGTTAATTTGATCATATCATTCTTGTTACTTTTTAAAAGCCTATTTTTGATAAATAGTCTTTCTATTTTGAAAATTAATTCAAAATAATACTTATAAATATATAATAATTTCCGTTACTTTATTGTTTTAAATAAAATATATTTGAAACATTCCTTGAATGGTCTGCAATCTTCTTTGTGGGTTTTCCAATGTTGCTTTTGATGTTCTTTAGTACAATAGAATACACTTTTGCATCCCGTGCACAAATGTTGTGCGTATTGATCACAAATTGGACAGTGAGGAACATTATCCATTTTTAAGTAATATAAAAAGCGAGAGTCAGAAGTTAATCCGATACTGATCACACCTTTTGGACAACTGCTCGGTAAAAGCGTGTGTTAAATGCGTAGCCCAGAGTAGAAATTATTAATAGATTGAGGGTCGAATATAACTTCATGATGCGTCCTCCAGTTCTCAAGTTGACTGTCCTATACAAAAAGAATGAAAACTTTTTTTTACTTTACCATACAGGGTATGGTCAAGTATTGTAATCGTGTGCTATAAAAGTGTTTTTTTTTGTTTGTTTTTTTTTTGCTTCCATTTTCTCGAAATATCTCAAAACGGCTGAAACTCTTTTGATTAAAAAAATTGAGTAAAACCATTGCGTTTTGGTCTACAAAAAGCCCGTATAAGTGAACATCGAAAAAATTATATTTTTCTAGATATATTAACTATTTTGTCAAAATATCTGAGTTAGCACGTACGTAACACGTGAACGTTGCCAAATTGTTATGTAGGTTGTGACTCTAGCTCAAAAACTAATGTGAATATCAAAACGAAATTTCATTGGCGTAGTTTTCATGCATTGATATTATGAGCTGATTAGATTTCGGTTGAAATCGAATCCTAAAATTAACGGTGGGGGGGGGGGGGGGGTTAAAATTACAATTATAAGATTTATAAACTAAAAAAAAACAAGAAAAATATAGTTTTTAATGAATTTGGTGTTGGTACTTGGTGAAAAATGTGAAACCTACCAAGTATACTTTATCCAACAATTTTAAGAAAAATACAATATACGGGGATTCTACGGTAACTGTGGCCCCGCGATCTTACGATGGATTCTTATAGTACTCACCAAAATAAGACGAAAATGAAGAATAACATTTTTTGAGATTTCTCTTAGTTTTCGAGATATCGAGTTTAAAAAATACTGTTTTTTGTATTTATTTTCTTTTATTTTTCAATTGTTTTTTATAGAAACCACGGAAACCGTAGTATCACGGGTTGCGTGTGGCGCCGCTATCTGACGACGGATTCTTTTAGAACTAGACAAAATAAGTAGGAAAGTAAAAATAAGATTTTAAACTACAAATTTAAAGTTTATGGACTGTGATGTCTCAAATTGTCTCAAGCTAACGCCAACCTAATCACCTAAAAGCCAGCCCGAAATGAAGATATACGAGCCGAACTGAATATATCCTTAACCGAACCGGCAACGACTTTTACATATTCGATTTTTTTGGGCATTTACTAATTCTTTTTTAATTAATATTCATTTTCTAAAAGAATCCGTCGTCAGTAGCGGCGCCACACGGAACCCGTGATACTACGGTTTCCGTGGTTTCTATAAAAAAACAATTGAAAAATAAAATAAAATAAATACAAAAAACAGTATTTTTTAAACTGGATATCTCGAAAACTAAGCGAAATCTCGAAAAATGGTATTCTTCATTTTCGTCTTATTTTGGTGAGTACTATAAGAATCCATCGTCAGATCGCGGCGCCACAGTTACCGTAGAATTGCCAAATATACTATTAAATGAACCTATAATAAAAAAGAATGTTATTGGATAAAAATACTTGGTAGGTTTCCACATTAAGATATAAAAAAATAAAACGAATTTATTTTTAGAGAATCTTTAATCTCGATATATATATTTCGGGTGACTAACCCATCTTCAGGAGAAACAGAAAGTAACTGAACTGGATAAGTCGAAATTGAATACAAGTCAATGGTAAAATTTATTAAAAAAAAAAAAAAAAAAAAAAAAAAGAATGTTATTATTACTTTCTGGGGCCAAAATTGGGGAAGGGAGGGGTTCAAAAAATAGAACTAATCAATATAAGTTTTAGACCCTTTAATCGATTTGTACGAAATTTCGCATATGCACCCAATATGACCTTATAAAAATCACTCACTATTTGAAATTGATAGTGACCAAAAAGAGGGTGGGAAGAAAACTGATAGCAAAATAGTCTCATCAGTTTGGACCAAACCGTTTTCAGCTTCATTCTTTTTACGGAATTGGGTCTCCTCTAGTCTCCATTATATTAATTTTAAATCAACGATAGGAATTTAGCAAAGTGCCGTGTGGGGCTGTTACCCCCTCACCCCTACTCCTAAGCAACCAGTTCTTGTGCTAAAATGTTTGTATTCCTAAAACAGAAAACTGATAAGATTTTGGAACCCAAATGACTTTGCAACTTGCACTTCGAAAACATATTTTATTAAGATTTTAATGTGAAGTCATAATACGGGCAAAACAAAAAAATTATAATTAAGTTTATTATTTATTACTAGTGCGCCTTTAGCTTTCTCAAATTTTGGATTGAATAAATTTATATTTGCCTCTGGTTACACTGACTCGATAGAACATAAATCCCTAAAACAAATGTCTGCATTTTTTATTAATTAATTAAGTAAGATGGCTGCTTCAACTCTCAATTATTTGACATCTAATTAATTAGAAATCACCTCTATATTAAATTAATTCCAATTATTCTAATGGTAAGTTTTGATATTCTATATATTTTTCAAAATAAATTTTAATTTTGTTTATGTTCACCTATTTTTGTTAAATGTTTCTTTGCAATATATAAGATACAAGACTATTTATTATAGTTTTACCTTTATTTAAATTTTAATCATTGTTTGACCTTTTCAACGATTATCAATCTCAAATTAAAACATAAAATTTAATATAAGAGTTCACATTGCCTAGAAGTAGACTTCGGTATTTTATATTCAATTTGAGAAAAGTCATTCTATTGCCCTTCAAATTTTGAAGAAATTCAAAATACTCAACTACTTACTTTTATTTAAATTATTATATGCAGTGCTGGATTAGGAAAATATGTTGCCCTAGGCAAAGATTTTACCTTGATTTGATCAAACTTAGCAATGTTAAAAATAAAGTGGTTTCACCTTGCACCAACACCACAATCTCTACTAATTAATGTTAGAATAGTCTTTGACTCTATCTGAAAACTGAATCTTAATTGACACAAAATCAAAGTTTCATCTGCATTTTATTAAAACAATTGTTTATAATTTTTTTCAGATTCATTACTCTCAATTATAGCTGGCTGCTGTGAAAACTGGTTCTCTCTCTTAAATACATTTGGTTTCTATTTTAAATTCATCTCTATCATTCAATTGTGTTCAATTGTGTTCAAATTGATGTCAAAAGGATACTCGGATCACTTACCATCATTATGCAAAGGTAGTAAGTATATAGTATATATATTTATAATCATTTCTGGCTTTGCTCCTTATTTTATTTTTTGATCAAACTTATGTTTATTTATTTTTTTTATTTATTTACCCTAGTTACTATATAGTTTGAAACATTGTGCTACTAGGGTAGGTTTATTAATACAATTTTACTTATAATAATTTTTGGTTCAAATTTACAGTACATGCCCGAATGAGGCTTCGGTACTTTCTTTTAATACATTGAAAGGTAATTTTTACTTTACAATACAGGGTATGGTCAAGTATTGTAATCGTGCATGAAAAAGTGTTTTTTTTCCTTCTTTTTTTCGAAATATCTCCAAAACGGCTGAAACTATTTTGATTAAAGAAATCATATCGACCCAAAATTAAGGGGGGGGGGGGGTTAAAAATTAAAAGTCTAGGCTGTTTGAGCAAACTCAACCAAATTTTGTATACATAATCAGTGGACCCCAAGAAGTCTAAAAATGCAAAAACTAACCTCCCAAAATGGGGGGGGAGTGTAGGGTCAAAAATGAAAATCTAGGCTCTTTTACCAAACTCAACTAAATTTTGTATACATAATCAGTGGGACCCCAGAAGTCTAAAAATGCAAAAACTAACCGCCCAAAATGGGGGGTCAAAAAATGAAAATCTTGGCCATTTACCAAACTCAACCAAATTTTGTATACATAACCAGTGGGACCCCAGAAGTATAAAAATGCAAAAACTAACCCCCCCCCCCTCCCTACATGATTATAAATAATTTTAGGGGCCAGGTTGTATGGTAAAGTCAAGTGGATGGCCACATCAGAACACGTCAGCTTATTTTGATTATATTTACTGATTCTATACATATGGTTAAATTCAACTATGTGTTGAAGGAGACAATAAAAGAGTGTGTCTTCTGCTGGAATTATAAATTTTATTTATTTATAACAACTATGTGTTTTAATTTTCCTCTTCCTCATCTTCATCGGTCGATGTAGCTCTTGATCCCCTGGCCCCTTCTTCTCTTTTCTAGATCGTCTTCATCCTTCATCCGTCTTATTCCATCATCTTCCAGCCTTCCCTCCTTTAACGTTTCTACCAGGTTCTTCTACAGCTTCTCTGTTCTTCTCTCTTCTCCTTTCTGTTCTGTTGTTTCTTCCTCTCTTATTCTTTTGTTATAAATATTTCAGCATCTGGCCCTTGTCCAGATGCGCCTCTTCCACTTGCTTATGTCCGATCTCTCTAGATCAGCCATACTCAAAGTGTGTTCCGCGGAACCCTAGGCTCCATGATACCCCTGTAGGGGTTCCGCAAGAATCTAGCAAACAATTCAAAACACCTCTCTCTGGTCGACCGTTTTGACGCGGCGTATCACGATTCACGAGGCGCAGCCGAACTTAGTCGCCACCCACCACAGTACACTTTGTTCATTCAAATGATTGGCATACTTTGTTAAGCCGACACAAACGGACTGCCGCTCGAGACAGAGCTACCGCTGCCTTGCCGAAAGGCGGCGTTTGGCTACTTCAAAGAATCTGATGCAAGCCATTTGGGTGAACGTACCGTACAATTTTACTATGCCGCCTCTGAGATTAGACGATATAGTTGTAAACAAGCGACTTTCGGCTCTAACTTCAAAACACAAAGTCGAGATTGTTTACACCGCATTTTTTGTATTTCTATTTTTATTTCGGCTTTTTATTTATCAAAGGCACCGACTCAAGTATTTTTGAGAATGCTCGAGATCGAGGCTAGGACTATAAAAGCGACGATCGCTCCTCGACACTCAGTCAGTCGACGATTAGCGTTCGGAGCGATAAGTACCTACCTGCTAGAAACGAAGTGTTTATTGTTCTACTGCTGTATTCTGATTGTATCAGTTTTGTACATTTCTTCTTTGGACTAACTCTTCTACGCAGTAACGATCGTGCATTATTTTGACCCCGCCATCCTGACATGTAACATTATTAATAAAGAAGAATGGAACGTTGGCTTAAAGGCGTTAAACGTGTTGCAACAACATCTTATAACGAAGCCGAATCTTCAAAAGCAGTACGCGCGGAGTATACAGCAATTACCGATCCAGACGATGATGCAACGACGTCAAGTTCCACGGTTTCAAAGGCGAAAAAGAAGTATGATGAATCATATATCAGTTTCGGATTTGTTGATTCCAACGGCTCACCTCTCTGCATGCTATGTAGTAAACTGCTTTCTAATAGTTCCATGGCACCTGCCAAGTTGCGCCGACATTTAGAAACTGTACACCCCGAGTCTAAAGACAAGAATAAAGAATTTTTTGTACGTAAAAAAGAACAGTTATTGGAAAGTCAAAAAACTATGATGCATGTAACCCATACTATCAATGAAAAGGCCACGGAGGCATCATATTTAGTTAGCTATCGCATTGCACAAGCAGGTGAAGCGCACACTATCGCTGAGAATTTAATAAAACCATGTGTGTTAGACATAACAAAATGTATGCTCGATGAAAAATCTGCAAAGCATCTTTCTACTGTGCCGCTATCAAACGATACTGTTTCACGGCGAATTCATGATCTGGCAAGCTACGTCAAACAAGAACTAGTTACACGTCTACAAAAAATACGATTCGTCTTGCAAATGGATGAGTCGACTGATGTCGCTGGTCTGGCTATCTTGCTGGTTATCGTGAGATATCCATATGAAAGTTCTTTTGAAGAAGACATGCTTATGTGTTCACCGCTGCCTACAAACACTACCGGAGAAGAAATTTTTAATAAAATAAATATATTTTTTGAAAAAAATAATCTCAGTTGGAATGATTGCATTGACATTTGTACAGATGGGGCCAAGGCGATGACGGGTAAGACAGCAGGAGTAGTGTCACGAATAAAAAATAAAGCGCCTAATTGTAGTTCCAGTCATTGTATCCTGCATAGACAAGCACTTGCGATGAAGCAAATGCCGTCAAATCTAAAATTAGTTATGGATGAAGCGGTAAAAATAATTAATTTTATCAAATCACGACCACTACAATCCCGATTGTTTTCATTATTGTGTGAAGATTATGGCAGCAAACATAAAACACTGCTGCTCCATACAGAAGTGCGATGGCTGTCTCGGGGTAAAACTTTAACAAGGCTACTTGAACTTAGAGCCGAGTTACAAATGTTTCTTTCAGATACTTCTTTTAATTTGAAAGACCGTTTGTATGATAAAACTTGGTTGTTCCGACTGTCTTTTATGGCAGATATCTTTCAAAAACTGAACGAATTAAATTTATCATTGCAAGGTAAACAGACAACAGTGTTCCAGGCCTGTAACAAAATAACTGCCTTCAAAAGAAAATTAGATTTTTGGATTATTTGCGTTGGTAAGAGAGAAATAGAAAGCTTTACGTCACTCAGTGAGTTTGTTAGCGATAACGACTCAGAAATGTTTCAAGATGATGTATTTGAAGAATTGGTACAATATCTCACTTCGATGCGCGCATCATTTGAGAATTATTTTCCCGAAGAACAGAATACAAAAATGAAACTGAATTCATGGATTCATAATCCTTTTTTACCTAACTTGCAAAAGCCCGAAAGTATGTCAAAGGACATATATGAATCTCTTTTAGAAATGTCATCAGACACAAGTATGGAGACACTGTTTAAAACGACGCCTCTCAACGATTTTTGGTGCAGAATCCGTGATGAATATCCAATGCTTGCCAAAATGGCTCTGAATATTCTTCTCCCGTTCCCAACAACATATTTGTGCGAAACAGGATTCTCAACCTATGCAGCCAACGAAAACAAAATACCGCAATAGACTGGACGCCGAACCTGATATGAGACTTCAACTGTCTTGTATCAAACCTGATATCAACCAATTGATGAAAAATAAAAAACAGTTTCATATCTCCCATTAGTTAGATTTTTTTTCTTTTTCAATATCTTCTATTATTATACTTGTTGTGTAAGTAATAAGTAACTGTTACATTATACTTTTATTATGCTTATTAATAAAGAATACACTTTTAATAATTATTGTTTTATTGTAGGGTTCCGTCAAGTATTTCGCTTTCCAAAAGGGTTCCGTCACCAAAAAAGTTTGAGAACCGCTGCTCTAGATAGTCCTCTTTTCCAATGTTTTTCTTAATTTCTTTATAGTAAGGGAAATATTTGGATTTTTTTATTTAATGTTTGATCTCCCCGTTTCTCCCCTCCATATATAGTCCGGCTTGTTTCTATCTATCCCCATTATTAGTTTAATATATTCCCCTTGTGTTTTTTCCACCTCTATTTTTTCTTCCCATCCCCATAGTTCAACTCCATACATTAGGATCGATCTTATTAGGGACTCGAAGAGGTAGAACTTCTTTCCGAATGAAGACATTCTCGTTCTTTTTATTAAACTCCATGTGGTGGATAAAATTCTTTTGAGCTTTTTCTTTCTGTTCTTTAATATGTTCGTTATGATTATTTCTTGCATTTACCCTGTAACCCAAGTACTTGATTTTTTCCACTTCTATTTTTTCTTCTTTCATAAACCAGTTTCTTTTCTTCTCCCTCCTCCCCTCTTCCTAAAACAAATTATTTTAGACTTTGATCAAAAATTATATATAAGTTTGAATAGTCTTTGACTCTATCATCAGAAGTAAACTGAATTACCAAACGAACGGACTGGTAAAGGAATAGATATATTATTTAGGAATGAGATTACATTTGAAATATTAATAAAAAAGTTTAACATGTATTTTCAATTGCTTTTATTTATACTAATAATGATATCATTTTGAGTATATTTCAATTATTAAATAAATAAATAATTCCAATGGATTGGTCATACACTATACATTGTTAAATAATTTGAATTTATATAATTTAAAAAGTTTTTATTTTGCCGAGAGTAGCAGAGTTGTTGATTCATAAAGAGAAACGAGCCAAGCCTTCGAAACTTTAGTTTCAAACAAATAAATAATATACATATATATGTCTGTTTATTTGCACCAAGCCGAGGACAAACTCTTTTGTTTCTCTTTATGAATTTATATTCTTAATTTTTTTCTTTTTCAATGAGTAATTGGTCATATTAAATTTTGAATTTTTTTCATAATTAATAAGAGTATTTAATTTACGTTTTAATAACTTACCGTTTTTCGTGATTGTGTTGTTAAGCACATGATTCAATTCATTTAAATTGTTCAATCTTTGATGAATAGTATTTAAAATATTTAGGGTACTGGTATTCAAGCTAGAATTTGTGTATTTAATCTCGTTATTAATCAATATATAATATATATTTGTTCTATATCTTAACACAAAATCAAGAGTTTTATCTGCATTTTATTAAAACAATTGTTTATTATTTTTTTCAGGTTCATTACTCTCAATTATGGCTGGCTGCTGTGAAAACTGGTTCTCTCTCTTAAATGCATTTGGTTTCTATTTTAAAGATCACTTACCATTATTATGCAAAGGTACTATGATTTGTTTTCTGTCTAGATTCCGATTCCCAGTATATGGACTGTTTATTTTGAAAATGGTGTAAGTCCACTTTTGAAAAAAAATGAGTTAATGTCAGTTTTAGTTAGAGATAGTTATCTTCTTTTCATATTTATAATATCCCAGTCAAAAGAGTACAAAATCTATCCTAATGAATTCGTCAAAATAAAAATATCGAAATATATACATATAAATACATTATCTCGAAATAACAGAAAATGTTCTTACACCACTTTCAAAATAAACGGTCCATATCTCAAAAAAGGAAAGTTGAAAAATATTCTAGTTCTGGTGCCAAAATGTTTGCATTTCCAATGCACAAAATTAATTAGATTTTGGGCTCGCTAGCTTTAAAACTTCTGGTTCAAAAAATGGAGAAAATATAATTTTTTCTTGAAATAATTAAAATATATACCTATAAATTTCTAAAAGATGTAAAGAAGAGACTTCGTTAAATTTTATATTCTTTAGGTATAGATGGAAATAAAAATGTGGCCAAAATCTTTGTGTAATATATTTAGCCTTCCACCGACGTTTCCAATTCTCACTGGAATCCTTCTGCAGGGCAGATGCAAGTTAACATTTGTTATAAGATTTAATATATGTTTCAGGCAAATTTGTTATAAGATTTAATATATTGTCGTCATTTAGTATGAACATTTATTATACAATTTTCCAAATCATTACAATCACACTTCGGGAACTAACCTAAAATTATGATTGGAATACTTTGGAAAATTGTATAATAAATGTTCATACTAAATGACGACAATTTGTTGGAAGATTTAATATATATTAATTAATCTGAGCTCTGAGGATCCGAAACGTCAGCAGAAGGCTGAATAAATATATTACACCCAGATTTTGGCTGGAATTTTATTTTCTTCGATACATAAAGAATATAAAATTTGTATTAGTTTATTATATTTAACACAATCCCGCCCCGCCGGCTCGATAATTTGTATATTCCTCCATGCGTCAGAGCTCTAATTCATGTTTTTTGTTTTTAGAGATACATGGGGTGACTGACTCAACTAGAACAGGCTATATATCTCTAAAATGAAAAAATAGAAAATATAGATAAAGGTAAAACGTATTTTCATGAATTTTTGTATAATGGTTCTTTATAAAAATAACTCATTCATTTAATACCATTTAACATAATTATTTAATATTTTTCTATATGTTTAACAATTTAAAAGAAATATTAGGTTGTTCTAGAGTCCAGATATGGCATTTGAACATGATCGACAGTAGGTACACGTCGCCAGATATGATAATCACTCATGTACCACCGGTGGTAAAGTGTTAAGCTTACCAGAGCAGGATTATCTGGCGAACATGCCGAGTCTTAAAAATTTTACTTTTTCCTCAATCAATGTCTATTATATCCTGAAGATACCTCAAATTGGTGAGAAATATCTCTTAAAGCCGACATTCTTGCATGGAAAAATATTAAAAGCAACTTATTAGATGTTTTTTCTTGGAGACAGACCGATAGATATGGAACTGAGGATTGAATGGAAGGCAATCCAAGGATAAATAAAAAGATGATTCTCAACAAAAGAAAATATAGTGGAACCATTTCTTTTAATACTTTTGAACCGACATTTCGTAGGATCTTCCTCCTTCTTCAGGGTTCAAAGGGCCAATGAAGGAAAATTATTACCTGCTATCTTCATTGACCTTTTAAACCCTAAAGAAGGAGAGAAGATCATCTGAAATGTCGATTCAAACGTATAAAAATAAAGGTTCCAATAACTTTTCATTTGTCGGTAATCATTATATATATCCTTGGACTAATTGGCTTTCATTTCTCTTCTTCGAAGTCGCATTCTTGTTTGCAGAAGTTACGTGACCCTCAGTCAATAGACTCCACACGCCCACAGATTTTATTTTGCGGATCACCGCTGTCCATTTGGAACGATTGCGGGCCACCGTCGAAGCACCCTGGAAGCTCGCGCCGGTCCCCTCCCTTATTTGATCGGTCCATCTGGCCGGAGATCTGCCCCTTCTCCATGAACCCTCAACTCTTCCCTAGATCACGATCCGCTCCAACCCATCACTGGCACGAGTAAGATGGCCAAAGTATCTCATAACTCTTGTGAGCACAATACTTGACAGACGCTGGTCAGCCCGCACTTGCTTAAGAATCGAGACGTTTGTTCGCCGCGCTGTCCAGGGAATACGTAACATTCGCCTCCAGCACCGAAGCTTGAAGGCATCAATTTTTCTACGGTTGACCTTCACTGTCCATGTTTCTGACGCATACAACATGGCAGGAAAGACCAGTGATTTAACTATTAGTTTTTTAGTGTTGATAGTTAGGCTGTTATCCTGCCAAATTTTTTTTAGTTTCGTCATCACAGATCTCCCCATCTGAACACGCCTGTTGATTTCATCGTCCCATCCGCCCTTGTTGGTTATCATGGACCTGAGATATATGAAGTGATCGACCACATCGTAACCATCGATTCTTCTAATGTTGGACATGTTATTTATTAGCTCGGTCGATAATCATGATCTTAGTTTTGGTATGATTTATCTCCAGCCCATACTCTCTGCTTACTCTTTCAAGTCTCCCAAGGAGCTGGACTAATTCTTCTTCCGAGTTTGCAAGCAGGGCTGTATCATCTGCATACCTCAAGTTAGTCAACTTCACACCCCCCACAGAGACGCCACCATTCCATCCCTCCAAGACCATCCGCATGACATATTCTCCATATATGTTGAAGAGAGTAGGCGACAAAATACACCCCTGACGCACCCCTCTGCCTATGCTAAACTCATCTGACAAACTGTTTTCAATCCGGACCACACCAGAGTTGTTGTCGTATAGACTCTTTATTAATAAAATCAGATGTTGTGGGACCCCCATTTTCCCTAAAATCTCCCAAAGTTTTGGCCATTGAAGGCTGTCAAATGCTTTGCAGTAATCTACAAAGCAAAAATAAACTGGAATATAGAACTCCCTTGCTTTTTCAATTATGAGTCTTATGTTCAATATTTGTTCGCGAGTTCCTTTACCTTTAACGAAACCCGTCTGGTTAGGTGGGATTTGCCAATCAACGTAGTACTTAAGCCTTTCATGGATGATCGACAACATTACTTTACTTGCATGAGGTATCAGAGCAATAAGCCTGTAATTATCACAAATGTTTTTGGTCCTTTCTTGTGTTTTGGGACAAAAACCGAACTCATCCAGTCATCCGGCCATTTTCCAGTTTCCCACACCCTGCTGCAAATATCACTAATTCTTGATATTCCTATATCTCCCATATTTTTCAGTATCTCTGCTGTAATTTGATCTCTTCCTGGAGATTTGCAGTTTTTTAATTGGTCTATTGCATGGGTTACTTCAGATCTTAAAATACCGGCCTCTCTCTCAATAAAAGGTGTTGTTGTGACGGGTAAATCTCCTTGATATAATGATTCACAGTAGTCCCTCCATATTTTACACGCACCCCCAATTGAGTCGCTAAACTCTCCATTGAAGTGAAGCTCCCAAGATCTGGAGCTAAACTCACGAGTGATTATTTTCAATGTCTTGAAAAGATCTTTAGAGTTGTTGTGCTCAGCTTGCTTTTGAGCGTTCGAGCATAATTCTTTATAGTAGTTATTTTTATCTCTTCGACATGCTGCTTGAATTTTCTTGTTCACTTGTTTGATCACGAATCCATTATTTCCATTAGATTTTAAAAGGCGCCTTTCTTCGATCAGCAGCATTGTTTCATCAGTAATCCAAGAATTTCTTTTCGTTTTATTTGATTTTATATCTACCGCACTTTTAATAAGATCTTTTGTTGTTGTCCAGATCTCATTAGCAGAAGACAATATTATAGTTATGCCTGGAGTTGTTGCAAGTTATTTTCTTAAGGAATTCTTTAGGGTTTGATATCTTGAATTTCGCAGAAATACTTTGGATGTTGCATTTTTTTAATTTCAGACAAAATTCTCCACATTCCGCGCCTGGAAACGTTTTTACATTGCGCATCGAAGACCTCCATCTCGTTCTTATGAGAATGTAATCAATTTGATTGCGATGGCATCCATTAGGGGATACCCAAGTGTAAAGGCGGCATTTATGGTGCTGGAATGTTGTATTTGTTATCGTAAAGGAGTTATCCAGACAGAATTGGATAAGTCTTGTACCTCGTTCATTTCTCTCTCCAAGACCGTATTTTCCTACAACATTCCTTATATGAACATCTTCATTAGTTGATCCTACTTTGGCATTAAAATCACCCGCGATTGTTATAATCTCCCGATTTGGTATGCTTTGAATCACAGACTCAAGCTCATTGTAGAATTCATTTATTACCTCCTCCTCAGCAGCAGCAGTGGGAGCATAGATCTGTATAATATTTAAAATGAAAGGTGTGGTGTTCATCTTCAACAAAATGATCCGGCTGTTTATAGGTCTATATGAAAACACGCATTTAGATAGTGCTTGGTCCACCACAATAGCGACTCCATTCCTCGACAGGGTGTCCTCTCCATTTAGTTACTCAGTTATTAAAAGCAACTTTTAAATATAGAATATCAAACCCAAGGAACTTCCCCCTTCTTGCACATATTCATTTCTATCCTCTTATTTATTTATTTTATTTGTTCTTTTTAGATTAATTAGTCTTCTCTGGTAATCTCCATCTCTTGGGAGCTGAGTGCACGCCATCCTCCATCATCTGCTAGCACTAGAATCTTTTCCAATGTAAGTCTCACTAATTGATGAATTCTTAATCCCGTATGACTTTGCCTAACTATAATAATTTTAAATTAATATCCAAGATTTCTTTTGAAATTAGCTGAATCTGAATAATTAAAATATAATTAATAATTTATACAATTAGAAAAGAGAAATAATCTTTTACTTTAAATGATTTCGTCTTAAAATCAAAAAAATTATAAAAATTTTATTTTTCTTAATACATGTTTCAGTGTGTGTGTGTGTGTGTGTGTGTATGTATTAGCCCCTCCCAGCACAAAAGACATTTGTTTGTCCATTTTCTGTTAATTTTTTTTACTTTATCCAATGGGAAGCATGGGTAAAGTATTGTAATCGGTCTCGCGCCAAGCGGGACTTCAAAAGGTCCTCAGGTAAAGACTACGGAACCCATGGACTCAATTAAGGTCACAAATTGTAGTATTCAATTAGATTGAATTTTAACACGTAACGATTTTGCCAAAAATTACCTGGGGTCTCGTCGAGAGGCCAAAAAGTGGCATTTTTTTTGGAAGTGCGTGGGGATGGATGGATGGATGGATGTTATCGTTTTTTTCGTCCACGATTTTTTCCACACCTTTGCACCGATTGAAATGAAATTGAAAACCTATTATTATTTTAACAAAATGAAGACCTGATTAGTTGCGAAAGAGTGTTAGGAATCGACAAAATGAGTGCTACGCGCGCAAAGCATGCTTTGGGTGAATTACTGATTTTAACTCAACAGAGCACCTGCCGTGATAGTATCTATAGAAAAGGGAAAGCACAGAGACATTTCTTTGATGAGCTAGCGAGTCGAGGGAGTCGGTGAGGGTAGAATCGTCAATTAGCGAGACTGCTCGTTTCTAAATTGCATCCAGGGTAGCAAGAGAATATTTGGAGGCTCCTCTCCATAGATGAGAGCCGTATTCGAGACAGGGGCAGATTTGGGCCTTGTAGGGGGCGAGAAGATGTAGGGGGATATGAAAAATCGCTTGGACCTGAATAAGAAGCCAATCTTCCTTGCTGCAGATTTCGCCACATAGGAAATGTGTTCATTTCAACACAGGTCAGATGCGACAACATGGACAGACTGTCGGATATTTTCAGGATATTCGAACCGAAGAGAATATCAGGGAAATTCTTATTTTCGCGCCTAGAAATTAGACAACATTGAGTCTTGTTTGCATTAAAGTTAAGTAAATTTTAAGAGCCCCATTTATTTAGTTTGTCTAGGTCGAAAGTGATTGTTTCGATTATTCGGGAGTGAGGGCTTGCCGTGAAGAGTGCTATCGTCAGCGTAACAATGAGTTGGGTTTGACGTTTGATCGATAAGGTCGTTTATGTATATTATAGGAAGAGAGTGGAGGAGATTACCGAGCCTTGGGGAACACCAGCATTTGTGGAGAAAGATTCTGATGACATTCCATCTACCACAACTTTGATACTACGGTTTGCTTTCTATCCATTTGTGAAGTGTTGGCGTGAAGCCAAAGGCTGGCAATTTGGCAAGAAGATTTTTGTGCCAAACTTGGTCAAAAGCTTTTGAGATATCTAGGGCTACAGCGAGGGTTTCTTTCCCGGTCTCTTAGAGTTTTGTTCCAGGTGTGAGTGACATAGGATAAGATGTCGACTGTGGAACGATATTGTCTAAATTCATATTGCCTATCGTGAATTATTTTATTATTTTCTAAGTTGACTTTTATCCAACCATAGTTGCTATGAATCGAAAAAAATCACATTAAAAATAGTCGCTACCAAAAATTTGTGGTTTTTAATTTTAAAGATTTTTCTAAAACAATTTAAAACCCTCTTATGTGTTCAGTTTGTCATGTTATTGCAATAAGCCCTTAATATATAAAATTATATATAGACCCTTTATTTCATTTTTTAATTACATACCAATTACAAATAAATGTCCCAAACATGATGTGTAAAGAAAAAGAAAATTTTAATATATTTTTTGTTATGTTTTATTATTTATAATAGTATTTTTGTATTGAAAAATATTGGAGAAAGATTTTTTATATGTTATAAATCATGAGTATTAATATGAATTATAATCAGCAGCCTAAAATTAACCTATATTTTTTATCTGAATGTTTTTCTTCACGCCATGCAATTTCTTTATCCTTGTTAACATTGAGATATTTTGATTATTTATTTGATAGTTTTACTAAATAGACATCTATTTGAATGTTTCATTAAATTGTAAATCTCAAACTAATAATAGCGAATCAATTCTCACTCACTTCTATTTAATTTATTTATTTATATTGAGTTTTGAGACTTGCCTTCATAAACAGTCTTAATATAAATATTTTATAAAAGTTCAATTTGTCGATAATAGCAGACTTGAAATTCCTAAAGAAATCACGTAAGATTGTCGACTTATAAACGCGAACTGTTGGGGCTCGATTCCCAAGGGGTGAATACAACATTGCTGACGTTTAATAAAAAATTATCCATAACATATTACAAATAAGCTGACGTGTTCTGATGTGGCCATCCACTTGACTTTACCATACAGCCGGCCCCTAAAATTATTTATAATCATATATTGGGGGGGGGGGGTTAGTTTTTGTATTTTTATACTTCTGGGGCTCCACTGATTATGTATACAAAATTTGGTTGAGTTTGGTAAATGGCCAAGATTTTAATTTTTTACCCCCCCCCCCCCCTCCCATTTTGGGCAGTTATTTTTTGTATTTTTATACTTCTGGGGGTCCTCTGATTTGATTATGTATACAAAATTTGGTTGAGTTTGGTAAATGGCCAAGATTTTCAATTTTGACCCCCCCCCCCGTTTTAGACGGTTAGTTTTTGCATTTTTAGATTTCTGGGGGTCCACTGATTATGTATACAAAATTTGGTTGAGTTTACTCAAACGGCCTTGATTTTTAATTTTTAACCCCCCTCCACCCCTCCTTAATTTTGGGTCGATATTCACCAAAATCTAATCAGCTCTTAATCTCAATGGACCAAAACTACGTGTGAAATTTGGTTTTGATATTCACACTAGTTTTTGAGCTAGCTCGTCGACAAAAATTTAGTAACGCACAGACTAAACTAACAACCAGACAAGCAGACTAACAGACATTTTGACAAAACAATTATTATCTCGAAAAATATAATTTTTTCGATGTTCACTTATTAGGGCTTTTTTGTAGAGCGAAATGCCATGGTTTCGCTCAATTTTTTTAATCAAAATTGTTTCAGACGTTTTTGAGATATTCCGAAAAAAAGAAGGAAAAAAAACATTTTTTTCATCCACGATTACAATACTTGACCATACCCTCTATGGTAAAGTAAAAACAAATTTATTGGAACGTCATTATTATCGTCATAAAAACCGACTTTTTCGGAGAATCTTTCCTCCTTCTTCATGGTCTAAAGGGCTCAACGAAGGAAACATACAGAATACTTCATTGAGCATTGCTCGAAATTTGCTCCTTCTTAACAGAAGCATCAATAGAATTGTTTTCTTAAATTAATTATCCTTGGGCTTCCTTCTATCAATTCTCCATTGATTATCAATAATATCTCGGATTTAGTAGAAGACAATCGCTCGTTATTTCTTTAGAAATATTATTTCATCCAGTAATTTAATAGAATTTAACTCAGCATTTAATTTACTTCTTTTTGTGAAGTTAGTAATTTCTTAAAATTAAAAAAATCGATTACTGGGTAGGTTTCTCTAATTATTTTTCTTACATTAGTTATTTTATTTTATAGCGGGATAAAAAATTGTTTTATATAATATTATATTAGGAGAAAAATTAATAAAAATAAATATAAATTATTTTTATTAAAATCAATAGGTAGGTATTTAATCATTTGAGATCATATTTCATATGGATATTTTATAAAATTTTGTTCACAATTGATTTTTTTTTTGTATACTATAGTATATTGATTCTTGCTCATAATAAATATTTCTTTTATTTCTGAAACCTACCTAGTAATCAATTTTTAATTTAAATTTTCTTTGCTAAATATGCTTCACCTTAAATCTTCACCATTTTACCTGCTTGAATAAAATTAGTTCTTTCTTTAAAAAAATTCAATTGTGAACAATTTTTTTACTTTACCATACAGGGTATGGTCAAGTATTGTAATCGTGCATGTACCAAACGCAACCAGATTTCGTATACATAATCAGTTGACCCCCAGAAATCTAAAAATGCAAAAATTAACCGCCTAAAAGGGAGGGGGGGGGTGTAGGGTCAAAAAATGAAAATCTAGGCCCTTGTACTAAACTCAACCAAATGTTGTATACATATTCATTGGGTCCACAGTAATCTAAAAATGCAAAAACTAACCCCCCACCCCTACATGATTATAAATAATTTTATTAAATATTAAATATAAGTGAGGAGCAAGGTTGTATGGTAAAGTCAAGTGGATGGCCACATCAGAACACGTCAGCTTATTTTTTTTAAATATCCATATGAAATATGATCTCAAATGATCATTAAATACCTACCAATTGATTTTAATAAAAATAATTTATATTTATTAATTTTCTCCATAATATAATATTATTTAATACAATTTATTTTTATCCCGCTATAAAATAAAAGTGCCTGGAGCATCGAGCGATGCTCGGTAACTGTTTGCCTCTAAATAGCTTAAGTTTCAAATTTCAAGGCCCTGCGACTTTCCGAAGTGGAGATATGAACGATTAAAATATTTATTTTGCGACATGACTAATTTACACCCCCTTCCTTTATTTTAATCGGATGAAAATTTATACACGACTAATAACTCATGAGACTTTACAGGCGCGGATCCAGACCTCTGTTTTTTTGGGGGGGGGGGGGGCGGTCGCCGGTATATAAGATCTACTTTTGATCTCGGAAGTGTGTCGCGATCGAATTGTCCAAGCGGGGGGGGGGGGGGGCAGAGACGCCCCCCCACATAGAACTTTATTTTCTTCAATTATAAAATTTAATGTTATTAAAAAAAAAAATTAAATGAACATATAAAACTTTTGATCTCCAATGCTTTGGGGGGGCGGTCGCCCCTATCGCCCCCCCCCCCCTCCCTGGATCTACGCATGAGACTTTATAAGTTCACCAATTTTTAGCGAAATCGTTAGAGCCGTTTTCGAGAAACCGATTCTATATATATACCTACTATATATATACATATATAGATATACAAAATTGCTCCTTTAATATAATAAGATAAGATAAGATAAGATAACCAACTAATTAAAAAAAATCGGTTGATTAAAAAATGTGCATTTTGTACAATATAGCACTAAAGATAGGTGTCAAGTATAATTGCTCCAAATCCGCGCCATGAGTTTGATGTAGGGCTTTTGGATGAGCCACTCTGTGTGTTGGCATCTCTGAACTTGAAAAGATGAGATGGCATGTTTTTGAAACAAAGAAGTTAGTTCATAGATGAAAGTTGTTAAATAATTGTTATAGAATATAGTCAAGTTATTGCTGAGTTATTGTTTGTTTGTATTTGGAATAAGAAAAGTTTTGTTATATATATATAGAAATAATCTTCAAGTTGTTATTAAATATTAATTGTTAAAACGAATTTATTAACTCAACTATTTCCCTCGTTTACCTTCGTCCAGGATCCAAATTCGAATCCCCATACCTTAATCTAATATTGAAGTAATTCGACATTAGTGGCATCCCTTGTGGGGATATAATCTTGCACATTTTAAATATTAAGATTATTATTATTAAAGATGGATTCTGTCGAACAGCAACGAATGGAAACCGAGTTGAGAAGCCTGAAGAGAGAGAGAGAGAGTGAATTCGCGAAGAGCGTTCACTAATATATACAACAAAATGAAGACATCGTTGGGAAATGAGAACACGCCTCGAGATCAACTCATTTTGGGATTTCGATTGGCTGAAGAAAAGTCTCAAAGACTAACAGCGGTGGAAAATCAAATAAGTAAGGTGTTTTATAAACTAACAGAAGACGAGGCAGAACTGGCTACCGAATTTGACCTCTGTGAAGAATATAGAGAGAAATAGACCGAATTGGTCTATTTTTATGAGAGGAGGACAAACGTGAAGTGCTCGGCTGGATTGGCAAGTGTTCAATCCGGTGGTACTTCACGAGAGCTTTCCAGAATAGAGAAGCTTAAATCCGATGACGACGTGAAGTGCTCGGCTGGATTGGCGGGTGTTCAATTCAGTGGCACTACACGAGACCTTCCCATAATGGAGAAGCTTAAACCCGATGAAGACGTGAAGTGCTCGGCTGGATTGGCGAGTCTTCAATCCAGTGGCACTACACAAGAGCTGCCAAGAATGAAATTCCTTGCAGCGACTATAGGAGCTCTGAATCCAGCTGATTTAGGCAGCAGAGGTTGTTTGTTCTCCGCGCCATTTAATAGAATCTCGATGGTGGGAGGGGACGTCATGTGTGAAGTTACCGCGAAAAGACTGGCCTACTAACAACGTTTTGTTGCGAGAGGAGAGAAAACGGAAAAGAAGAAGATGGAAGAGAAGAAGAAGAATTAGGGATCCGGCAAGATATCGGGAAGTGAAGTGAGTATTAAAAGGTTTACCTTTTAAGGTGGGAGTGTGTCAAGTAGAATTGCTCCAAATTCGCGCCATGAGTTTGATGTAGGGCTTTTGGATGAGCCACTCTGTGTGTTGGTATCTCTGAACTTGAAAAGATGAGATGGCATGTTTTTGAAACAAAGAAGTTAGTTCATAGATGAAAGTTGTTAAATAATTGTTATAGAATATAGTCAAGTTATTGCTGAGCTATTGTTTGTTTGTATTTGGAATAAGAAAAGTTTTGTTATATATATATAGAAATAATCTTCAAGTTGTTATTAAATATTAATTGTTAAAACGAATTTATTAACGCAACTATTTTCCTCGTTTACCTTCGTCCAGGATCCAAATTCGAATCCCCATACCTTAATCTAATATTGAAGTAATTCGACAATAGGATTCAAATCTCTTAGTTAAGTATAAAAAAAATTGTCCCTTGTCTATTAGGAAATATAACTTAAAATAATCAAAAGAGTACTTTTTAATATAAATTTAGTAAAAAAGTACTTTTTTAATTAATAAAATAAACATTCAAATAATGTTTCAGTTTGATTTTATTAAAATTAAATTATTTCAATACATAGAAAATAATTTATTTGAAAACATTTAAATAAAATATTACAAGTATAATTTTCCTGCTTTCCTTTTGTTAATTTGTGGATTGGCCGAATTGGGTTGTCCATCTGAAAAAAATAAGATTGGAATTAATACACAATATTTTATCAAATAGGAAATAGAAAAATATTTTATATGACGAATTAGAATTATATTAAAATATTTAATTTTAATTATATATTCTAATAATTTTATTTATTTCTTTTACAGATCACTTGCTCATTGAATATCCAGCTTACTGTTCATCTTCAAGAAAATTTATTATCTATTGCTATGTATAACTATAAATAGTCGAATTATATATTAATATGTATATATGTTTGAATAATAATTAATGTGTATAATAATAATATGTATAAAAAAAAAATTGAATAAATAATATTTATTAAAAGAAACCCCCTTTCATTTCAAAATTCCTAATGAGATCCTTTGATTTATAATGAAACACGGGAGTGGGCTGCCAAATTTTGAACAACCGGCTCGCTATTATTTCGAAGCAAAAAAAAGGGTAAATGAGTACATTGTCTTCATTTATTTTTGTACAGTTAAAATATATAATATATATAACAAAACAAAACATATTTTGTATAAGCATACTATTAAAAAGGCTTATTTTATGGTTTTAGGGGTAATTTAACAAGCGGCTCGTCGAGTTTCAAAAATTTTAACAACCGGCTCGCGCGAGCCGGACCGAGCCGGTTCCAGCCCACCCCTGGTGAAACATATTAAACACAGGAATTATTTAACGGATTATAGTTTTTTATTTATTTATTCTCATCCGTACCCTATTTGGGTTTTGGATTAATTTATACATACATTTGCCATTTTCACACAATCAATTTATTTAAAAACAATTTTTACAGAATAATTTATTCTAATTCAAATTGTATTCTTTCTTCATTTTTTTCTCTTCATCTTCTCTCCTAGTTTCTTCCCCGTCCCCGACTCGAATTTTCTCTGCAATTTATTTATTCATTTTCTATTCATACCCTGCTCGGGTTTTGGATTCTTACACCTTTACTCCTCTTATATCACTAAGTTTGCAATTTTTTCAACTTAATTATATCCGTTATATTATATTATATCTTCTTTCGCTTCTTCTCTCTTCCTATTTCTCCCTGTCCTCTACACCGCAGCTTCGCTCTCTTCCTCTTCTATCCTCTCTGCCAGTCTTAACATGTTGTCGTCTATTTTTCCTTTCAACCCTGCCCACCAACCTTTCATGTCCTTTCCCATTCTATCTTTGAATCTTTGGCATTCCTCAGCATGTGTCGGCTTTTCCACTTCTTGTTTGCACCAGTTACATAAGTGGTGTCCATTCTTCCTTTGTTCCCCCTCCAAATGTTGCCACATCTTGCTCTGGCCCATTGAATTTTATTTTTCTCCGCTCTCTCCTCGAGGCAATAGTTCTCCAGATCTGATCACTCTTTCAGGTGTTTGTAATACAGGCAATAGATTGATTTATCTATCCTGGACCAGTCTTCCTATAAATTTTGTTCTATATCTGTTTTTATTAGTTGTTCCGCAATGCTTATGAACTCCTCATCTTCTTTGTCCAGCACTTGTTCCACCCCATGTCCCAAACTCTCGATCCTCTTCTTCATGTCTCCTGCCCAAGCTGTCCCCATCCTGTTTTTCAATCCCCTTAGAATGTTTCTGAGACACAGCAACGGCCATCTTTCTTCGTGCATATTTTTTATCTTAACCAGGTATTTGAGCATTCTCTTTAGAGCAAGTGATTTTATTTTCCTTCTTCCTAGTTCCTTCTTCCAGATATATCCAGGGGTGTTTCGAGATACGCCCATTATCATCTTCATATACCTTCCTTGGACCTGTTCCACTTCCTCCCTTTCGTTCGATCCTCAGATTTCCACCCCATAGATCAGTACCGGCCGAATCAAAGAGTCGAACAGTAAAAAAAAATTTCTTATACTTTCCAGTAAGCTTCTTTTCATTATGCTCCACGCTGCACCTATTATTTGTCTTGTTAAACTGCTCCACGATGTGACCTTTCTTGTTGTTGTTTTTTGTGAAAATGACGCCAAAGTACTTGTATCTTTTTACTTCTTCTATTTCTTCGTTATATATTTTCCAAGTGTTTCTTCTCCCCTCTTCCTTGCTTTCTGAACCTGATAATTTTCGATTTATTTGTGTTGATTATTAACTCATTTTTTACGCATTATCTTTCTAGATCTCTAAGCATTTCTCTTAATTCCTCTTCATGATCTGCCATGACCGCCACTTCATCCGCGAACTTAATACACTGTATCTTTCTGCCCTCTATCACAATGCCGAGGTTTTTCCTCTCCCATTTAACGGATTATAGTGGTGTTTTCACAAAGTGTATATATGTACATATATATATATAAAAAATACAAATCTTTTATAAAAACAATCCAAAACACGTTTATTCAAAGTCATTGGATTGTTTTTTTATAAAAGTTTTGTATTTTTTTAATTTATAAAAACAATCAATAATTTATATATATATCGGGTGCTTTTTTTAGAGGTATAGAACTTCGAATTGAAATAAAACACAAGAAAATCGTTTCAATGTCCATCAATTTGGCTTTATTGGAAGGATAATTTTATGCCATTAATGTTTAAATATGATTTCGGGCATGTGGCCGCCGCGGCTGGCTCGAATAAATCCAATTCTACAGGTCCAATTTTCAACCACTTTTTCGAGCATATGGGGCCGTATGTTGGCAATAACGCCACGAATGTTGGCTTCCAAGTCCCCTAACGTTTCTGGTTTGTTGGCGTAGACGAGCGACTTCACATATCCCCAAAGAAAATAATCCAATGGTGTCAAATCACACGATCTTGGTGGCCAATTGACAGGTCCATTCCGCGAAATTATGCGCTCATCGAATGTTTCCTTCAATAAATCGATTGTGACGTGCGCTGTGTGGCATGTAGCGCCGTCTTGTTGGAACCACAACTCATCCACATTCATGCCATCCAATTCGGGAACAAAATAGTCGGTTATCATGGCTCTATACCGGTCTCCATTAACGGTAACTGACTCTCCAGCATTATTTCGGAAGAAGTATGGCCCAACAATGTTGTCTAATTTCTAGGCGCGAAAATAGAGATTTCCCTGATATTCACTTCGATTCGAATACCCTGAAAATGTGTGACAGCCTATCCATGTTGGGCGTCTCTGTCGCATCTGACCTGTCTTGGAATGAACACATCTCCTCTGTGGCGAAATCTGCAGCAAGGAAGATTGGCTTCTTATTCAGGTCCAAGCGATTTTACAAACCCCCACAACTTCTCACCATCTACAAGACCCAAATCCGCCCCTGTCTCGAATACGGCTCTCATCTATGGAGAGGAGCCTCAAAATATTCTCTTGCTACCCTTGATGCAATTCAGAAACGAGCCGTCAGGCTAATTGACGATTCTACCCTCACCGACTCCCTCGACTCGCTAGCTCATCGAAGAGATGTCTCTGCCCTTTCCCTTTTCTATAGATACTATCACGGCAGGTGCTCTGACGAGATAAAATCAATAATTCCCCCCAAAGCATGCTTTGCACGCAGCACACGTTTTGCCGACTCCCAACACTCTTTCGCTGTCAAATTGGAAAAGTGCCGGACCACTTCATTCGCGAATACATATATCCCCATGACTTCAAGGAACTGGAACTCTCTCCCAGCCTCTATCTTTCCCAGCACCTATGATCTTCAAACCTTCAAAACCAGGGTGCATAGACACCTGCGTCTACATCCTCTCTCTTAATCAACTTTCCCTTCTCTTCGGTAATGCAAGGGTCTTTCGAGATCCATAGGGGCTACATCTTTACTGGTGCACCCCTTCTTGCATTCGATTGCATTAAAAAAAAAAAAAAAAAATGACTCCACCAGCCCATAGAGCACACCAAACAATCAGTTTTTGTGGATGTAATGGCGTCTCAAGGGTCTCATGTGGATTCTCTTCACTCCAAATGCGGCAATTTTGCTTGTTGACGTAGCCATTCAACCAAAAATGAGCCTCATCACTGAACAAAATTTTTGCGATGAAAATCAGCATCGAGATCAATCTCATTTTCGGCCCATACACCAAAATCACGACGCATTGCATGGTCTCGCGGCTTTAATTCTTGCACAAGCTGGATCTTGTAAGGTCGCAAGCCAAGATCTTTGCGCAAAATCTTCCATAAAGTTGATGGACAAAGCTCCAATTGCTGTGCACGGTGGCGAATCGATTCATTCTGGTCCTCTTCAACACTTTGCTCTACAGCGGCAATTGTTTCTTCGGTGCGCACTGTTCGACGCTCCTGCGGATGCGTATTATCACATAGAGTAAACGTAGTGCGAAAACGATCCATGGTTAACCGAATTAATTGCTCTGATGGACGATTATGTCGACCATAAAATGGACGGAGCTTGCGGTAAACTTCGCGAACTGAACCATTATTTTCGAAATAAATTTGCACGATTTGCAAGCGTTGTTCTTTTGTCAACCTGTTCATGATGAAATGGCAAACCAAACTAAATATTAATCACTTGACAGCTGACAAAATGGCCGCCAGTTAAAAAAGTGATGCCAGCTTAAAGTAAACAATTTAGTTGGATATAAAACTTGGTAAGTTATAAATTTAATACCAAAGAACGTTATAAATTTTCTTTTAAATCAATTGAAGATCGTTGTTCATCCCTATAGCTATGATTTAAGCAACTGTTATGGAACTTGATACCCGATTAGAATTCAAACACTTTTGTCGGCGAAGCCGTTTGTACCGAACTTGGCCCCTTTTTCACATTTATGTTTTTGGACAGATATCATTAATTTTTGAAAAGTTTTATCTTTTAATTTATCTAAATAATTACCATAGAGTATATAGAGAGGAAGGCTCCATAAGGGCCCTATGTATTTTAGCGTATACGAGTTACAGAGCTCTCTTGGCGGATCACTTTGTGAAGCAAAATGGCGGGAACCGCTCCGACCGAGGCAAATTTTGGTGACGTCACACAGCGGATGATTCAAAATAATTTATCATGAGTAAAAAATGAGCTTATATACTGGGTGATTCACGGTCGATGGGACGTTATCCGTTTTATGTAAAACGGAAAGTCGGATTTTTCTGAAAATTTAGCACCTTACATTTTCTTACCTGTTCTATCAATCTAAAATATTTTCAGCATTGCGATGTTTCGGCTTCCATCGAAAAGTCGCAGCAACTATATTTTTTTTAGATCGATAGAACAGGTAAGAAAATGTAAGGTGCTAAATTTTCAGAAAAATCCGACTTTCCGTCTTCCATAAAACGGATAACGTCCCATCGACCGTGAATCACCCTGTATATTAAAGAAAAAAAATTATTAATTGTTTTGTAATTAAAATAAATACAAATCTTTAAAAAATGTTTAAAACGTATATGTAGGTATATAAAATAAAATCGTACTTTTATTAAAAAAAACTTTAGCAAATAATTTAAATAAGATTCAGGGACTTTCAGGAACTAGGAGGAAATTCATATATAAAATAAATACTTGAAAATAATTTAAAATTAACCATTTTTTTATTTAAACCAAAAAATGACATTACAAATATTTTAATAAATAAATACAATCTTTTCAATGGAATTTTTGTGATTCGCATTCGCCAACATTAGTTGTTTGAGGAAAACCATTGAGAAAACCTTCAAAGAATCACCTAGACACCTAAAAAATATACAATATTTTTAGTTTATTTTCTGAATGAAATGATCTTTTTTTTATTAAATTAAAATAAGATATATCTATTTACCTATAAAATATAGGCTATTCTTTATTTTAATAAAAATATATGTTGTCGGCTTCTGGCACAAAATCTAATCAAGAGCCGGTGTTTGGAGACCTGATGACGGACGGCTTTAATGTGTTCATGGATATCAGCAAATTGACACCAGCGTTTAGCTCTATAATTAAATTATTCAAGAATTAACATATAAAAATCAAAGAAAAATAATTATTAATTAATTTTATATAGGTTACTTACATTTCATTGTTTTTAGGTCGTCCAAAAAAAGTATGTTCTTTATCTGATTTTCTGTCGCGAAAGCAACCTTTCACACAACATTGACTTTGAGAACTAGCCATATTTAATTATATTTTAATCGATAAATGTGTAAATGGAAAATTTTCTAAATGAACGTTTGATACAAAGCATGGGGAATCTTTCATCTATGACGAAAACATTGAATGTCATGTGACATACCATATGTTCTATGAATGGCTCTTAAGAAGACTATAGGCCCGGCTAATGTCGTAAAGTAATGCTTTTTACCACTAACCAAGGTAGATGGTAAATGGAGCCACTGGGATGGCCAATCAGATGACAGGTACATTCAGTGGCTGTCATCTGATTGGCCATCCCAGTGGCTCCATTTTACCATCTACCTTGGTTAGTGGTAAAAAGCATTTACTTTGCGACGTACAACCGGGCCTAAGAGTTTGAAATCGACTAACTAGAGAGCGCTGTTTCCAGATACGCGAGCTTTCCTCTCTATATACTCTATGATAATTACATTTTAACATTTATATTAATAATGATTAAATATATCTCATAAAATTTCTGTTAAAAAACCAATACATTTCACCCCTTCATTTAGGGCCACGAGGAAGGGAAAGTTTCGGTTTTTCAATTTATTTATTTATTTTATTTATTTATTTATTTATTCATTCATAATTCTTACAATTTAACTTTACACAATGCTCTGATGCAGTTTGCCTCATATGAGCAGTAAAAAATAATAATTAACATAAAACAAAGAGGAGAAAAATAAAAACAAGTGTGTGCGAAAAAGAAAGAAAGAAAGCTCCAGCGAAAGGAAGTTGAGAGGAAGGTGAGAGAGCCAGCAGGAGAGAAAAGATACACCATAAAAGAGAGATTATTGGATAAAAATACTTGGTATGTTTCACATTAAGATATAAAAAAATAAAACGAATTTATTTTTAGAGAATCTTTAATCTCGATATATATATTTCGGGTGACTAACCCATCTTCAGGAGATACAGAAAGTAACTGACCTGAATAAGTCGAAATTGAATACAAGTCAATGGTAAAATTTATTTTTTAAGATAACAAAAGGGTAAATATTTAAAATTAGTGGAGGGAGAAAAGGTAGGAAGTCTACTTTGGATTAATTTTGAATGGCCTTTTGAGAAAAGAGGATTTCGAATTTGAATACAACTCAATGGTAAAATTTATTTTTAAGATAACAAAAGGGTAAATATTTAAAATTAGTGGAGGGAGAAGTCTATTTTGTTTAATTTTGAATGGTCTTCTGAGAAATGAGAATTTACACACAAAACAAATTTGCAAATATTTAAAGAATGTAATCAATGATTGTACTTTTTTTAACTTCTAATTGATTATTTAGTATAT
This sequence comes from Forficula auricularia, assembly GCA_024734495.1. Lineage (NCBI taxonomy): Eukaryota > Metazoa > Arthropoda > Insecta > Dermaptera > Forficulidae > Forficula > Forficula auricularia. The sequence continues at coordinate 17,518,898 of JALMQS010000128.1, forward strand.
TCGTTTTATTTGAGAGAGCTAATTTTATTTCGGTTGACTCTAAAAAATCTAAACGTAAGCCCTTTCTTTCGAAATGTAACGGAACTAGGTGGCTAATAGAAGAGGTGTGTTTATTCAAATGTAGATGATTGGCGAAGGTAGAAGTTGATTCCATATTAATATCATCTGATCTGCTGAGACTATTAAAGGCTCTTTCATGTTCCGAGTAGCGAGTTCTAAAAGAGCGTCCAGTTTGTCCTATGTAGATTGCGTCGCAATTATCACAAGTCAATTTATATACCCCTGATTTATCTAATTTATCAATTTTGTCTAATTTATTATTAATTAGCTGTGAACCTAAAGTGTTTTTATTATATAAAGCAGGAGTTATACCAGACGTTCTAAGAGTTGAAGCTATAGGGTTTGTAACATGGTTCGAAATGAAGGGGAGTCTTTTAAATATTTTAACAGTTCCGGAATTTAGTGAGTGTGTGTGAGAGATACTTATTTTTTGATTAATTTTTTTGTAAATTTTATTAATTATCAGTTTGTTGTAGCCATTATTCACAGCTATATTATAAATTATATTTAGTTCATTGTTAAAATCTGAAGTGTCCATTGGTATCGAAATAAGTCTGTAGATCATCGAATAAAAAGCGGCAAATTTAGTGTTAGTAGGGTGGTTAGACGAAAATGGAATCACTGTGTCTGTGAAAGTATCTTTTCTAAAAATTTTGTAATTAAGTTTGTTTTTCGAAATAGTTATTTGGAGGTCCAAGAAAGAAAGGGTTTTATTTCCAATTTCGGAAGTGAATTCTATATTAGAGTGAAGAGAGTTTAAGTAATTTTGGAAAGAGCTCAATTGTCTAAGAGTACCTGACCATATATGACAAAAATATCATCAACGTATCTACGCCAAAATACAATTTGTTTAGCAAAGGAATTATTCGGACCGAGAATTGTTTTTTCTAAATTAGCCATGTAAATTTCAGCAAGGAGAGGACTGAGCGGGCTGCCCATTGCTAAACCATCGGTTTGCCTATAGAATTTATTATTAAAAATATAATAGTTCTGGTTTATGCATAGGTCTAATAATTTAAGGATTTGACTATTATGAAGAGGATCTTTAATATTCAAATCAATCAGATCGACTAATATTTCTTTTTATATCTTAATGTGAAACCTACCAAGTATTTTTTATCCAATAATTTTAAAAAATGTTTCACCAAGTACCAACACCAAATTCCTTAAAAACTATAAAAGAGAGCTCCAAAAAAGAGACGCTCACTCCCGAGACCCGCCCCCGCGAATACATGCCAAGAGACCACGATTGAAGATAAGTGATGATGAAGATGAACGGGTGAATGAAGGTACCCAGATAGCAATTTAAACTTGAATCCAACTTGCAACAAGTTTGATGTGTCAAAAGTGGAAGCTTGCGGCAAGTTTGTCGTGGCAAGTGTATACACTTGAGGCAAGTTTGAATCAAACCTCCTAGTTTCCCAGTGACAAGCCTGCATGTTGATTGTTTTTGCAAAGTATATGCAACTTTGACATAACATGCTTGCATGTTGTTTGTTTTTGCAAAGCATATGCAACTTTGTCTTGATATACTTGCAGGGTGTTTATTTTTTTAAAGTATATGCAACATTGACATAAGTAAGTTTAACCTACTAAAAGAAAATCGACTATAATTTAAAAAATCAGTTATTTACTTATTGTTCCTTGGAGAATGTCATCTTTAGGTGAATACCATCAATAGACGATAGGTGCTTATACCTTATTGGCTGATTCATTGTTAAATTAGAAAGAAGTAAATATTGGGCAGGAAAATACAAGGGAAAAAAATAACAAAAAACAAACCATTGATTTAATCTTTTTTTAATCCTTTTTATTTTATTAAAATTATAAAAAATCAAATAATAAAATATAAAAAAAAAACACTTTCTCTTTGTCATTTCTTAAATCTTATTTTGTATTTGACCTTTATTTTCTCTCTCTAGTCTGAAACAAATAAACAAGATTACTATATAATATTTAAGACATAAAATTATTAGTGAATTATAGAGTTTTGACAAACCATCAGATGCTGCAAGGAGCACTCATATATGTAATCTAAAACTTACCTTCTTGTTGAACTTCCCTATGGATAAAGCAAAAATATTTCAGTACAGTAGATATAAAAATAGAGATTTAATAGAAGAATCCTAAGTTCAAAAAAATAAAAAAACATTAAATTATAGATAAATACCTATATTATAAAAGTGGAAAACTTACCCATAACCTCTTTCTCTGTTATTTATTTAGATTTCTTGAAAAATAATATGTATTATCATATATGTATATAAAACTATTGATAATAAAATAAGGATTTTGGAGCTTATATGTCAATGTATAAATAAACTGATATTTCTTTTATTTCTTATATATTTAGGTATATAAGTTGTTTATTTTGAAAGTCCATTCGATTTTCGAGACATGTAAGCCACACTCTAGAATTAAATAAAAATAATTTTAATTTTAATTTATAATAATTTTAATAATACCTCGCAAGTATTCCGCCCGTTTGAATTCTGGATTAAAAAAGTAGTTACTTTTTTAGGAAATGCTTATAATTATATTAAAAATAAACTAGATTGACAGTTTAACGGTTAAACATAGACTAAACCATTAATATATTTGTGGCTAGATGGCGCCAACGAACAAGCAAGTAAGCAAGTTTGTAGCAAGTTAGATAAAAACTTAATAATTCACCCTTGAACATTCAAGATTGCTGCAAAATTACCACAAACTTATCTTGTCATATTTGACATGACAATTTAAATTCAAACAAAAGTTAAGTTTGCGGCAAGTCCAATTGCTATCTGGGTAATGAATTCCACAGTCGGGCAGCAGTGACAGTGAATGACCTATTCACCACCTCGGACCGGTGACTCGGGATATGAATACGATTTGAATCAGCCCGAAAAGCCCGATTATGTATGGATGATTTAAAAGTGAACATTTTATAGATGTATTCAGGCTGATGTGAAATGAAGGTGCGATGCAGGAATTTGCCAAGCATGTAGAGACGCCTTTGGGTCGCCCTAAGCCAACCAAGTCTGACATAAAACGGGGAGACATGATCACGTCTAGGAATGTCATAAATAAATCGAACGCATGCATTCAAAGCCCGATCAAGTAAGCCCGCAAGGGTCCCAGAGACGTCGCCATACACGAGGCAGCAATAGTCCATGGTTGGCAATATCAAAGAATTGATGAGATGTTTACGTGTCGAAAATGGAATGAGATGCCTGACTTTAATGAGTTGATGGAGACCCCGAAACACTCGTCGACTGACCGAATTAATATGTTCCTCCCAGGTGAAGAATCGGTCAAAGATGACCCCGAGATTAGGGACACACTCGCTATATTGGTCTGGTGCCCATTTACACTTACTCTAGGGGGGTCACCTCCAGAAAGCCTCCTGACAAAAGGACGACTACCAATAATCATGGCCTTGGTTTTTCCCTCATTAATTGTTAAATAGTTTTCGCGGGCCCAGGAACAGATCGCCTCTATATTTTTATTCATTAAATTAACCGCAGTTTCCACTCCATCGGGGGGAAACGACAGATAGACCTGTAGATCATCCGCATAAAGGTGATAATTGCAACTCTCCAAGCAGTCGGGCAGATCCGAAATACAAAGGGAAAAGAGAAGCGGGCCTAGAACAGAGCCTTGGGGGACCCCCCTAACGACAGGAAGACAGGATGATGATACTCCATCGGCCCCAGCAACCCTCTGGGATCTACCAGTAAGATAAGAAGCAATCCATGAGAGAACACTATTAGAAAAATTAAACCCAACCAGTTTTCTAATCAAAAGTTCATGATCAACACAATCAAAGGCCCGGCTAAAGTCAAAGAAAACAAGCAAAGTCAATCTCTTCCGATCAATAGCCCACCTAATATCCTTTTACTCCTTTATTAATGTTCCAGGCTTTACCAGTATGCCAAATTTCAGAATTCTAGCTTGATTGTATTTTCACTATATGTTAATTAAGACTATAATAAATTGCACGCCTTCATTTAAGGTCCTGAAAAAGTTTATTTTTCTCAATCCTTTTGTATTGAATTATTCAATTCTATATTTACGATAAATAAATAATAATAATAATAATAATACTACAAAAATAATATATAATTTTATTTACTCTAAGAAGACATCTAAAAGATGAAAAGATCAGAGTGCTTTATTTTATTTATATCTCTTTTCACTATTAGGATTTTTTTTTATTGGAGCTAATTTTCATTTTTGGAAATTTTTATATCTTGTGGCTACGTTCGTAGAAATTGAATAAGAAATGGTTGCTACATTCACAGACACCATCTTAGAATTGTGATAAATTCATAACTTGCTCCTCGCCAGAAATTCACTTTTTGATTCTTTTTCTTCATATTTTTTATTTTTTATTTAATTTTGCTAAAATAAACGTTTTGTTTTATTCTGATACTAGAGGTTTTCACTAAGTAAGAAAGTTACGATATTTATTTTTCATTAGAGTGGTTGCTGGTTTCCATCAAGGTATGAGGGGATCCCCAATATATATATAATATATTAGATTTCTTTAAAAAAATAGATGATAAAATAATCTAAAATATATTCTGGGATGAAAATTACATCTTGTGTGGATTCCCATCTTGGGAACCTCCTTTTGTGTTAATTTACTTTTATTTCTGATGAAAGAGTTTCACTTGAAATGGAATGTATTAACAATTAATATTTAAATTTTTTTTTTAAAGGTTCCAGAACAACATTAATAATGTCTTTGATGAATAAAGAGGAATTGTTAAAAGAAATTGGCAAATATCCGAATTCATTTTCATGGCGAAAAGAACCATTTATTTACAGTGTTGAAAAACAAGTCATAATTAAAGATCTTCTTGAACATGAAGAGAGGAAGATCTTTACATTGTATACATTTAATTTCACTCTAATATTATTCAGTGAACATGTTAAGGATAATGAATTATCTGCTGCGCAAGGACTGATTCCGAAATTAGAGAAGATATTAGATTGCTTTAAGGAAGGAAAAAATGAAAATAACCAAGAAAACTGGAAATTCCGGAAGGCATATCTATTCGTTATCGAAATGTGTAAATGCCATTTAAATATAATGAATAATGAAATAGAAGAGGCGAATAATATTCTGCAATTCTCATTGGAAGATGTGGATTTAGAAGAATGTTCCACCAAAGCTGCCTTAATGGCTATGGAAGCCCAGTACTTAATGAACTACCAATGCAAAGATTATCCAAGAATGATCGACTTATTAGAAAGAGCAATTAATTTAGAACCGAACCAGGACTTCTGGTATTATTCACTGGGCAAAATCTTGGCAAGTCGGCGGCGTAGAACATCCAGATTCACACTAGCTGAAAATAAAGAAATTCAATCTTTAGAAAAAGCGTATGATTTGAAAAAATGCTCTAGGTATGGGGCATTGTTAGCACAATCATTGGCTGAAAATAGGACAAATCTTTTTTGGGACATGAAAGAAAAAAATGCATTAACCTTTGCAAATAAACGAAAACTCAATAGGATTAATGCAAGATGTCTCGAGATCGTCAAGTAAGTAATTTGAAAATTTTATTTTACCATATAAATCAGTGGTTCCTAACCTTTTAAGTTTCATTACTCATGTGACTAAGCAGGTAATGTGGCTTTACCACTTTTTAAAAAAATATCCATCCTCGCCTCGCCCTGTCCCTTATACCAGAAAAATTGAATCCGTTACCATCAACAATAAGGAATATCTAATACATTTTGGGATTTCATTTACTAAACTTTTCCTCCAGATTGAGTAATTTATTTAAATAAAAATAATCCAATCACAATTATTTTTTAATATTCTATGGAAAAATGAAATAATTCTTATCTTATTTTTTTTCTATTTTATTTTTAGAGAAACCATTGAGCTAAATCAAAATGAACATGATGAATGTGATGTAAAAACCCGATGTGCAATAACTTTAATGAACCTGTCCCCTCCATACAGAGATAGGCAACTTGCCAAAGAATATTTATTGAGAGCAAAAGAATTAAACCCCAAAAAGTGGATGATTTATGAAAAGTTAGGTCAACTTTATAAATTGGAAGGCAAATTAGAAGAAGCCAAAAAGTGAGTATTAAAATATATCGAGTCTACCTTCCTTGAGGCATAGAGGTGCAATTAATGGTATTAATTTTACCTGTATTTATTATTAATTAAAAATTGTAGCATTTGAAGTAAATTGGACATGAAAAATTTTAACTTGAATTAAAGATTTAAATTAAAATATCCCTCAGATATTCTATATTCGTTAGATTCGCGCTGAATAAGGTTAAGGCTGCATTGCCCTTCCTAGGACTTGGACGAAATATCAGAAAGTTCCTAGCGCTAAAGGAACTCACGCATTTCCTTGAGGCGGCTGCAAAATCTTTAAATCAATGGAGACCCCACAAGTAATGTGTAAAACACGTTTTTCAAACAGTTTTCATGGGGTTTGAATAAATGTTTTTGTTGCAGAATTTTGTTTATCTTAATAAATAAATAGTACATGATATTTATTGGTGATAATTCGGTATACGAGCGGCATTCCAAATTGTTTTGATTGGGACACAATGGCACAATCTATACTCTAGCGATGGACCTGACTCTCAAATCGCTATCAATTTCATTTATTCAGAAAAAGTTTGTTTCAAAAATTAAATCTATCCATAATACTTAATTAGCCCTTATAATTTTTTTTTTCAAGTTACATCTTAATATGAAAATGATGAGATGTATGAAGAAGTAGTGGTGATTCTAATAATTAAGAGAAGAAAAATTTTATATATGGGACATATCATGAGAGGGGAGAAATATCAAATACTGCAAAATATTATGCAAGGAAAAATTATAGGAAAGAGATCCATAGGGAGGGGTCGAAAATCATGGTTTGGGAACCTGAGAGAATGGTTTGGTTGTAGTAACCACCAACTATTTAGATCTGTGGTCTCAAAAGCAAAAATCGCCAACTGATTGCCAACCTTCGGAACGGAGACGGCACCTAAAGAAGAAGAATATGCAAAGATTTTGAACGGTTGTAGCTTATGAGCTGAAATTTGGCACAGAACCTTGTAGCTGCACCTTTATGCCACGTTTTAGTTTTCTAATTTAACTTTTTCACTAATTAATAACTCAAGAAAATTTGAGTAGAGCTTAGCCACCTTTTAAAAATTTTCAATGATTATTTTATTTTTTATTTATTTATTTATTTTATTTTTAGAATTTTTAAATTATCTGCAAATGGTGGATGCATAGGATCATATATGAAATTATTCCTTATACACTTGGAACAAAAGGAAAAAAACTTTACAGAAATTATTTGTGATTTGAAAAAACTCCTCGAAAACGAAAGATTTGTACGAGATCCGCCAGTAATAAATAATATAAATATAGAAATAGGATTGATTTATTATCTAATTAAAAATAATTTATACGAGGCTGTTAAATTTTGGGAACATCCAATAAAAAATGTTGATAAATTTCCAGTCGTTAAGGTGAGTAATAATATATGTATACATAGTTAATGCTATGTATTTGCCTAAGCATTTTTAGAATTTTAAAATTAAAGTTTATTTTTTGGTTTTAATTTGTCACTGTTCTTAAGTTGCAAAATTTCGTGATAATGATACGATAAGGTACAGGGTGGTGCAACCCCTTATGCCAGTATTTATCGTGAAAAAATGCTGGTCTTAAAAAACTGAAAGATCTAAGATACAGGAAAAACAAGGGCAAAAAGCAACTTCCAGCTTCATCGGTGTTGAGCCTTCGAAAATTGAGTGTTTCATAAAAATTCATAAAAAGAAACAAAGAGGTTGTCTTCTGCTTGATGCATACACACATATATATATCAAATACTAGCTGCAAGGCTAGCCAGGCGGCTATAAACCTCCCGCACCATGCACGTGCATCCCACTGTCCCACCCTACGCCCCCTGGACCCCCCACTCCATTCACCCCGAACCCCACACCCCGCTCATCCTACCCCCGCACACACCCTCCGCACCCAGTTTTTGCATTTCTAACCTTCTAGTGACCCACAGATTATGTATACAGTTTGCTCCAAGATCAAGAATTTTCATTTTTTTACCCCCCCCCATTTTGGGTGGTTAGTTTTTGCATTTCTAACTCTCTAGAGGCCCACAGATTAGGTATACAAAATTTGGTTGGGTTTCTTCGAAGGGCAAGAATTTACATTTTTTCTCTCTCCCCCCTTTTTTGGGTATTTTTTGGGGGGAATTTTTTAAAACAAAAGTTGTCAGAAACTATAACTATAACTATGCTCATTACAAAATTTGCCGTAGAGTTAATAATTTACGAGTTATATGCATTACATTTGCATTGGTGCGACCCCCTCCCCCAAACCCCCTTTTGGGATCAAAATATCAATACATTATATAGCAATAAACGTATGTTAGAAGACATCTGATCCAAATATGAAATTTCATAATCCATGCATTTGTTTTTGCGTGAATAGTGAGCAACTTTTCGCGGAACCCACGGAAACAGACAGACAAACAGACAGGAATTTTGTTGAGGGTGTTTTCGTTCATAACTTTTCTTGAAACGTGTGCAACCAAAATTTGGCGTGATTTGGACCAATGTACAGACAAAACCTTAATTTTATATATATATATATATATATATATATATATATATATATATATATATATATGTATATATTATGATATAATTTATATGTGTATGTTTATTTGCATCAAGCAGAGGACAACCTCTTTGTTTCTCGTTATGAATCAACAACTCTCCTACTCTCGGAAAATTCCATCCCTGATCTCGATCCAACTTCGGAATTTAAATGATTATTTCCAATAAAACTTATAATCTAATTTCTCCCTTTTTTTTCAGAAATGCCTATTTTTTTTTGGATTTCTAAAAAAACCACTAAACATATTAGAAATTGTCTTTGATGAAATACGTATATCAATTGAAAATCAAAATTATCAAAACTCCGAAGAGGAAGAATTATATTTAAGAATTCTGAAATTCTTAAAAGAAAATAACCCGGAACTTTTAAATAATATTAATTCTCCTCGACGAAGACGAAATGCAATTTTGAATAATGATTGTTCTGATGGTCTATTAAAATTGATTGAGCCTTCGACGAGAAATACGTAGAAGATAAGAAACAGACACGCTTCTAAACTAACAATTTAAATCTCTGAAATTATGAATTACCCTTCTACAATATATTAATTACATTATTATTGTGTTAGTTGTTAGAAAATAATTTCATATTTATCTTATATAACACTAGAACACATACCTATTATATATAGAAACCCTAATCTTTCTAGTGACCCACAGATTATGTATACAGTTTGCTCCAAGATCAAGAATTTTCATTTTTTGACCCCCCCCCCCATTTTGGGTGGTTAGTTTTTGCATTTCTAACTCTCTAGAGGCCCACAGATTAGGTATTCAAAATTTGGTTGGGTTTGTTGGAAGGGCAAGAATTTACATTTTTTCGCCCTCCCCCCTTTTTGGGTATTTTTTTAGGGGAATTTTTTCAAACAAAAGTTGTCAGAAATCACATCCCCTACAACTCTGCTCATTACAAAATTTGCCGTAGAGTTAATAATTTACGAGTTATATGAACATTTGCATTGGTGCGCCCCCTCCCCCCCAAACTCCCTTTTGGGATCAAAATATCAATACATTATATACCAATAAACGTAAGTTAGAAGACATCTGAACCAAATATGAAATTTCATACTCCATGCAGTCGTTTTTGCGTGAATCGTGAGCAACTTTTCGCGGAACCCACGGAAACAGACAGACACACAGACAGGAATTTTGTTGAGGGTGTTTTCGTTCATAACTTTGTTTGAAACGTGTGCAACCAAAATTTGGCGTGATTTGGACCAATGTACAGACAAAACCTTAATTTTATATATATATATATATATATATATAAATTTCCAAAATAATTTAAAAGATTTTTTAATTTTATTTCCAGTTTGTGAAACACCACTATAATCCGTTAAATAATTCCTGTATACAGACATATATATCAAATATTTATATGTATATATATATATTATTTATTTGTTTGAGACTATTTTAAAGAAAATGTCAAAAATTACATCCTCTACAACATTTCTTCTAATTATTAGCATTTTCGTTTAAAATTTTTTTAAAATAAATACACGAAATGAGGCGGAAGGTCAAAAATGATGATTCTAGACCTTTGAACAAAACTCAACCAACATCAGTATTTTTTTAATTGTAAAATCTAGTTGCCATAAAGGTATTCAGCGAAACGCGTTTTAATTAGTAAGAACGTATTCTTTTTAAAAACGGGGCTTTACTGCAACATATATATAGATGATTTGTGTATGATTATTTGCATCAATCATAGGACAACCTCTTTGTTTCTCTTTATGAATACATATCTAACTAATTATATACATTTATAATTAACACACATATAATTAATTGCTGCCAGAATTTTCAACTAGGCTCAAAATTGCAAACAAGATGCTCCTTTCTTTGTCTTTCAAACCAGCTGATTTTTGCAAACATAGCTCCTGTAATTTTTTTCGTAGAATTCCTTGTAAGCCTGAAAATGAAATTACCAATAACAATTAAAATAATGTTTTTCTTACTTCAAATAATATTTCCAATAATTTTAATATATTGTGAACTAACCTTTATTTATTTTACAGAATGGTTAAATGTCAAAGTAACTTTCCAGGCTCGGGAGAGTTGAAAAAAAAAAAAAGATTCCGCAACCGGGGCTCCCAGGCCGGCTGGGACTCTAGGCCCGGGCCTTGTGGGCCTAGGCGGAAATCCAGCACTGGTCGTAGTGGTACTGAAGAATGTATCGAATTTTCTCTTTTTTTACCTCATTTCGGAACGCTCTAACACACAACTGGCTTCACCAAACACAAAACTGTCAAATAACATTTTTTAAAGCTTGAAGGAGACAATAAAGCTCTCGGCACAAAAACTTTCAATTTAATTATTTTTTAAAGCGTTATGTCACCTTTAAATCGCAAAAAAGAATGACCAGATGCGACGTATACATCGTGAGATATGACTCATTAAAGCCATCTAACGGAAAAGGCTCAGAATTTTTACTTCTCCTATATATATAATAGCCTAGATTAATTTGCAGCAACGCTCAGAGAATGCTGATGACAGGAAGCGCTGATGCCGTCGGTATATTTGCGGCAAATTTGAAATATAATTTAATTTGAACTCGAATTTCGAAATGAAAGACTCCAATTGATTTTAAATTAAGAAACATTAAATATATTGATAATTACCTCCCCCCCCCCCACCACCACTCAAAAATTAAATATTCAATTCGCTTAGAAATTAATCAAACATATCTTATTTGATTTATATTTTATATATTATTTGTTTATTTTTTAATAATTTTCCACTTTTTTATTATTTTTTTTAAAAATCTAAATTTTGTTATTCTTATTTTTTGATTTTTACAAAATTGAACGACTTAAGACACGTATGCGCGAGTTTCTCATGGCAATACTGGAGCAGCCTGTCATACAAACAACACCTGATCTCTTTTAAATATTTTGAGCCTTATATCGATTATCGATCCCAAATTTTAAAATAATGATATAATATAATTCTCCTCCTCACACGATTCCACTTATTTAAATAAATCTATTTCCACACAAAAAATATCACAATGCTGTAGATTTAGAAAAAAAATACTTCCAGATTCATATCTAGATAGGCCTCATTTCTGTAGCTGTGTCAGGACGAAAATGAGGCGAAACTTTTAAGAGACTATGTATTTTCGGGAGTTTACAGGTGTACATTTGGAGTGTGGTTTTTTAAGAGGAATACAATTTCTGGACCGAGACGCCGCCCGCCAGGGCACCAGCCCTTCGACACGCCCTCGAAGCTCGTTATATATATATATCGAGATTAAAGTCTCTCCAAAAATAAATTCGTTTTATTTTTATATCTTAATGTGAAACCTACCAAGTATATTTTATCTAATATTTTAAAAAATGTTTCACCAAATTCCTTAAAAACTATTTTGACTGGTATTTAGATCTATACCCTCTTCTTCCAAAATGTCCTTTATAGCTGGAAAACACTCGAGATCTCTGCGATTCACACAAATAATCCAAAACTGCACCTTCCCTTTGAAAGCTACAATTTATTTTTCTCACCTGCCGTGAATTTTTTTGCGGAACCCTTGGCGAGTTTTCATGGAACCCCAGGGTTCCGCGGAACACACTTTGAGAAACCCTGGTATAAGAAATAGAAGTTAATTTTATATAACTAATTAATTAATAATATCTTAATATTAAAAATGATTATCAAGATACAAAATGGTTTTTCAAATAAATATAGATTACCTATATTATTAGTACTTTCGGAATTTAAGGCTGCTTTGACTTGAAGTCCAACTGAAACTAGTTTTTTGAACCGAAACTTCCTTTTAAGGCAATTCTTTTGTATATATTTTAAGTTTCTGTTCATTTTAGTTAGTTGGAAATATCTATTTGTGTTCATAGAAGCAGTTATTTGATAAATTAATAGTTTAGTTACTCTAAAAAAACTATCTAATCTATTTGATATGGGATAAGATTAGTTAGGTATGGATTCCACCCAAACTACTCAGTGAAAAAACGGCCAATTTCGAAAAAGATGTGAAATCTAGTGTGTAGTTAAGTTAAATACGCTAAGAATAATTAAGTTGAGAAAATAGTATTTTCAATTAAAATGCATTCTTTCCATTTTGAATGACAATCTAAATTTATGGATTCAAAAATGTTTATTTTTGTTAAAGGAGAATGGTGTAGGTTCTTGGTGAAAAATATTTTTATTAAAGTTTAAAAATATAAAAGTTCACAAAAAAAAAAAGAATAGATGCTTATTAGCATGAGTAAAATAGTCTAAATATCTTTCGGGGTACGAGCCCATCTTCAGGAGAAAACTTTTTGTGAAACCTATCTAGAATTTTATATTTTTTAAATTTTCTTCATTTTATTCTAAATTATTAATTTAATTTATTTTCAAGAAATCTCGCTGGTCATGAGTTTAGTTGATTTACCCCAACGTCATAATGCGTAACAGCCAGTTTCATGAAAATAATTTAAATTAAAGTTAGCATAGTCAGTCACCCTTTGATTGACATCACAAAAAAAATGTAAATGCCTACATCTCAAATTGCAGAGCTTTGGGCTTTGAAACGTAAGACAGCTATGGCTAAAAGAAGTACCCCATGATTTTGGTTGAAATTATTGAACCAGGATTTCCTATTTAGACTGCGTCTCTTGGCTTTTTTCTGGTTTTCTCACAACTGCTTGGGAGAAATCAAATGGAAGTAACATTAAAGAAGAGAATTGGTTTGTTCATTTCAAATAAAGGTGAAACTAATGTGAAAGTCAAGTGCTAACCACAACAATTAATTATTTTATCTAGGCTTCTACTCCCAATTCAAATTTGCCTCACGCATTTTTTTGTAAATATTTAATAAAATATTTACTATATTTAATACATTTTCGTTCTTGTTACAGACAAAACAAACATGATCTGATTATTAAATATTTTCTTCAAATTCAATCTTCTGGCAATATAATTTGTTTATAATTTCACACGAGCTTTCAACGGGGATTCACATTTGTTTTATGCGCACATCAGCACCTTGCATTCTAATACTGCTACATCACATTAAAAATAGGTATTTTAATTTAAGTTCTTCAATTTTAATCTTTTTTCCTTTATTTTTCTCCCATTTAAATTTTTTTTATTTTTTCATTTCCAATATCCTAAATCTTTTTATATGATTATCCAGTCGTCCCCTAACCAATAACCTTCACTCCAGTTTTCTAATGAACACAGGGTTCTATTTTTAATAAGAGTAAAAATGGTTTTTTCCCGATATTAATTATTTATCTCCAAAAATCAATTTTACCTTTTTTATTATAAGAGCTTTTTTTGTTTGCTTAAATTATTCAAAATATATATTATTCTCTTATGAAAACTGGTCTCTTATCCGAGATTCACTTTTTGATTCTTTTTCTTCCTATTTTTTTTCTTATATTTTGGTAATATAAATGAGTTTTGTTTTATTCTGATACTAGAGGTTTTCACTAATAAGTAAGAAAGTTCGATATTTGTTATTTTTCATTAGAGTGGTTGCTGGTTTCCAGAAGGTATTAGGGAATTCCCAATATATCTCTTCTTATTAAACGAGCAAAAATTGTATATTTATTTATATACCTATATATTTATTTATTTATATATATATATTTGTATCTTGGTTCTATTTTGAAAACGACTCTACCGATTTTGATGAAATTCACGGGTTAGGGGTTTTGGGGTTGACAATTCGATCTGTCACGGTCTCATCTTCGACAAAATTGTTTTTGATGGGTTTTTTTCGTAATCAAATTAATTATTCTCAGGTAGACAAATGCCAATCTTATCTTAGGGATTTAAAAAGGGTTCCTCTTTTCTTTTGTACCCAGGCAGACAATGGGTTGGTTTAAATCTTTGTTCTCAAAGGCCTTGAAGAACTTTGTGATTGTGGTGTGTTGTTGTCAAGCTAAACCCGAACAAAGATCGGTCTTCCAGTATGTATATATATATATATATATATATATATATATATGTATTTGTATTTTTTTTTATTTTATTTTAAACGGCTCTAACGATTTTGATGAAACAAACTCTATTAACAAGTTTTGAGGATGAGAAAGCGATCTTGGTGCGGAGCGGGGGTGGATGTGGTGGATGTGGGGGGTGCAGAGAGTGGTGGGGGATCCGGGGGTAGGGCGAGGTTTCGGGAGTGGGGTCGAGCAGGGTGGAGGTGGGGGATACAGTGGTCGAATACTATATAGATATATTTGTATTTTTTTAATTTGAAAACGGCTCTCAAATAAAAATTGACCTTTTTATCAGAATTTTAAATTAAAAATAATATTAAAATAAAGATTTTAACTGAAGGAAGAAGTTACCGAGCATCGCTCGGTGCCTCCAGAGTACTATAATATAGAAAATATATTAAATTTCTTTAAAAAAAAATAATGATAAAATAGTCCAAAATATATTCTGGGATGGAAATTACATCTTCTTTGGAATCCCATCTTGGGAACCTCCTTTTGTGTTAATTTTTTTTATTTCTGATCGAAAGAGTTTCACTTGAAATGGAATATATTACCAACTTTAATATTTTTAACTTATTTTTATTTTAAAGGTTCCAGAACAACATCCATAATGTCTTTGATGAATAAAGAGGAATTGTTAAAAGAAATTGGCAAATATCCGAATTCATTTTCATGGCGAAAGGAACCATTTATTTATAATTTTGACAAAGCTGACAAAATTAAAAAACTTGATAATAAAGAGATGGAGAAATTTAAGTTTTCTACTTTTAAGTTAACTTTAATATTATTCAATGAACATATTAAGGATAATGAATTATCTGAAGCTCAAGACCTGATTCCGAAATTGGAGAAGATATTAGAATGCTTTAACGAAGGAAAAACTGAAAATAACCAAGATATCTGGAAATTTCGGATGGCGATTCTATTCGTTTTCGAAATGTGCAAATGCCATTTAAATTTAATGAATAATGAAATTGAAAAAGCGAATAAAATTCTGCAATTCTCATTGGATCATGTGGATTTAGAAGAACGTTCCACCAATGCTGCCTTAATGGCCATTGAAGCCCACTACTTGATGTACTATCAATGCAAAGAATGTCCAAGAATCATCGACTTATTAGAAAGAGCAATTAATCTAGAACCGAACGATGACTTCTGGTATTTCTTACTGGGCAAAATCTTTGCAAGTCGGTAGAGCACAATATACAGATTTACTATAGCTGAAAATAAAGAAATTCATTCGTTAGAAAAAGCGTATAAATTGAAAAAATCCGCTAGGTATGGGGCATTGTTAGCACAATCATTGGCTGAAAATAGTAAAACTCTTTCAGATGATATGAAAGAAAAAAAGTATTAACACGCGAAAATCAAGAAAGACTCGACTCGATAAGATTAATAAAAGATGTCTCAAGATCGTCAAGTAAGTAATTTGAAAATTTTATTTTACCATTTTTAAATCAGTGGTTCCGAACCTTTTAAGTTTCATTACTCATGTGACTAAGCAAGTAATGTGTCTTTACCACTTTTAAAAAAATATCCATCCTCGCCTCGCCCTCTCCCTTATACCAGAAAAATTGAATCCGTTACCATCAACAATAAGGAATATCTAATACATTTTGGGATTTCATTTACTAAACTTTTCCTCTAGATTAAGTAATTTATTTAAATAAAAATAATCCAATCACAATTATTTTTTAATATTCTATAGAAAAATGAAAAATTCTTATCTTATTTTTTTCTATTTTATTTTTAGAAAAACCATTAAGCTAAATCAAAATGAACATGATGAATGTGATGTAAAAACCCGATGTGCAATAACTTTAATGACCTTGCCCCGTCCATACAAAGACATGCAACGTGCCAAACAATATTTATGGAAAGCAAAAAAATTAAACCCCGATAAGTGGATGATTTATTCAAAGTTAGGTCAACTTTATAAATTGGAAGGCAAATTAGAAGAAGCCAAAGAGTGAGTATTCAAATATATCGAGTCTACCGCCCGTGAGGCATAGAGGTGCAATTAATGGTATTAATTTTACCTGTGCTGAAAGTGCCTGTCATCTGATTGGCCATCCCAGTGGCTCCATTTACTATCTACCGTTTGTTAGTGGTAAAAAGCATTTACTTTGCGACATACAGCCGGTCCTAAGACTTGGACGAAATATCAGAAAGTTCCTAGCGCTAAGGGAACTCATGCATTTCCTTGAGGCGGCTGCAAAATCTTTAAATCAGTGGAGACCCGACAAGCAATGTGTAAAACACGTTTTTCAAAAAGTTTGCGTGGGGTTTGAGTAAATGTTTTTGTTGCAGAATTTTGTTAAAATAAATTCAGAGTGCTTATCTTAATAAATAAATAGTACATTGTGACACACTGGCACAATCTATACTCTAACGATGGGCCTGCCTCTCAAATAGCTATTAATTTCATTTATTCAGAAAAAGTTTGTTTCAAAAATTGAATCTATCCATAATGCTTAACTAGCCCTTATAATTTCTTTTACTTTAACATACAGGGTATGGTCAAGTATTGTAATCGTGCATGTGAAAAAAGTGTGTTTTTTCCTTCTTTTTTTCGAAATATCTCAAAAACTATTTTCATTAAAAAAATTGATCGAAACCATGGCATTTCGGTCTATAAAAAGCCCTAATAAGTGAACACCGAAAAAATTATATTTTTCGAGATAATAATTGTTTTGTCAAAATGTCTGTTAGTCTGTCTGTCTGTTCGTTATCGTTAGTTGATCTGTGCGTTACCAAATTTTTGTGGACGAGCTACCTCAAAAACTGAGTGTGAATATCGAAACCAAATTTCACACGTAGTTTTGGTCCATTAAGATTAAGAGCTGATTAGATTTTACTTGGTGCATGAGCGACCTGAAATTAAAGGAGTGGAGGGAGGGGTCCAAAAATGAAAACTCGTGGCCCGTATGTAGCAACCTCAAAAGCAAATTTTGTATACATGATCGAGTGGGACCCCAGTAAGTCTAAAAATGCAAAAATCCAACTCGCCCGGAAATAAGGGGTGGTGCAGGATCAAAAAATGAAAATCTTGGTTATTTACCAAACTCAACCAAATTTAGATATATAGATAATCAGTGAACCCCTAGGAGTCTAAAAATGCAAAAACTAACCCCCTTCCCTACATGATTATAAATAATTTTATTAAATATTAAATATAAGTGAGGAGCCAGGTTGTATGGTAAAGTCATGTGGATGCCCACATCAGAACACGTCAGCTTATTTAAAAGTTACATCTTAATATGCAAAGATTTTAAACGGTTGTAGCTTATGAGCTGGAATTTGGTACAGAACCTTGTAGCTGCACCTTTATGCAACGTTTTAGTTTTCTAATTTAACTTTTTCACTAATTAATAACTTAAGAAAATTTGAGTGAGAGCTTAGCCACCTTTTAATAATTATCAATGATTATTTTATTTTGTATTTATTTATTTAT
>JALMQS010000128.1:17537114-17600978 GCA_024734495.1 Forficula auricularia
CGGACCAGGGCCCTTACTTTTTGTCTATATAGAATTCAAAAAAAGAGAATAGTAAGCCTTTGTTTGATGAAAACATGCCACTGAGTAAAGCACTCGATTATGTTAATATGTCCCCTAAATCAATTTCAAAACCGATTCACCCAATGGTTTTTGGAAAATTTATTTTCAAAAAATGAAAGCTTATCAACACACAATTCTAGGCATCACTGGAATAAATAAATTTAAATTAAGGGTACAATTCCAAACCCATGTGGATGCCAATAGCTTTGTTGTTGAGCCAATTCTTGAAGTTAATAATTTCATGGTATATATTCCGTTTTTCCTTACGACAAAAACGGGTATTATAAGGAATTTTACCACCGAACTTGATATAGACGATCTTCTTAATCCTGATTTCTGCAGGTCGCCATTTAAGATAATTAAAGCCGAAAGGTTGAAAAGATTTGTCAAAGTGGACAATGAACTCGCGGCCACCACCAGTCCTGGCCGAGACCAATTCGGTAAAAATAATATTTAAGAGTCAGCGTCTTCCCACTCATATCGCGATCCATTCTGTTATCACAGAAGTCACCCCATTCATCCCCAAACCCATAATCTGCCTAAAGTGCTTACGCTATGGGCGCCGGGCCCCTTTTGCAAGGGGCAGTTACGGTGCAGCTCCTGCTCCCTTTCTCATGATGTGACAGGATTGTGAGAATGCAAATTCGCCGAAATGTGTCCACTGTAAGGGTGAGCACTTGTCAGCAAACCTCAGTAAATGCCCTGAATTTATCACACAAAAAAAAATCAAAGAGCTCATGATATTAAAAAATTACTCATTTACTGAAGCTCTGAATACTGTGAAATACAGACCTTTTTCTGGAGTCCCTTAAAGGTGTCCCAACTCGCCCAATTACTTTTGATATGGAAAGCTTTCCTCCGCTTATATATAGGGAAAATAATTCCATTACCCCACCTAAAAGAATTTAACTCTTGATGAAAATGACACTCCTCATAGGAAAGAAGCATATTACATTTCGAGCCCCCAACGTTAGGAGACCGTCGCCCGCTAGACAGAGGTCCTAATTTCACTCTTCCTAACAATCAAATCAACACTTGCACATCTCCTTTGCCCCCAAATCCTTCTCATCCCCAGGAAAGAGACATTGAGGAGAGAATTATCCCAATGGACACATTTTCTCCGGCAGAAGGGATTAATTATCCCTCTTCAATAAATGCGAAGAATAACAATACATTTAATAATCCTATGACATTTTCAATATTCCCAATGAAGGGAATCCATGAATACATTTTTAAGTTTTTACTAAATAATGAATTACTTAATTTATTCCAGAAATTCACTTTTCTCTTATCAATTTATAAAGTATTTTAAGAAAAAATATAAATAAATAATAATAATTATAATTAAAAATATAAAGAAATTTCTTTTAATTTTCAACTTTTATTTTATAGACATAAAATTCATATTTATTTATATTGTTTATCTATTCTTGATAAAATAAATAATTTATTTATGTTTATTTATACATTTATCAAAAGAATTCAATTTGATTCAAAATAAAATAAAATTTCTTCAATGGAATGCTCGTTCTATAAAAGCAAATCAAGAATCCTTAGATAAATTAATCAAAGATAGAAAATTGGATGTTATTCTTTTATCTGAAACTTGGCTTAAGTCATCTCATAATTATTTTAAAGCCGGTTTCACTGTATTCAGAGAGGATAGAATTGATTCTATGCACGGGGGCGGTGTTGCCATTATGATTAGAAATTCCATCCCCAACAAAAAAATTAATATCAATCACGCCAACATAAACTTTGAGGTCGTGGCGATTGAGATTATAATGTTAAATAAAATAAAAATATCTCTCATATCTATATATGCTCCCCCAGGGACGATCATAGGTCAAAACAATTGGCTAGCTCTTACTCAACAGATATCTGGTGATTATATTATCTGCGGGGATTTTAACGCCCACTCACCAGCTTGGGGCTGCTCATTTGAAGATTCTGCAGGGAAAAACATTCTTGAAAACATAGACTTAGATTCTCTTGGAATTCTCAATGATGGAAGGAATACAATGATTGGCCACCCTTTCAGAAATACCTCTCCTGTTGATCTGACTATAGCCTCCGCTAGCTTAATTCCCCAGTTAACATGGTCGCTTATAGACGAACCTCTTGGAAGTGACCACTTTGGAATCCTTATCGAACTTACATACTCGTCTACAAAAAATAATATGTATGTAAATAAAAGGATTAATACTCGAAACATTGATTGGCCTTCTTTTAATGGATCACTAAATAATTTAAAATTTAACTCTGATATTATAGAACCAAGTGATTATGATATTTTAATTAAATCTATTGAGAATGCGGCATCCCTCTCAAGCCCCAATGCCATTCTTAACAACAGGTTTTATAGGCCCTCACCCGTTTGGTGGGATCCTGAGTGCACAAGAGTGGTTAAAGAGAGGAAAAATATATATAAAAATTTCTCAAAAAATGTAAACTTTCAAAATTATATTGAATACAAAAAGGCCGACAGCCTGACCAAAAAGACCCTAAAATATAAAAAGAGAACTAAGTGGAAGGAGTTTTGTTCTAAAATCGACAAAAATACTCCTGATAGTGATATTTGGAAACAAATAAAAATATTTAAAAATATTTACTCTCCATCGTTAGGCCCAAATACAGACCATATTATGGAAGAATTTTTCGATTCTATTGCCCCTTCCACTGTGGCAACAAAAATAAATTTCCTATCTGGTCAGAACTCTGATCCAAATCCACTGCTTGACGGTGAATTTACTTTTGAGGAATTTTTAAACGCAGTCAATTCCAAAAGGGACTCTGCTCCTGGCCTGGATCTAATATCATACTCCATGATAAAAAATCTCCCCAATATCTTAAAATGGAAATTACTAGATTTTTTTAATTATTTCTTTGAAAATAACACCTACCCTGCATCTTGGTCAACACACAGAGTTGTCATGATCCCGAAGCCTAATAAGGACCATAGCTTTGCTTCTTCTTATAGACCCATTACTCTCTCCTCATGTGTAGGAAAAGTATTTGAATTAATATTAAAAAATAGGTTAGAATGGTGGGTCGAATCGTCCAACCAATTGTGCAGGTCACAATTTGGCTTTAGACGTGGCAAAAGCACGTGCGACAATTTAACAATATTATATAATGACATAATGTCATCATTTGAGTATCGAGGATTTACCACGGCTATATTTCTCGATATTAAAGGTGCATATGATAATGTCAACCTAGACATTTTAGTTAAAAAATTAATAAAAATGCGGATCCCTTATAAAATAATTAACTATTTATTAAGTACTGTACATACAAGATATATTTATCTTCAAAACAAAAATCATCAAATAGGACCTCGTATCTTAACAAAAGGGATTGGTCAGGGAACCATCCTCGCCCCTCTACTATTTTCTATATATACACAGGAAATAGAATCATGCACGACACCTGGAGTAAAGATTTTACAATATGCAGATGATGTCGTTATATATACATCTTCTCAATCAATTTTAACTAACGAAAACCGCCTGAAAGATACACTATCCAACCTCAACATCATCTTACATAATTTAGGGCTAAGCCTTGAAATGGATAAAACTAAAGCCGTGGTATTCACGAGAAAATATAAATTTGATATTGGGACCCATATTAGCTTTGATAGTCATAATATAGAGATTCTATCGAGAATAAAATTCTTAGGGGTAGTGTTGGATAGTAAATTGCTTTGGAGGAATCACATGAATTTTATTAAAGAAAGAGTGGAAAAGAAAATCAACATGCTGAAAACCATTACCAACACGAGTTGGGGGTCAAATCCGGCAACTTGTCTTCTATTATATCGATCTATTATTAGACCGCATTTTGAATACGGCTGCACCTTATTTGACAATGCTTCTAAATCCACTTTGGGTATATTAGACAAGCTACAATTAAGATGCACTAGGATTTGTTCCGGAGCATTAATGTCTTCACCCTCCAATGCTCTATTGGTTGAAGCCAAGGAAATGCCTCTTAAATTAAGGAGGAAATGGTTATCCTTAAATTACCTGGTTAAAAAATTAAGCATTTCTGACGAAATGCTGA
Organism: Forficula auricularia; assembly: GCA_024734495.1. Taxonomy (NCBI): domain Eukaryota; kingdom Metazoa; phylum Arthropoda; class Insecta; order Dermaptera; family Forficulidae; genus Forficula; species Forficula auricularia. Next base: position 17,541,243 of record JALMQS010000128.1, read on the forward strand.
TAAATTCTTTCCCTCTATCAAATAAGAATCTTTCATTAATATATAACGATATTCCTAAATTTAAAATATTTTCAAAATTTCCTATTTTTGATTATAATTACTCCAATCAGATTTATAAAATTCCAACCTGGAATCTCCCATACACAAAGGGTACCCCGAATATGAATTCATTATTTTTAAACTTTATTCACTCTAAGTTCAACGATTATGTTTTAATATACACAGATGGCTCAAAGAATTTATCTTTCGTTGGTTCAGCTCTTTGGTGTCCCAATAAGGAATATAGTCAAGTTTTTAAACTGCCACCTGAAACTTCCATCTACTCAGCTGAATGCTTCGCCGTATTAAAGGCTTTGCACTATATTAAAAATATTCCTGAATTTACCAATGTCTTGATATGTACAGACTCATTAAGTATTTTGAAAGCTATCAACGGCTTTCCAATTAATAAAAATCCATCTTATCTCATCCTGGAGATTATTGATGAAATTAATAAACTTAGAACACAAAGTCGTAATATCGCCATGCTGTGGATTCCTAGCCATAGCGGCATAATAGGAAATGAGAAAGTAGACAGGCTCGCTGCATCAAGTGTGACAGAAAGAACTCAATATTCACTAGAATTGTCCCCCGGTGAAGTCCGTTCCTTATTAAAAAAAATAATCTACAAGGAATGGCAGAATATTTGGTCAACATCAAGCGCAGAAAAGGGCAGGCATTTCTTCGGGATATGTCCAAAAATCCCTGTGCAGCCCTGGTTTGAGAAATCGAAACTATGTAGAAAAGTGATTGTGCACATAATCCGACTTAGAATAGGCCATGCAACTACACCTGCATATCTACATAGAATCGGTCGGAGGGATAATCCTTACTGCTTGTGCGATAATGTGTCTTACGGAGATATAAGCCATGCTCTTTTAGGCTGTGAGCTTCGGAGGCATAAAATAGACCGACTATTTTTTAAAATTAGAAAAGAAATTGAGTTCCCCACTTATGCAGGGGTCCTCTTAGCTTCTCTCTCTGACGGGGGCATACTGGCAGAAACAGTCATCAAACACATAATTTCAATTGGGTTCGAACTATAATTAAACATATTTTTGCTAGATATCATCCTTTCTTGACTCGGATATTTTAATTAATTTATCTATTAGCATTTTTATCTAGATATATAGCTTATAAAAAATGTATAGGTTCCATCACATAGTCAATTTTTACTATATATTAATTTTTCTAGTGGTGTTAGACTAGGTAACTTGTTAAAACAAGTCTTCTGTTTTATCCCTCACTGAAGGGACTTATGAACAAGTACGTTCTTTATTGCTCTATATTCGTCGGCCATTCGTGATGCCCTTTGGCTGGTTGCGGAGGGATCGGTTTGGGATGCTCTGCTTGCCCTACTGTGCCCCCGAGCGGCCCGCCTTAGGGATCAGCATTTGAGGGCTGGCGAATTTATGGAAATATGAACGAATACGATCGGCTGGCTAAATGGGCATCTATGTTCCCGAGGCCAATAAAAAAAAAAAAAAAAAAAAAAAAAAAAATATGTTCTTGAATAAAGTACTTTAAAATATAATTTTACTAAAAACTTTATTTAACCTTTTTTGTGGTCCCTAAGGTACTTAATTAGGATATTAAATTTCATCAAAATTGGTTAAGTCATTTTCAAGATATTTAGAAAAAACTAAAAGTACTGAAATAAAGTACTAATGTTTGTGGACCGATATGTACCAAAAACTAATCAGCGCTTCATTTTGTTAAACTAATGGTAGGTTTTCAATTTCATTTCAATCAGCGCAAAGGTGTGGAAAAAATCGTGGACGAAAAAACGATAACATACACCACATCCATCCATCCATCCCGCACGCACTTCCAAATAAACTGCAACGGATCGTTGCTAAACTTTATCCAAATTCATTTGAAATATTAATATGTTTGTTCCTTTATTATTAATCAGATATCACTTGCAATTTGTAGTTCATATTGAAATTAATTCAAAAATAATTCTCATTTAAAGAGTCGAGGAATAACCATTCTACATTGGATTTTTTGACGTTTCGGTTTTTATTGGTAACCATTGCGGAAGACATGGAGGAATCGACTTAAAATCAAAAATAGCGATCGATTCTCATCTAATACTTGAGGAATAACAATTCTACATTAGGTTTTTTGACGTTTCGATTATTATTGGTAACCATTGCTGAAGACATGGAGGAATCGACTTAAAATCAAAAATAACGGTCGATTCTTATCTAATACTAGAGGAATAGCCTTATTGAATTCCATTTTTGATGTTTTGACTATTAATGGAAACCTCTACCACTGAAAATGTAGAAGGAATCGACTTAAAATCAAAAAGACTAAGTGCTTTTATGGCAAACTAACTCAAGCTTGAGTTGTTTTTACCAAAAAGAATTTAGTCTTTTTGATTTTTAAGTCGATTCTTCTACATTTCAGTAGAGGTGCCATAATAGTCAAAACATCAAAAATGGAATGCAATAAGGTTATTCCTCTAGTATTAGATAAGAATCGATCGTTATTTTTGATTTTAAGTCGATTCCTCCATGTCTTCAGCAATGGTTACCAATAATAATCGAAACGTCAAAAATCTAATGTAGAATTGATTATTCCTCAAGTATTAGATGAGAATCAATCGCTATTTTTGATTTTAAGTCGATTCCTCCATGTCTTCAGCAATGGTTACTAATAAAAACCGAAACGTCAAAAATCCAATATAGAATGATTATTCCTCAAGTACTAGATGAGAATCAATCGCTATTTTGGTTTAAAGTCGATTTCTCTATGTCTTCAGCAATGGTTACTAATAAAAACCGAAACGTCAAAAATCCAATATAGAATGATTATTCCTCAAGTACTAGATGAGAATCAATCGCTATTTTTGGTTTAAAGTCGATTTCTCTATGTCTTCAGCAATGGTTACTAATAAAAACCGAAACGTCAAAAATCCAATATAGAATGATTATTCCTCAAGTACTAGATGAGAATCAATCGCTATTTTTGGTTTAAAATCGATTTCTCTATGTCTTCAGCAATGGTTACTAATAAAAACCGAAACGTCAAAAATCCAATATAGAATGATTATTCCTCAAGTACTAGATGAGAATCAATCGCTATTTTGGTTTAAAATCGATTTCTCTATGTCTTCAGCAATGGTTACTAATAAAAACCGAAACGTCAAAAATCCAATATAGAATGATTATTCCTCAAGTACTAGATGAGAATCAATCGCTATTTTTGGTTTAAAATCGATTTCTCTGTCTTCAGCAAAGGTAACGGATAAGAAAACAACGCAGTTGCTATGGTTACTCATAAAAATTCCTCCCAAATTTTTAGCATTTCACAGAGAGAAGCCTATCCATTCTTACTTAAGCAAGGCTAAATGAGCTATATTAAAACTTTCAAATGAATAAATTTTAAAGAATTTAAAAAATTAAAAAAAGTACCATCTTACTCTAGAGTAAAGTACTTTAAAATATAATTTTACTAAAAACTTTATTTAACCTTTTTTGTGGTCCCTAAGGTACTTAATTAGGATATTAAATTTCATCAAAATTGGTTAAGTCATTTTCAAGATATTTAGAAAAAACTAAAAAAGTACTGAAATAAAGTACTAATGTTTGTGGACCGATATGTACCAAAAACTAATCAGCGCTTCATTTTGTTAAACTAATGGTAGGTTTTCAATTTCATTTCAATCGGTGCAACGGTGTGGAAAAAATCGTGGGCCAAAAAAGCGATAACATACATCCATCCATACATACATCACATCCATCCGCACGCACTAAATGAAAAAATCGCACTTTTTGGCCTCTCGACGAGACCCCATGTAATTTTTGGCAAAACCGTCACGTGCTAAAATTCAACCTAATTGAATACTACAATTTGTGACTTTAATTGAGTCCATGGGTTCCGTAGTCTTTACCTGAGGACCCTTTGAAGCCACGCTTGCCCCGAGAGCGATTACAATACTTTACCCATGCTTTGCATTGGATAAAGTAAAAACTAAAACTACGTGATTTTAAAGGATAATAAACATAGATTAAAACATAAGGTCTTAGTTTTTAGTTATAAATCGAGTTCTAATTTAGCTAAAAACAAGTAGTAATTTGAAAATCAAATAGGAAGCTGTTTTCTCTTACGTCAACAAAATATTTTGATTTCAAATATTGCTATTTGATATCTAATGGAACTCGAAAATAGGTCAAAATGGCCTTTTTCGTCATTTTGATCAATAATATCTCAAAACTCTGATGTGTTGTAAAAAATCGGGAAATTGCATGATAATCAGCGTATAAAACTCTACTAGAATCCATTGTTAGGTTTACGTGGAGAAATTTTCGTTTAATTTTTGTCGAGCAGTGTAATTATAGACTTGGTTAGTGTCCTAGCATATAAATTTCTGAAATAATAAATATTTAAAAAAATGAAAATATGAGAAAAATGAATAATTTTTAAATATTCAAAACTTAATTATTTTTTTTTTATCTTATATAGTTTAGCTTATAATTTTGTTTTTAGTGAATTTTATTCTTGGAAAAAGCTTCAAGTATTGTACAAAGGTCAGTTTTTATTTGAACTCCTGAAGATGGGCTAATAACCCGAAATATATATCGAGTGAATCAAACTCAAAATAAACATACATTTGTTTTAATATTTCCTTTTTGTGAAACTTAACCTAGAAAATTCTCCTAATAAGTTATGTATAATGTTTCACCTAGAACCGACACCTAAATCCGTACAAAGGTACATTCATATTTCGAAAAAGGTAATAAATATAACTCTACATATAAATCTCATTGTTTCATGGTAATTTATGATTTTATGTTGGTCCACACTCATTGCGGTGCCCAGGGCCGGTCGGAGCGGGTTGCATGTTTGCGCCTGTGGGAGCCAAGGCTGCCTGTATGTCGAGCTGAGTAAGAACTGAGTAGACGACATCGACATGTAGGCTGGTTGGCGCGGGAGGAAGCGGGCCAGAAGGGCAGAAAGGCAGGCCTGCATGAATTTGCTTGGTTGTTTGCTTGATTGCTTGAGTACTTGATTGCCGGCAAAGCAAAAGTTCGCCCTCGATCTCTGGCTAAAACGTTTCGAGTCTCCCGTCGACCGTTTCGGGCCTGCCTCTCTGCGCTTCTGTCTTTCAATTATTAGGGCTCTTTTGTAAACCGAAATGCCATGGTTTCACCCAATTTTTTTAATCAAAAAATAAAACCGACTTCAAAAAAATCAAATGAAACAAATAAAATAATAATAACTCAAAAATAAAATAAAATCCACTAAAAGGTATAAAATAATCATCTAATTTTAGTTACAACTAAACGACGAAATATTAACATGAAATCACTTTTTGAATTCGGTGCTAAACATATACATTTTATAAATCGAACTCGGCGGAACTTATTTAGTACGTCTGGCGTGGTAAGCTCGCTTATATAGTTTGTTTAGCACCGACTTCAAAAAGTGATTTCATGTTAATATTTCGTCGTTTAGTTGTAACTAAATTAGATAATTATTTTATAACTTTTAGTGGATTTTATTTGATTTTGAGTTATTATTATTTTTTATATTTGTTGCATTTAATTTTTTGAAGTCGGTTTTATTTTTTTTTATAAAAATTATTTTTATTTTTTCTCTTTTTAGTGATGTTATTATTATAATAGTGACTTAATATAATACCTTGCATACATCTCGTAAGAGAAAGCGTCGGGCGAATGAATCAGAAAATGATAATAAAATTCAATTCATAAATATAGAAATTCTCTCGAAACGTTTGCGAGTTTTAAATGAATGTTTTACGATTTTTTTTATAAAAGATTTTATTTATTATAATTTCGATTATTTGCTCATCCCTGTATGGTAAAGTAAAAAGTTATTCAGAATTAAACTACGTCAAATTATGCGAATATTATGAAAAGAAAGATGCGATACTCCCCCAAAAAGCTTCCACAACCATTACATATAAGGGCTATTAAATATCAAGAGAACTCTGCCTTGAAATGTCTACAACTGTCCATAATAGATGGCCAACAAATCCGCCATGGGAAAATCTAGAGCTACCAATCAACCTGGAACTTGCTGAATTTCCCCGAGCAGAAACACAAGGTTTCGTTTATAGATGTCTATTTCTAGAGCTAAAGGAAAAATATAAAGATTTTACCGCATATTACACAGACGGGTCTGAAATAGAGAATAGATCTGGATGTGCGATTATTAACCATAAAAATGCTTATAGATATAGACTAATCAGTGTACTTTTACTGTAATAAGTTTAATATTAAGAAAGTTTGGACTCTGTCTTCATAACACCAAATCTAATAAGGTTAAATATAACTGGGTGTCTCAGTTGGACAGTTTTTTTATAAGAATTGATGGGTTGAGACTATGGGATCCCCAAAATGTGGATGCAATCAGGGCAGCTAGGGACGTTCTGGTGGATGGATTGCGGAATGTTTTTTTTTTTATAATGATATTGATACAAGAAGAAGTTGCACCAAGAAGGTACAACCTCTGTAGTCCGTGGTGGACCCTTGTAACGTGAAGATTAGGGGAGGTTTAGGGATTAGGTAGCAATCGAAGGTATCTGTGGATGCTGGTCTTGAAAGATTGAAGGTTATAAGTTGCTGGAAAGAAGGTCAGGGAAGAGAGTTCCAGTCTCTAGATGTCATAGGGATAAATGAATTGGCGAATGCGTTTGTTCGATTAGTATCCAGTTTAAGCGCGTAGGGGTGTTGAATTTTAGAAAATCGTGTATTTCGCGCAAATGAAGCCTTTGGTGTGATTATCGATTTTATTTCGTCAGAACAAAAGCCATGGTAATATCTATAAAAAAGGGAAAGGACGGAGACAGATCTACGATGGGCTAGGGAGTCGAGAGTGTCAGTTAATGTAGGATCGCCTATCAGTCTGATAGCTCGCCTCTGAATTGCATCTAAGGCAGCGGTTTCCAACCTTTTTGTTACTACGCCTCCCCAAAAAAAAAAAAAATTCCGCGCCTCCCTTACCTTTTATTTTTAAATTTCTCCGCTCCAGATAATTTTTTTAATAGGAATTAAATATATGTAAATGTAAAAAAAATGAACATTCATGCACTGAATTTTCACTGTTACGTTAATATATCAAGTTTTATTCATTTGTAGATATTATGGTATAAAAAATAATTCATTAAAAAATGTTGGCGCCTCCCTGGCAATGGTCCGCGCCTCCCTGGGAGGCGCGCCCTCTCAGGTTGAAACCGCTGATCTAAGGTATTAAGAGAATGCTTGGAGGCCCCTCTCCACAAATGCGAGCAATATTCAAGACAGGGGCGAATTTGAGCCTTGTATAATATAAGGAGTTGAGTGGGGGTGAAAAATCGTTTGGTGTTTACTGCCTTGAGGACCAATCGGCTATAAATGGTTCGACTTATGCACCCTTATATGGGCGTCTGGAGCCTAATAATAATTTTCTCCTCAACACGCGTTTGCCCATCTCCAAAACGCGACTTATCCACCAACTAAGAACCACAAATGCTCGAGTTGTACATTTTTATGTCAACTCCAACAGTTATAAATTGGACCCAAATGTGAACTGAGCGCTCATGCAATATGCAGGCAAAAGTAGGATTTAAAACATATTCTGGTAGATTGTCCGATATTTACTGGTTCGCGCAGTCACTATTTGTATAAATATTTTCTTGCCTCTGAGGTGGTAGATGAAGTAAACTTTGTGGAAATTATAATGAACATTTGTAAAGAGGAACAAGCAAAAGACTTGTTTCACTTTGTGGTTGAGCTCTCCGCATCCGGGCATTTATAGTTAATGAATAGATAAAATAAAAAATCTATCTTATATTCCTCGTTGTCCATCGATGTACTTGTAGATCTGAAAAGTGAAATCCCCCCCCCCCCACACTCACACACTACTACAAATTAATCGGAATGGATATGTATTAATTAGTAATCCAGTGAAGATGGACTTACTGTATAAAACTGTTATTTTCTGGTTCTTCTTTTTAATAGCTGAAATCGCCTTTAGTGGACTGTGTTTCTATTATAGGTTCATAATATTAAATTTAATATGTTAATTTAGTGAAGCAATGATTAAGCAGTTAGATTAGTTTTTTAATATATAATTTAATCATAAATGTTTGATGTCATATTTACAAATGTTTCTGATGAGTTTTAAAATAAGTCCACGTTGATTCGAATGCAGTTTGAGTCCAGAGGTTGGTTAATCCATCCAATCAATGTTTCTATAAGCCTTAGTCCAGTTGAATAGCAGGGTCAAGTTAAGTTTCAGTGTATTATAAAAGGAAACTACCTTTATAGGCAAATCCAATCCATTAAAAATTAAACACTTTTTATAAAAAATGATTCCTGTATTCTTAAAACGCGGTGAGAAAAAATTAGATTCATCCACACATGTCGATAGATTTTGATAGAATGTTAAAGGTATGCTCGATCAGGAAGAAACTCCCTGATTCGAGCATTACTCCAATTTAAATAAAAAGATTGTCTCAAGAGTTGCTCACCTATCTCTTCCGACGAACATTTTAGCCTATAATTTTAATTATACAGATATGTTACCAATAATACATACTTTGAGTTATCCAACGGGGTTCCCACTAATTAAAAATTTAATGTTCTGAAATTCCTCTTGTCTATATTTAGAAACCTGTTTAGGTGACATCTTTAATCAAAGCCTGAAAAATGCAATTTTTTTTCGTCTAATATGATTGTCGAAATGAGTGAGTGGTCTTCAACCGCCGATCCGCAGAAATTTCCTGCCGGTCCACGAAAAATATCGTCCGAATCGTGTGTAGGTGTGTCTACGCAAAGCCAACTTTTGTCCGAGCTATAATTTAAATATTTTCTATCGGCTAGAGTAAAAGGAATGTATTATTATTAGTAAAGAATATCTTTAAAAGCTATAAAATTATTAGTCATTTTTTCGACTTCCTATTTGTGTGAAAAGACCTTTTCAACCATGTCTAGAATAAAAACCAAACACAGAAACCGAATAGATGTTAAAGCAGTGTTTCGTCTCTTGGAAATATCTCTGGACCCTCGTATATCAAATATTCTATCAAAGAAACAGCAACAGATTTCGCACTAAAAAATTATAATTTTATAACATACACCTATTTAATAAATAAAATACTATCTAAAAATATATTGGTTTTTTTATTTGTCTTAGCTTAGAAATATTTATCCTATTTTCACCGGTCCGCAGGTGTAAAATGGTTGAAGATCACTGGTCTAAATCTCTAAATACAGGCGTTGCCATCTACTATAGCTGCCAAATTGTAAAATAATTAGAAACTTATTATTTTAAGCAATGAGAATAATTCCTAGCATGTTAATTCTCCAGAAATCTTACACATATCATTTAAAAAATCTGCTGTTAAAAAATATAAGATACACTCCACTGGAGGAATAATGAAGACAAAACATCGAAACTGTTTAAATAAAAATGAAAGAAAATGTGAATATTTTTAGTCTTTATGAGTTGGAAAACAGCGAAGGATTTGGGCTAAAAAGCTCAAAGCCAGTGGATTTCAAACTTTTCAATTCAATCTTTTCAATTAAAGAGACCAGTTTGCTATTACAACAAGTTAGTTTTTCCTAGAAAGGGTCATTTAAGCTGTTCTCCCTCCTCTATGCAACATTTTCTTGAGATCTCTAGTAACATGTGTGTTTTTTTACGAGATGAGAGATTCAATCGAATAATCAACCCCTTTTAGTCGTCTCTTTGATACTGTGAGCCGATTCTAGCCCCGGTCCACAGGGGGACTCTCGGATAATTCCATTCCAAAACTATAAAATGCAACGTTGTTCCTCTAGTATTAGATAAAATGAAATAAATTAAAACAAAAAAGTATTTAAAATTATTAAAAAGGGCACGGATAGAATGATCTCTCTTCCTTTATAGCAGCTAAGGCAAATACAAGTTCAGACCTGTTTTAGACTAGTAAAAGTTAATTTCTTAATTTCTATTATTCTAGGGACGGCCTTTTTGACTATTGCACTTGAACTAAATGGATACTCGTATATAGAGAGAATATGCAATTAATTAAAGAATTTGGAAATGTTTAGAAATAATTAAACTTGATATATTTCTATAAGTGTTCTAATTGCTAAAAGAAGTAAATTTTAAATTTCTAAGAAAATCACAAGACGTTTTCATCCTGAGATGGAATGTATTATTTTTTTTATATATGTTTTCACCCCTTCGGAAATCGAGCCTGAGTTTTTTAATTACTTGATTTCAATAAAATTCAGTATAAAATGTAAAAATACATTTATTTGCTGTAACTCTAACTGGCAAGCGCAGATTTTGAATTCATATTATACGTAAGAAAATATTAATTCTAAATAAAGGAAACTGCAAACAGCGTACCTAGTCTTGAAAAAGTTTCAAATTTTCCTCCAATTTATTTTGAATGGTTTGAGGGTTTTATATATAGAAAAAGAATAAATATAGATTATAGGGGTAGATATTAAGGATTGTTTACCTTTGGGTGAGTGTAGGTGTCCTCTGCTATTGGCCCAATGAATTTTCGACCACTACTAAAGCGAAAACGCCAGCACGAAAGAATCCCGTTACTCGATTAGATTAGCAAGCGGGCCAAAATCCTCCGAATTATATTCAATAGAAAATTCTCAAAATCAATTTTTAAGCGATTTTTATTATTTTATTATATTCGAAAACGAAATTAAATCAAGAATTGCCCAAGCAAAAATGGGGTTTAATTCGAAACAAAAACTACTATGCTCCTCCTCAATCAGCTTAGAAAACAGGAAGATGCTATTGAAGACATATGTATGGAGCATAGCCATGTACGGGTGTGAAACCTGGACAATTAGAGAAGGGGAGAGAAAGAGATTAGAGGCTTTCGAAATATCGTGAGAATCAAATGAATGGATAAAATTACAAATGAAGAAGTTCTTGGAAGAATCGGAGAAAGAAGAACCTTGTGGAAGAGTCTGAAGAAGAGAAGAGGTCAGATGATGGGGGATACACTGAGACATGGGGGACTGATTAGGGGATGATATCTTGGTGGGTGAGGTGGGAAAGAAAAGGGGAAGGGGAAGGCACAGATTAGAATATTTCAACCAAATAATTGGGGATATGGGATGCCAGACATTTAGAGAGGTCAAACAGCTGGCGGGGGACAGAGTCGAGTGGAGACGGATTGTTGCATCAAACCAGACTTAGGACTGTATACTCAATGATGATGATAATATAATAGCAAAAAAAAGATCAATTAAATATAGATGGTGTCAAACCGTTATTTTTTTTTGGGGGGGGGGCTATTTAATTAAAAAAAAACAGATTAGAATTTGTTATTAAATGCAAAAACAATGCTTGACAGGCGTGAATAGTGAAGATCCCTAAGCCCCAATTTACGTGAAATGTAAGGTAGTTGTTTCACCATATGGGTTTTCATAGGATTTTTTTTGAAATTTATACGGATTATTATTTAAATTCTTCTGCATCGATTGGTGGCAAAACGAAATTTATGAACAATACTCTATAGTTCCGGGGATATTAACTTCCAAAGATAGAGTTTTTCAGACTCTTATACATTGCACTATACGGGATATCGGAATGTTATCATACATATTTAATTATAATTAAGAAACTCTTCTTACCATTGTTGTAAAAAACTAAACCAACATTAAACAATAACTAATACATTTTTTAAGAAAATTTTAATGCATAGTTACAACACAGTTTCTGAGATAATAATGAATAAATAATTATCAATGTATAATGATAAATTTACACTAAAAACAAGCTGGCAACAACGCATGTATTTAACCTAAAAAGTGTGTTAACTTTAGTACTTTTTTGACGTTTTTTCGCTTCATCCATTGTCGCAACAGCTTTCAATCGTTTATTAAGAAATTTTTGTTTTATAAATCGACCTTATATAATGTAATTTATATGTCATTTCTATGATAAAATTATTCAAGCTCGGATAATGTTGCCAGATTAGTCAAACGAGCACGGGATTGGCTAGTAGTAGTACATAAACAGCAAAAAGTTTTGGGCTTATGAATTATGAATCCTTATTGTCTGTTCTATAAACTCTAGCATTAACTTTTTGCTAGTATTGTCGCGAAACAACTACCTTAAAAACACAAAGATACTTATACCTTGAAAATAACATTATTGAAAATACAGGCTACTCATGTTGATGAGTTTAATAGTTTTAATATATTGATTGCATTTAGTAAAATTTAACTTGTTACATTAAAATTTTCAATTTTTTTTGTCATTATTAACTTACGGGGAGGCGCAAGTTAGACTTAATTGAAAAAATTTTATTTTGCCGAGAGTAGCAGTGTTGTTGATTCATAGAGAGAAACAAAGAGGTTGTCTTCTGCTTGATGCAAATAAACATACACACATATACGGTGTGAGTTTTTTTATCTTGAGACAGTCTTATAACTCAAAAACAGTGTATTATATGAAAAAAAATGTCAATTAAAGTTTATTTATATTAAGGGAGAAACTAAACTATTCTTTATTTATTAATGGTGTAATGTACATAGGTCAGTGTAGACCCATGTTGTGTACATTCAAGAGGAAAAAAGTGACAAATATAGGAATAAACAATATACAAAAATATAAAATACAAAATACAAAAATTTAAAATACAAAATTACAGGATATTCTATTAACATTATGATATAGGTTCAGTGAGTCCAGACAAGAACCGGAAAATAGAGGATGTTTGTCTTAGGCAAGTAGACATTGAGTTCCAAAGACGTGGGTCTGTGATCTCAAATGACCTCGACCTGAGGGCAGTCTGATGTCGCGGACATACCAGGGATCTTGATCTTAATGAAGGATCGGGGGTAAGTAGTTCCGCCAAATAGGAAGGAGACTCCGATATAAGGACCCTATGGACAAACCTCAGGTATCTAACCTTTAGATAATTAGGTAGGCTCACGCCCAATACCTCTACTACCCACTCAGAAACACGATCCCTATGGCCCAGGTCATAAATATATCTTATACACGCATTAAAGGCTACCAGTAATCTGTGGACAGAAACTCGGTCGAGGGGATGAGACACGAAATCTAACAAAGATAGACGAAAAATTTCTACTGTGGTTTGAAAGAAAAATTTTGAGAATTAAATTTAGTCCTACCCATGGTGACGAAACGGCACATAATTATATTCGATCTTGAAATCCGTGATCTCTAACACTCTCCAAATATTTTCTAACTCATCAAAAGTCGAAAACTGGGTGGGGATGTTATAGTAACAATTATAAAAAATCATGAAATCTGTTTGGGGGTAATTCCTAGATGGAAAAATACTAAGAGAAAGACTATAAAATGGCATGAAAATATCAAAAGAGACCTGAAATCCCTCGGAGTCAACAATATAGAAACGGCAGACCTGGATAGGACTGTATTGAGGAGGATCATCCGAGAAGCCAAGACACAGGAAGGGTTAGAGCCCATGAGTAAGTATGTAAGTAGTAATATTTTAACTAATTCTTTAGATCCGGATGTAATTGGATTCTTATTTATGGACAGAATCTTTGATTTCAAATATTTTGGAATTATTTATCAGAGAGACCACATGTCTTGCTCTTTTTCAAACAATCAAGCAAACTTTCTATCTCAGTTTATGTGAGTAAAAATACAATTGGAATTTTTTTTCATGAAATTAGTTCTCAATGGTTTCGTTTATTTTAGCGAAGTTGCTACTAATTTTTCTTAAAACTCCTCTTTGATTTACCATTAAAAAGAGTCTCCTAAGCCAGACATACTAAAATGTAATCAGTTTTGAATATAAAACAAACTTTTTACGACTTTTTTGAGTTTTTGTTCGGAACATAAAAGACAGAAAAAAATTATACTTGAATCAAACCATCCAAGAAGTAGTGAAATAAGACATCAAGTAGTGGTCCTAACGTTGAACTACGTGGTTCGATCCCCAGTGCAGGAAAACCTCTATTGACCTGCGCTTGGAAAAAAGAAAGCAAGCCCGCGCCTGTCTGGCTCTGGCAGTCTAGACAACCTGACTAGCTCACTGTAATAAATATTGGGGTGGTCAAGATTACTGGGAAATTTACTTTGGAGCTTTTGTTGAGCCTTAAAGTACTCAAGGGTCACATATGTATAACACATGACTTTCCTCACCTCTTTTAAACTTAGACTCGTTTGACAAAACATGGTCTTATAATACTAGTAATTTAATATATATATATTATCATCAGGATAGTAAATTAGAGTGCCAGTGACTTTGGCATGTAATAAACACAGGTTGTATAGTGATACTCGAAGTTAAGCACGGTTTGTTTTGATTGTCACCTTCTACAAAAACTGGGTGATTTACAACCTACCTAATCCTAGTCGTGCCCATTACTTATAAGAATGGAACAAACTTCCGGTAAATATAAGATGGATAGGCACTCTGAGAAGCACTGAAAAAGATGTTCAAATATATTGTCCCCTCGATCAGCACCAGCCTTAATAAGTTAATTTCATGACTGCTTTAAATTTATTTTTTTATTACTCTTTACTGATTTTGTTATTGAATTTATTTATCAGTTGTCATGAATTTATATTTAGAAATTGAATTTTTATTTTTAATTTATTATATAAATATGTATATTATCAGTGAAACGCGGTCCATGGATGCTGTGGATGCGGCGCATCGCTAAAATTTCAAAAAATTAGAGTATTTTCATAAATATATAAGGCCGACTTCAAAAATTCAGGAGGATATTTAAATTTTAAAATTATTATAGGACGTTTCAAATATATCTATAAAAAACATTTTTGGTTTTGAGAAGTATATTGGTTCTCGAAATTAAATAATATCGTTACGTAATTTCAAGGGGCAATAAAAATGAATGAATTTTCCGAAAAGGATGCGGATAGAAATTTTGAAGTCCTACCTAGTATATCTTCCAGGTCAAGTATTTCAAAGACAAGTCCAGGCGAGGTCTACGCTGAGGAACTATTAAAATAATAATAATACAAAAAAGAAATAAATAAAGATGATTCGAGAATCTTTGAACTAATCCATTTCTAGAACTCTCAAAATATAGGATCGGAAATAACTAAGAGTGGTATAGACTATAAGGCAAAGCTTGTTTATAGAAATAGAATTAGGAGAAATTGGAGAGATGTTCTTATAGGACAGGCTGATTCATTGAAGAGTTGTCAATTTCTAACTCAAAGGAATAGTAGAGGTTTAAGTCAAAAAAGATTTAATTTCTGACTCCTACCCTCCCGCTCAACACAAGGAGTATCCGTTAAGGGCAAAGGTTCCAAAATATAATTTTAAAAAATCTAAGGTTAAATTGAAAAATAATGAAAGGGATGCCGTATTCGATGAGATTTTTTTATAATGATATTGATACAAGAGAAAAAGTTGCGCAGAAGGTACAACCTCTCGCATGATACCGTGGTGGTTACCCTATGTAACGTTGAAGATAAGGGGAGATTTAGGGATTTGGGTAGCCAGTCGAAGGTATCTGTGGATGCTGGTCTTGAAAGATTGAAGGTTATAAAGTTGCTGGAAAGGCGGTCAGGAGGAAGAGAAGTTCGAGTCTACTAGATGTCATAGGGATAAATGAATTGGCGAATGCGTTTGTTCGATTAGTATCTAGTTTAAGCGGGTAAGGGGAGTGTTGAATTTTAGAAAATCGTGTATTTCGCGCAAATGAAGCCTTTGGTGGGATTATCGATTTTATTTCGTCAGAACAAAAGCCATGGTAATATCTATTAAAAAGGGAAAGGGCGGAGACAGATCTACGATAGGCTAGGAGTCGAGAGTGTCAGTTAATGTAGGATCGCCTATCAGTCTGATAGCTCGCCTCTGAATTGCATCTAAGGTTATTAAGAGAATGCTTGGAGGCTCTCTCCACAAATGCGAGCAATATTCAAGACAGGGGCGAATTTGAGCCTTGTATAATATAAGGAGTTGAGTGGGGGTGAAAAATCGTTTGGTTCGGAAAAGAAAGCCAAGCTTACATGCTGCAGCTTTTGCTACTGAGATAATATGGTCATTCCAAGAGAGGTCAGAACCTAAGGTGACACCTGACATTGATATTTTATTACTATTACTATTATTATTAATAAAAAACAAGCAAAGATTAAAATAAAATTTCAAAAAAAATGAGGGTAGTTTTTTGGACAGCATCCCTGGTTGAAAAATCACCATCGGAAAATGATATATATATAATGTAATGATTTCAATTTAATTAGAGAAAATTCTTCTCAAAAAAGATTTATGTTCTATTAAAAAATATTACTTATTAAATTTTAAAAGAATAGTGTTTATTTCTATAAATATATAAAGTATAGCTGACGCCCGGGCCTTCGACCCGGCGTCACCTAGCCCCTTGCGGGGAGCGTCTCGTTTTATGGTTAAAATTTATATAGATAATAGGTGACCCGACCACGCGGTGCTGTGACTAACTCCTATGCTTCACATTATATATGTACTAATCCAGTTAGTCTAATGCATTGGTTCCCAACCTGGGGCGATCGCCCCCAAAGGGGCGATTTGGGTTATCAGGGGGCGATAATTGAGTAGGGGGCGATTGGGGGGCGATGAGTATTCAAAGGGGGAAAATTAAAATACCCTCACGTGCAAAGAAATGGAATCACTTCTCTTGCGAGTTGTTAAATTTAATTTTCATTCTCAAATATAAATAATGTTATATTAATATTTTTTAGAAAAAATATTTAAATTTCTAATAAATTACAAAGAAACATACTGTTGTGAACGCGGCATTTAGAGTATTTTTTTCTTGGTAATAATATAATTGTTTTTAATGGTAATATTTCGGAGTAGCTGGCGGCATGTCCTTTGATGCTGGAATGTGCCTTATTTGACAATAGGATGGTGGGACTTTACAATTCCCACTTTTTGAACCTCAATAAATTTAATTTATGTTTGTCATATTTTGGGTTAAGAGATTAAGTCCTGTCGGAAGGCTTTTTAACTGAAGGAAACACCAGATGTCAATAATAAATTCATTGATTGGGGTTTTTCTAAATTTCGACTCTGCGTGGGAATTTCCAAGAGAGTAATTTCTAGAAAATAGGCAAGCTTTAATATTTTGAACGCCCCATAATTAAGGATCCAACCAATAAGAAGGTTTTGGGGAATTTCCACTCAAAAAGTCCATCAATTTTCAAGACACAAGCAAGTCAGTTTTTAAGTCAGTAGAAGTTCATGCACTATGGATTCAAAGAAGAAGTGTCGTCAATACTCAGCTGAGTATTTAAAATTCGGTTTTATCGCGTCACCGCAAAATGTGCAGTTTCCACATTGTCTTTTGTGCGATAAAACATTTACTAGTAATGAAGCCATGAAGCCTTCGCGAATGAAAGATCATTTATCAAGAGTACACAGTGATAAAGAGAGTAAAGAACTTAGTTATTTTCAACACCTCAAAGCTAAAGCTGCTAAACGTCCTAATGTGAGTGAATTATTTAAAAAACGAACAATCGATCTTGACAAAGGTCTTCTTGCTTCTTACGAGGTGTCTTTATTGATCGCTAAATGTGGTAAACCTCACACAATTGGCGAAACTCTTGTTTTACCGGCTATCAAAAAAATTGTTGAAATCATGGTAGGCGAGGGCCCTAGTAATAAGATAAGTCAATCGATTCCTTTGAGCAACAATACTGTTTCCAGGCGAATTGACGAAATGGCCACGGACGTTGAATCCAAACTCACGAATTTGTTGAAAAAAAGTAAATTTGCATTGCAGATTGATGAATCAACTGTGATTGATAACAAAGCAATTTTATTAGCTTATGTGAGGTTTATCAATGAACAAAAGGAAATTACCGATGAAATGTTGTTTGCTAAAACTTTGATCACTGATACGAAGGGATCGTCGATTTTTAAAGTGGTGCAAGATTATTTTGAGGAAAAAGCGATTCCCCTAACAAACGTGAGCGCTTGCGCAACAGACGGTGCTCCTGCCATGTCAGGTCGTCATGCTGGGTTTCTAGCCCACCTTAAGAAACAAGTGCCAGAGGTCATCACTATTCACTGTGTCATTCATCGTCAACACTTAGCTGCGAAAAAATTGAGTGGTGTCCTGCATGAAACCCTACAACTGGTTATTACTGGTGTCAATAAGATCAAAGCTAATTCCCTCAATGACCGTCTGTTCCGAAAACTTTGCCATGAAAATGATGAGGAATTCGAACGCTTGCTTCTACATACGGCAGTGAGGTGGCTTTCCAAAGGAAACTGTTTGCGCCGTTTCTTCGAATTATTTGACACGATTACTGAGTTTCTCGACAAGTCTGATCCTCTTTTAAGTGAGAATTTGAAGCATCGCAAGTTGGAACTTGCGTATCTCACAGATATTTTTGAAAAAATGAATGAAGTCAATATAAGGCTTCAAGGAAACAATATGAACCTTATCAAGGCCAAAGGAATTATTTCATCATTCATCGCCAAGTTTGATATTCACATGGTAAATATTGGCCGTAAAGAGCTGATTCAGTTTCCGACCCTTAAAAAGTGTTCAGTGTCAGATAACGAGACTCCTGAACTCCCAGAAGACAAAATCCTAATTTTTACTGATCACCTTGACCAGTTAAAAACTGACATGGAATCAAGATTTGTAGATTTGACTAAGTTACAAATTCCTGATTGGATTCTAGATCCATTCTCGTTTGAAGCTGTGGATAAGCTTGATAACTCTTTGCAGACGGAGTTTCTAGATCTGAAGTATGACTGTGAGGCGAAAATCATTTTCAAGCAGAGCGGTTACGAGTTAGCCTGGGTGAAGCTTATGGACACTTATCCACATCTATGGGGAAAAATTGAACCACTTCTCATCTCGTTCCCGTCAACATATTTAGTTGAAAAAGGATTTAGTTCTGTTGTCCAGCTCCTCACAAAACAAAGAAATAAGTTGGACATTTGCCTCAAAGGAGACTTGCGCCTGAACTTGACGAACATAAAGCCGGATATTGAAGCTTTAACTAAAATCCACCAAGCACAAGGCAGCCATTGAAAAGGTAAAATAAAACAATAACAAAGTTTTCAAACTTTCATTTATTTTTTCAAATTTTAACTGTCAACTTTCTTAATTTTTCCAGATTCCAATTTAAAAATGAAAAGATGTACTCCTGTTTTTTAAATGTACGTCAATGATCTTAGTTACAATAATTATTTCACTTCTTTGTTCTTCAAAAAAATCTGTAAAAAATGTACATTTTAATTTTTTTCTATTTTATTTAAGAGTGACCGGATAAAACTGCTTTGGTTTTTTTATATACGGTAATAAAATTGTTTAAAATAACACAACTGCTTTATTATTTACACTTTACTTCAAATTAAAATTAGGCATACAATGAAAATGAAAAGGGGGCGATAGGTGTTAGTCAACCTCCAGAAAGGGGCGATGGGCCACAAAAGGTTGGGAACCACTGGTCTAATGCAACTCCTGAAGATGGGCGAATAGCCTGAAATATATTGAGTTTTCATAAAAACTGTTTTATTTTTATTCCTGTAAAACCCCACATTTTTATATATAATTTTTTTATATATTTACTAATCCTGTAAGACCACTTTAATTAAAATTACGTTGATTTTTTCTTATATTTATTTCGATTTAAAATGACTATCTGGGAGAGCTCCAAAATAGCTAGTTTTAGAAAAATTTTGTACCTGATGGCGTTTAGAAATGGTTTAGCTTAATTTTATGAAAAAATTAAAGTATTTCCTCATTTTTTCATTATCAACGATAAACAAGAATAAATTTGATATCTTTTGTATTTTGCACGTTATAACGTATAGAAAGTTCAGTATGTGACCCGAATCGCACTTGGCCGGCTTATTTTTAATATATTTTTATTTAATTTATTGAATAAAACAAACTTTTGCCCTGTCTCTATAAATCGTAATTTAAATTCACATCATTTTCGGGATTGACTATACGTCGTCTACTCCCATTTAATCTGTGGTCAGCTCGATAGACAATCTATTCTAGGTCAGCAATTGCCTCCCATCCCGAAAAGCTATCATATATAGCCATTCCGAATCTATCGAAATTACAAGTGCAGAAGTGCGTATATGCTGAGTCTCTTCGCTCTAATTCTATTCCTATTCTATAGAATACAAGTAACATAGCTGCACAATCACAAAGCCCACATATATAATACAAATATTTACCTATATATATATTATTTGTTGTTTCCATCAACAACTAACGACTAACATCAAAATCACCATTGAATTTTCAAAAGAGCTTCAAATAATAGAACTATAAATTATAGAGAGTCGCAAAAGTTGCATATTATTTAATTATAAATTGATCATACGTTTTCTTTATGTTTGTAGTGCTCACAGCTTTGCGTCAAATTAAAACGTATTTTCGGGTTTGCTAACTCATGAGAATAATAGAATAGATAGAATATTTCAATGAATAATATGTTCACAACCAGAACTAATCCGAAACATTTACACAATTCCAATTCAAATAAATTCAGATATAAATTGAATTTATCAAAGTAAAAATTCAAATGATATATAGTCGAAATAGAGGCATCTTTTAATTGATAAGAAATAAGTTACTTCCGGCACACATTGCTGAATATCATAAAAATCGTGCTTAAAACATATAAATAGTGTAAAATTTTTATCAAGAGAGAATTTTCGGCTGAAACCACCTAGATTAGGAATGGAATCTCAACAGAATGCATACCGATTCGACATTTAATTTTCGAAGCCGTTTCCATCTTCGATAACATCAAGATATCTTCTAGACATCTTTAAAAAATCTTGCTTATCTTTTGATGGTGGTCTAGAACAGTGATTCTTAACCTTTTATTAGTCGCGGCTCCCTTAAAACCCGAAAGTATATTCGCGACCCCTTAAAATCCTAAAATATTTTCTCGGCCAGTACCACCATTAGGTAACATACTCGAAATTACTAGTACAAAAATTGTAAACCTAGACTTATAAAAAATATTTACACTGTTTTATTCAACTTGTAATTTTGTCTGTTTGGGTCAAATTTACCTATGCGCTCAACGTTTTCATTTAGTTTGACCATATTTAAGAATATCGAGATGTCATTAAATTCATCTGTCACTTACTTGGGAGGCATTCCACGCTAAAAATCGGACAGTTTGAAAAATTTTAATTTTTGATTTCCTTCTTTTATGATATTTTTAGTACCCATCAAAAAACTCTTCCTGGTAAATTTTGAAATTTTTTTTGATCACCGGTTTAAAAAATATCGAATTTCGGTTTTTCGACCATAACTTCTTCAAAAATGCTCCAATTTTTTTTTTAAATTTTTGTTTTTATTAGATACTTTTTATAAAAAAAAATACAAAAAAAATATTTAAAGTGTTTTTATATGCGATTTTTTGAGTTTGAAAATTGTAATCTTGTTTTTTAAAATTGTATGTACCTACCTACTCTTCGATTTTTTTGATAATTTTTTTATTTTAAACTTCTATATTCATTCTACAAATTTTAAGACCGGGTTGATAGTGTTCCTATGATAATTACTATTTTTTTCGATTTTTGAAAATTTCGAAAAAAATTTATTCGCTATATTAACCATTATTAAAACCACTTTTTGGTATTGAGTTCTCTTTTTTTAGTTATTTTGAATTGATTTTTATCGTTAACAGGTGTTTAAAATAAATAATTAGTATTTTAGGTTGTTGAAAGAAAATCAAAATCAAAAATCGAAAAAAAATAATAATTATCATAGGACCACTATCAACCCGGTCTTAAAATTTGTAGAATGAATGGAAGTTTAAAATAAAAAATTATCAAAAAATCGAAGAGTACCTACATAGAGTTTCAAAAACAAGATTAAAATTTTCAAACTCAAAAATGCACATAAAAACACTTTAAATAATTTTTTGTATTTTTTTCTAAAAAGTATATGAAAAACAAAAAGTTCAAAAAAAAATTTTGAATTTGGACCATTTTTGAAGAAATTATGAACGAAAAACAGAAATTCGATTATCTTTTAAACCGGTGATCAAAAAAATTTCAAAATTTACCAGGAAGAGTTTTTTGATGTGGACTAAAAATGTCAAAAAATGAAGGAAATCAAAAAATTTAAAT
Organism: Forficula auricularia; assembly: GCA_024734495.1. Lineage (NCBI taxonomy): Eukaryota > Metazoa > Arthropoda > Insecta > Dermaptera > Forficulidae > Forficula > Forficula auricularia. The sequence continues at coordinate 17,563,339 of JALMQS010000128.1, forward strand.
TTTTTAAACCATCCGTTTTGGAGTGGAATGCCCCAAATGTATCACTTATAAAAAATAGTAACATATTTTTTTAATTGTAAAGATATAAGAACTTAAAAAATTATAATATTTTCGTGGCCTCCTCCCCCTCTACATACATTCCGCAGCCCCCCTGTTAAGAATCGCTGGCCTATAAGACTCATGAAGCTTTGTCTATTCTTCATCTTCTAGATGTATTTCTATAGCTCTTCTAGAAACTTCTAGACAGGGGTCTTATCACAAATTTGAACAACGATTTGAACTCACACACTGTGCAAAATCTTTGGTCATATAATAGTATTTTTAAAAATTAAAAGGGCAAGTTTGTCACTCGAGTATGTGAAATAAGAAAAAGAGCGAGGTTTTTTTTAAAGTAATTTGAAAAAGGGTTTATTTCAGAAGAGTATACTAGGTACATTTAGCAATACTGATTTTAGAAGTGATTGTAGGATTTTAGACTTCAGAAATTGAAGAAAAAAATAATGAAAAATATAAAATAAAAAATTCTTTGCAGCTGATTATTTGAAAAATGTTGAAAATGTTTTTAATAATTAGGTTCAGATTTCGGATAGTTGGCTAAAAAAATGCAAAATCACCGTAATTTGCGTCGTGGATGCCAAGTTCACATTAAAGATGAGTAAATACAAATCAAATTCGAATTAAAAATACCCCTAAAAATACCTATTTATTTATTTCATTTAATAAACAGGTATGGAATGTGGAATATAAACCCCCTCAAATTTAAGACTAATCTGTTTTTTTTCTAAACATTTTTTTGGAAAAAATAAATATCAGACTTTCCATCTAAGACGAACTCTGATATAAAAAATATATTTTTATGAAAAAAGATGCATCTTAAATTCGATGTAATGTATTAATCGAATATTTTATCCAAAAAAAGAAGTATAATTCAAACAAAAAATATATTTGATGTCAAAAAAGCACCTCACTTTTCTAAAACAAAAAAATTCAGTCAGTCAAATTTATGAAATCAAAAAAGGGCGTCTCGCTTTATGAATACCACACTATTATTCTAAAAAGAACTATTAAGAAAATTTCCATTGAGCCAAAATTGATTCTTATCATAAGAATCTTATGTAAAAAAAGTAAACTACTCAAGAAAACTATCTACTAAATCCGAGGGGTTATGAATTATTTTTAATATGTAAGAAGGGTTGTTTCCTCCCTTCCGGAATTCTACCCGAATGTCAATGTGGTTACATCTCGGTGGGCAAGCCAAGTGCCCGGATTGCATTTTTTTAAATGGCTGAAATTTAAAAAAAAATACTCTTATTCCAATTAAAGAGATATTTAGAGTTATATACAGTGTGAGGCATAAAGACCTATAACAATTTGAAGAGATATAAAAAAATGAAAAAAATTAACTAGAAAAAAACTAAATAAATTTTTTAAAAGAACATGAAATATTTTTTTATTTAATCCTGTTTTAAACATTATATCAGACGAAAAAGGGGGGCTCAAAAATGAAAAATGATAGAAGATTTGGTTATTTTTTGCATGTCTAGCCTTCTGGAGGTCCACAGAATATGTATACAAAATTTGGTTGAGTTTGGTCAAAAGGGCTAGCATTTTCTTTTTTGACCCTCCCCGCCCCCTCCCCCATTTGGGTAGTTAGTTTTTGCATTTCTAGACTTTTTGGTGCTCACAGGATATGTATACAAAATTTGGTTGAGTTTGGTCGAAAGGGCTAGAATTTTATATTTGCCCCCCCCCCCCCCCTTTGTCTGATAATGTTTAAAACACATTTAAAAAAAATTCTTTTCTTTTCTTTTCAAAAATATATTCAGTTTTTTTCTAGTTATTTTTTTTTATTTTTTATTCCTCTTCAAAATGTGGTAGATCATTATGCCCCACCCTGTATATTTCACATTTCATGATACAAAAGTATTTGTTATTTTGGACCCTAGAGAAAATTAGACCATTCCTAAAATAATAATTCGATTCAAAATTTTAATTTATTTTTGATTTTGGGAAAAAATTATACTATAACTTGTAAATTTCAAGTATGTGTCACATTTAGTATACGAACTACAATGTTCTAGCACACATACAGACCGATATTATAGGGACACTAATATGGTCCCGTTTTACTTTTGAAAGAAACCCTAAAAATAGCTATTTTTAATTATTTATTATTAATAAAAATTTAAAATTTATATTTTTATCTATATACCCACCGTATTGGCTGGTCTTTAATTTGAAGAAATGTAATAATCATTTGGAACTCTCGGCCAAGTTCCAGCCGGTTGTTGATAAAAAAAAATGCCAAATCACTAAAATAAAAGCCGTTAAAATGTTAACTCCTCCTCCAATTCTATAGTGGTACTTTCAAATTGATTTTTTTAATTTATCTATAAAAAATGGTAGGCGGAACACACAGCCTGCGCACAAGCATTGTCCGATTTTTTGAACAAAAGACTGATTCGACCCGTCAATTGGTTGACTGTCCATATCTAATGTTAGTAGCTACGATGGGCGTTGCGAGATTATCTCAAGGGCCAAGGGGCTGGACCAGAGGACTGCCTTCCACCTTCCACCCCTATATCAACTCGGGGGTGGTGGCAAGCAAAGAGGGGGCTGGGAGGGGATCATTGAAATAGAATTCCAAGAAATTGTTTCCAATTAATATTCAAGATTCTATATTGGAATATATAAGCCTTTTTTTAATAATATTAAATTAGAAAATAGATATAAACGAGGACAGATACAGGGTATGGTCAAGTATTGTTATCGTGCATGAAAAAAGTGGTTTTTTCCTTCTATTTTTTGGAAATATCTCAAAAACGGCCTAAACTATTATGATTAAAAAATTGGGCGAGACCATGGCATTTCGGTCTACAAAAAGCCCTAATAAGTGAACATCGAAAAAATTATATTTTTCGAGATAATAATTGTTTTGTCAAAATATCTGCTAGTTACTCTGTACGTTACAAAATGTTGTGGACGAGCTAGCTCAAAAACTAGTGTGAATTTGGAAACCAAATTTCACACGTAGTTTTGGTCCATTGAGATTAAGAGCTGTTTAGATTTTGGTGCATATCGACCCAAAATTCAGGGGGTGGAGTGGGAGTTAAAAATTAAAAATCTAGGCCATTTGAGTAAAGTCAACGAAATTTTGTATACATAATCAGTGGCACACCAGAAGTCTAAAAATGCAAAAACTAACCGCCCAAAATAGGGAGGAGTGGGGGGTATAGGATCAAAAAATGAAAATCTTGGCCATTTATAAAACTCAACCAAATTTCGTATACAAATCAGTGGGGCCCCAGAAGTCTAAAAATGGAAAAACTAACCGCCCAAAATAGGGAGAAACTAACCCCGTTCTAGATGATTATAAGTAATTTTATTAAATATTAAATATAAGTGAGGGGCCAGATTGTATGGTAAAGTCAGGTGGGTGGCCACATCAGAACACGTCAGCTTATTTAATAATAGTTGAATTAAATATATGCAAGGTGAGTTACATAAAAATTGAAGAAAATATATTTAAATATTTAACTCGATATAATTTCTTTTATCGTGGAGTCGGGTTGTCCGAACTGGCTAAGGCTCTGAGCTCGTTTCAGTATCGTTGATGACGATGTTCAAGCAAGAAACCCGGGTTCGACCCTGGCTAGCATTTAAATTTTTTTATATTTCTCCCTGCAGGGTTAGAAATGGCAAAGTCCCTTAGCTGAGTCAAGTGTCGCATTCTATATGTCCTCAAGAGATATCTTCGGGGAAACCCTAGTAGCATATTGTTTCAAACTATATAGTAATTCTCAAAATATATATATAAGGCATTATATAGTTTCAAACAATGTGCTACTAAGGAAATTTGAATCAAGTACTGATGGTCAGCTGTCCCCTACCTCGAAATGTCCGAGCAATTAGTTCCGCATTTTCTCCCCCCCTCCCCCGTGACCTCTACATTTGATATTTTTTCACCAGAGTCAGTTCTTCTTTTGTAATTCCGTTCAAAGTGATTTTAGAAAGTCTATTTCGATAATAGTTTGATCTTTTTTAACAGTATAGTCCTTAATTTTATTAGTCTCTGCTAGTATAGATCTATTGAAAAATATAGATCCAGCGGAATTCGCATCATCAAATATAATTTTCAATGGTCTAGTTTTATTTTATGTAAATTTGCCGAGTCTGAAAGTGTTCAAGACATTTACATTATTCTGTGCTTGGTCTGCCATTGTGACTTTGATTATTTCCATGATTTTATCTTTGTCGTGCCCTTGCACTTTGTCCACCAGAGCTTTCTATGAGGATTCATTATTCTGAGGGAATACAAATTTTGATTTTTCGGGAAGTAATTAGAGGATTCATTTAAGGTAATAATTATTTGTTGAAATTTCGGAAGTAAGATCGGAAGGTAATAGTTGAGATGTAAATCTTCAACTTTGTCAATGTATTCTTCTCTCTTCAAGATGGTGATCGACTGTCCTTTGTCTGCTTATGAGGTTATTGGAGTTTATTTTTGTTTTAAGGTAGTTGTTTTGTGACAATACTAGCAAAAAGTTAATTCTAGAGTACTAGGCAGATCAAAAAGTCTAGAATAAGTGAAACAAGAAAACATTTTTTTGACCAAATTCGGTTTTATTTTTCAACTAACATTCCTTTTATTCTGGATGAGGAACCAGTTCAAATCCGATTTCGTGCAATTTTGCTTACGCAACTAACGATGAATATCAGTCGTGATGATAGAGGATTTTTTCTTCTTCAAATGCGGCCGTTTTTCTGTGATTTCAATTTTCAAACGGTGAATAATATTCGCCAGTTATGGTTTTACCATTTTCAAGATAGTCGATGAATATTATTCTACGCGCGTCTTAAAATAGGGAGGTCATAACCTTTCCGGTCCATTTCTGAGTTTTTGGACGCTTCGGAGCAGTTTTACCCGGAGAAACCCATTGTTTTGACTCTGGTGTGTAGAAATGGATCCATGTTTCATCCATGGTTATTAATCGACGCAAAAGCTCCTTTGAATTACGGGTAAACATTGCCAAATTCTGCTGGGAAGTCGTAATACGAATTCGTTTTTGCTCCACTGTGAGCAATTGCGGCACCTATCGCGCCCAGAGCTTTTTCATACCCAAATTATCATGTATGATATTGAACACACTACCATACGACATCTTTGTCGTCTCAGCTAGCTCCCTCAATTTCACTTTGGCGTCGTTCAACATAATATTATGGATTTTTTGGGCGTTTTCTGGTGTCAGAACCTCTTTTCGGCATCCAGATAGTTCAGCATCACTTGTGCTTGTTCGGCCGCAATGAAAGTCAGAAAACCACTTTTGAATCATCTTCATCGACGGTGCAGAGTTCGAATAATACTTATCTAGCTCGGCTTTGGTCTCGGTTATCGTTTTCTTGCGTAAATAATAGTGCTTAATCAGAACTCGGGACTCAGATTTTTTCATTTTTAAAAAAACACGGAGGTTGGTTGCTTCTCACTGCTGTAACTAGTAAATGCAAAAACATGATTGGTTGAAATTTTGACAGACGTTTAATGAAGAATGAAGTTAACAATGAATGATTCAGATTGCTAAAATGTTTCACCAAGTACCAACACCAAATTCCTTAAAAACTACAGATTGCTAGATACTAGCCCCATATCATAGGATTATTCCAGACTTTTTGATCTGCCTAGTATATAGAACAGACAAAAAGGATTCATAGTTCATAAGCCCAAAACTTTTTGCTGTTTATGTACCAATTCTAGCCAATCCCGTGCTCGTTTGACAAATTTGGCACCATTTATATTATAAAATACATTTTAAATTTCTATGAAAATCGTTTTGTTATTTTTTAACAAATGTAATCAACGCCTACGTTACACCTTATGAAAATTATAATTTTTAAAAAATCTAGCGCATGCATCTTTTGCTGGTTAAATAAATACGCTGTTGCCAAATTGTTTTTAGTCTAAATTTATTTTTATACATTTTTCATTATTTATTCCTTATATCTCAGAAACTGTGTTGTAACTATGAATCCAAATTGTCTTAAAATATGTATTGGTTATTGTTTAATGTTGGTTTAGTATTTTATAAAAATGGTGAGAAGGGTTTCTTAATTATAATTAAATATGTATGTAAATTTTCTGATATCCCGTATAGTGCAATGTTAAAGAGCCTGAAAAACTCGCTTTTTGAAATTTAATATCTCCGGAACTGTATTGTTCATAAATTTCGTTTTGCCACCAATCGATGCAGAAGTATTTAAATAGTAATCTGTCTAAATTTCAAAAAAATCATAAGAAAACGGAAGCGGAACAACTACCTTAATGTCTTGAATTATTGTTTTCGTATGGTGATTGAATTTAAGGGTTTGAGATTCCCTGTTGATTAGTTTGTGAATTTTTATGGTTATTTCAGTTTTGATTGGGATTGGTTGTTGATCTCCTAAAGCAATTTCAGTGTCGATGACTAGCGAATGCAGTAATTTGGGAGTCAAATGTTATTTTGGAGATAATTCTACCTTATTTACCTTCTACCTTTCCCTCACCACATATATTTCCAAAAATTGTTATTTGTAAAATTATAAAAAAAAGTTTCCAACTTATAATCAGTTTTCTCTGACTCCTGAAGATGGTCTGACGCCCGAAATATATCGAATTCAAAACTCAATTTTGTTTTATTTCTTTTTTTGTGAAACCTACCTGGCAACTTACTCAAGTTTTATTATTATATTAAAATGTTTCCCCTAGAACAACACCTATCTCCTAAATGTTAACGGTATCTAATTGTTGTTCTAGAACATTCAATCAGAAAGTTTGCAAGTAGAAAATTTATTTCTAATGAAAATGGATTGAAATTGAGACCAAATTGATGATTATTTTTTCGGAAATCTTTAAATCTAGTTCCAGATTCAAAATTTATAATTAGCACTTTTATTTTTAGAAAACTTCACAGTAGATTTTCAGATTTCTTATTTTAGAGAAAAAAAATTATCAGACCAAATTGTTGTGTGTTTTTCAGTATCTATATAGAGATCTAAATGTTTTAAGAAATTTTATGAACTTTATATTGAGCCACGGGCTGGACAGCCCTGGATTAAATCGAATGGGATTAAAGAAGGATATGAGGAATGATAATTTATTTTTTAAAAGGGCCACGGATATAATAATCCCTGACTATCCATTATCTATTGACATGTAAGAACGTGTAAAGATCTAAAAGACAAGTCCTGACAAGTTTTAGTCCGCGAGAGAAATGATCAATTAATTGTGATTGTTCTAGAAAACCTCAACTCCTCCTTGCACGATAGCTATAGACTTGGGTAGTGTCGTAACATATAAATTACTGAAATATTAAATATTTTAGAAAATGAAAATATGAGTAGAAGAAGAATTTTTAAATATTGGAAACTTAATTATTTTTTTTATCTTATATAGTTGAGCTTATAGTTTGGCTTTTAGTGAATCTTATTCTTGAAAAAATCTTCACTTATTGTACAAAAAACAAATTTGTGCATTCATATTTCGAAAAATGGAATATACATGGAATATATATATGCCTTTGGCACGCCCCCTACAGCTCGGCCCTCCGGGCAGGTGGTCCTGGCGGACAGCGTCTCGGCATGTGATTATTAGGTCTGTAATATATATTTGTAATATTTTGCCCCCTCTTTTGCCCCCACGCACTCATTTTGGCTATTGATTTTTACAGCATACATTTTATATAGTCTTAAAAACTAACATTACAAAATTTGATCTATATCGGAGAAAGTATTAATTTTTTACCCCCACTCACATTTTGGGAGGTTGAAATCATTTTTTAGATATTTGCAAATAAATAACTCTCAGTTTTCTAAAGAGTAAATGTACAAAAAAGCTAAAAATATTCTATATTTTGCCCCCCCCCCCCCTTCGCCCCCATACAGTCAATTTTAAAAGTTGATTTTTACAGGAATAGTTCCTTAAAGTAATAAAGAATAATTCTACAAAATTTGTTTAAGATCGGAGAGAGTTTTAATTTTTGTCCCCACTCAGATTTTGGATAGTTGAGGGGGAGGGGGTCGGATTACAAAAAAAATCCTGAAATCACTTTTTAGATATTTGCAAATAAATAATCCACAGTTTTCTAAAGAGTAAATGTACTAAAAAGCTAAAAAATTCTATAATTCCCCCCCCCCCTTCGCCCCCATACAGTCAATTTTGATAGTTGATTTTTACAGGAATAGTTTCTTAAAGTATTAAAGAATAACTCTACAAAATTTGATCAAGATAGGAGAGAGTTTTAATTTTTGCCCCCACTCACATTTTGGATAGTTGGGAGTCGAATTTCAAAAAATCCTGAAATTACTTTTTAGATATTTTTATTTAGAATTTTATTAAGTAAAAATCAAGTAGATATCTTATCGTTCTTAATTGAAAATGCATAATTAGTGTAAACACATTGCAAAGATATTTTGCTCCTTTTGACCCCTTTAGGGGTCGAATTTCAAAAAATCCTGAAATTACTTTTTAGATATTTTAATTTAGTATTTTGATAAGTAAAAAGCAAGTAGATATTTTATTGTGCTTAAGAGATATCGCATAATCAGTGAAAACACACTTTGCCCCCTTTGACCCCCTTAGGGGTCGAATTTCGAAAAATCCTTTCTTAGTGAGCCCCTATGTCATAGATGTAATATCCTCTCCAAATTTCATGTTTCTATGTCCAGTGGTTCTGGCTGTTTTGATGATGAGTGAGTGAGTGAGTGTATCGGGCAAAGAATTTTATATATATAGATATATCTACATATAAATCTCAATGTTTTAAGAAGGTTTATGATTTTATGTTGGCCACACTCATTGCAGTGCTGGGCTGCATGCGGCGTCAGTTCACCGAAATTAGCCAGACCACAGGGCGGAAATCCACTACATTATACGAATAACGTTAAATAACACTTTTCATTATAATAGATAATAATAGGTAATAATAATAATAGCTGTTAAATAAAAGGCTTATTTTTTATTTGCTCAGTCTTCCAAATTCGAGCATAGGGCCACAGAGACATTTCATTTCGTCATTTTAAATTCTGATCTCAAAATACTCTTACAATACCAATTTTTTTAATTTCTTTTTGATTCTTTAACAGACAAGTCAACACTTTGTAAGACTGAGCAAATTCAGTGATTTTGAGATTGAGGTCCACCGGAAAAGATACCAAATTAAAAAAACACCATTTAATTGCTGAGAAAAATAAGCCTTTTATTTAACGCCTCTCTCCTCAGCACCATGAATTAAAATAATAATAATATGTACTTTCAAAAATCAATCAATAACACTGCCCAACAATAAAAATGTCTCGGCTCAAAAATGAAAGCTGATTCTTAGCAATACGATTTCCACCTGCTTAATTCGAAAATCACCATAAAAATTACCGATTAGCGAAAGCTCTTATTTTGGAGATATCATCGGTCAAAACGACGAAAAAAGGCCATTTTGACATATTTTCGAGTCCAAGTTAGATATTAAACAGCAATTTTATTAAAATTAATGAAAACAGCTTCCTCTTTGAACGTCAAATTATGCCTTATTTTTTAGCTCAATTAGAACTCGAGTTATAACTAAAAAACTAAAACTACGTGATTAAAGGACAATAAACATATATAAAAATAAATGGTTAACTTTTTTAGTTATAACTCGAGTTTAAATTGAGTTACAAACAAAGAGATGATACAATTTGAAAATCAAAGAAGGAGCTGTTTCGTGCGTGCTCGCTCAAACTTTATTTCAAATATTAGCCGTTTAATATTTATTTGGACTCTAAAATAGGTCAAAATGGCCTTTGATCATTTATTATAATTTTAGCTACTACAAAAGCAAACTTACTTGAATATACGTACTTTTCCTTTATTTTGGTGCACAATGAATAGAAAAATCATGAAATAAACTTCAGGACAAGGAAAAAAAATTTGTAGAATTGTTAATTATCATCATTGAGTATACAGTCCTAAGACTGGTTTGATGCTTTAATCCGTCTCCACTCGACTTCTGTCCCCCGCCAGCTTGTTTGACCTCTCTAAGTGTCTGGCCCCATATCCCCAACGGTTGAAATATTCTAATCACGGGCCTTCCCCTTCCCCTTTTATTTTTCTACCTGCCCACTTAGATATCATCCCCTAAGAGGTCCCCCATGTCTCAGTGTTGCCCCATCATCTGACTTCTTTTCTTCTTTAGACTCTTCCACAAGGTTCCAACTTCTCCGGTCTTCCAGAACTTCTTCATTTGTAATTTTATCCATCCATTTGAGTATTCATCATTCTTCTGGTAGCACCATTTATTTCGAAGGCCTCTAATCTCTTTCTCTCCGCTTCTATGATGACCAGGTTCCCAGTATATGGCTATGCTCCATACATATGTCTTCAATAGCAACTTCCTGTTTTCTAAGCTGATTGAGGAGGAAACATAGTAGTTTTTGTTTTGAATTAAACCCCACTTGCTTGGGATATTTCTTGATTTGAGCTGGTTTTCTTCCATCACATGTTATTTTCTTCTAGGTAGCGAATTCCTTAACTACTTCTAGAAACGAGACCAAAAGAGACCAAAGCGACAAACTAGACGAAGGACAAAACGACACCAAACGAGACCAAAGAGACCAAACGAGATCAAAAGGAGACCATACGAGCAAAGCAGAGACCAAACAAGAACAAGCAGACCAAACGAGAACAAGCAGACCAAAAATAGACAAGAAGCTTGACACCAAACGAGACCAAAAGAACCAAACGACACCAAACTAGACTTAAACGAGACCAAAAGAGACCATACGAGAGCAAAACGAGAGACCAAGCAAGAGTAAACGAGACCAAAGACCAAGCGACACCAAACTTAGACCAAAAGAGACCAAACGACACCAAACTAGACCAAAAGAGACCAAACAGATTAAAGAGACCAAACGAGACCATACAGCAAAAAGAGACCAAACGACGAGACCCTGACGAGACGAGATCGAGACGATACTGTCTTTTTTGACAATTCACGAGACCGAGACGAGATTTGAGAAAATCTCGTCTCGTGCGAAACCCTAGGTCCGTGGGCCACGGGTTGGACTCCCCTGTTCTAGGGACTGAAATTCGCTTCCCTCCTACGTCTTTTCCGCGATATAAGACTTGTTCAAGACCAACATCCAAAGGTACCTTCAACACCGAACAAACTCTTACATTTTCTCCATTTTCTCCCTATAGTATCAAAAAAAAACTTTAATTAATATAGAATCAAAAGAAAAAAATTATAAACATTTTTGTTGTTCTTTTCAAATAGTAATAAAATAAAATTAAATTATGAAAATATAATTATTCTGAATTGAGAGGATTATATACTTTCTATTATTACTTTATTTTTAATTGAAATTAATTAAACTAAATATCTAACAATAATAAATATAGACTATATTGAATAGTAATTAACTCGAATTCACTGTATTGCGTTTTCTAATTCATCTCTATCAGCCATGTATTTATTGGATATAGATAGAAAAAGGAATGTGCCTCTATTCAAATAATTAATTTTCGAATTTAACATGCCTGAAATTTTGTTTTAGTAAAAATAAATATTGAAAGAGAATGTTTTACTACCAATTAATGATGAATTACCATTAAATAATAATATATTGTATATAACATCGGCGTAATTACGATTCGGGGATTCATTATTTAGAGATTTTTATTTTTAATATTGGATGCTTTTATATTAACTCCGTTTTAGTTCCTCTGTCTTTAAATTGATCTGGATTGAAAAAATCTTATAATTTAATTTAGACCTACATCTACAAAGCTGATTTTCTTGAAATTGTGCATTCATAATTATTTGTGGCGGCAATACAATATTCCATCAATTGAAAAAAAAACTTTAAGAATACAGAGTGAACACATAAACACTCCTGATTTCAAATAGTTATATGATCAAAATTTATGAAATACTAGCTGCAAAGTCTGAGTTTTACAAACATACTCTGTCGATGGTTCGTTATTTGGAAACATTTATGCAGCATAAGCCCAGAATTGAGACAGGACCGTCAAAGTTGATGGGAGAGTATTAAAGGGAGAGGAACTCTTATAGAGATAAGGATAGTAGATAAGAGCAAGAGTTTATTATATTGAACACGATCTTGGACCAATTCACCTCAAGATCGTGCAGTTCTGCGTTGGTTTAAAACCCGCACAGATCAAGAGATGAAATTGGTCGTATGTTTGCTCACTTGCCCTGTTTAGATGTTGAATAAATTTGGAAGCGGGGGCTGTCTGTGCCGCTCAAGTGAGCTTCCAAATTAGGGTTAAAACGGACTTGGTTATCTTTCATTTGACGCTTTAAGGTTTCTTATAGCCTTTTCCTATTTCAGAGCTTAAACCTAAGGTGAGAGTGGCGGGATTACACAGGGTTACACAAAAAAATAATGTTCACTAAATCTTCAATAGTTTTTAAGGAATTTGGTGTTGGTACTTGGTGAAACATTTTTTTAAAATTATTGGATAAAAATACTTGGTAGGTTTCACATTAAGATATAAAAAAATAAAACGAATTTATTTTTTTATATCTTAATGTGAAACCTACCAATATTTTTATCCAATAATTTCACTAAATCTGATTAATTTTTATGACCAAAAGAAATTTTATTGATTTAAAAGAAAGGAATTAATTAAATTTTACGTAACAATTTTGAATTTTGATTAAGACTTTATTTTAAAGATGATTTGAAATTTTAATATTAATTTAATTTATTTAAATTTGAATGAAGTTAATATTTTAAGTTGATTAATTAATTTGGATTATATCTGAAATTGGACTTTAAGGGTCGCTTTCGCCTCGAATACCTTTGGATTTACAAAATTTGGTGGGGTCTTCTTGATGTGATTCTATACAAGACAATGATGAAAAAAGAATTTGTATTATTTGTTATTTTTATAATCTATAATTTACTTTTTAATTATAATATTCAATTCAACGTTTTTACTTGATTTCTTTAACTTAATTATTCAATTTTTTTATAATCTATATTTTTGTTAATTAAATTCATTTAATTTATTTATTTTAATTGTATTTTCTTTAATTATTAACTATTTATTTATTTAACAAAAATTATTATTGAGCACATTAATCCATTTTCTACCTGACTTGATCAATTGGAGAAAGTTTTTAATTTAATTTCCGACTTAGGCCTATATAGATTCGTACAACCACATTTATTTATCTTTTTTTAATTTTTATCTATTACTGATGGTCCGTCATCTATCTGTTTCGCCTTTTTTGCCTAAATTATTTATTCTCTCGAATTCATCAAGTTGTTAATTAATAGAATCTAAATTCATGCCCTTTTGAACCTTTTTTAAATTAACATTATTTATTAATTATATAACTGTTTTATTTAAATATTATTATTAATTAGACTACACTAAAGTTCATGTTTGGTTTATTCTTAAAAATTGTCTTTTAAACTGCAATTATTTTTATGGTTAGAATCATTGATTAAGAGAGGAGAGATTTTGCTTATCTTTTCACTGTCTGGTATGATGAGGATTCCATTGGAAAGACATGGCGGTCCAGGTCTATTTGCCCAGGAGGGCGCTGGGAGACACCGTTGTCCAGATGACCAATTATCCAGGCCTAGTGTTTTACTATGCTGGAGAATGCTACTTCACCCTGGCGTCCCAAGGTTCAACAAGCTTCCCAGTGTAGTAGGTTCCAGCAGGTCCAAATTGAGGCCTATTTCCCTTCGTGGTTGTTGGTCGGAGCCGGAGTTCAGGGCTCTGGAGCTAGATCGTCATAGGAGCAAGCCTTTTTGGTTTTCTTCTTTCGATTTTAGTAGCCGGAATCGTATTCCTTTTTGATGTTTGTTGTTTCGATTTTTGAGATCAACTTCGATGTCTATTAGTTCATATTTTAAATTCAACTTGTGTATGGTTTCAGGTTTTTAGCACAACTCAGGTGTTTATTATTTAGCATTTTAAGATGGACTGCGTGTGTGTGTTGAAGTCTTAAGATCAACTTAGGTGTTTATTATTTAAGGTTTTAAAATCTACTGCCTTCCAGCTCTTTTTCGCCATCCGCTCAGCTGGTCTAGTGATAGGAGAATTCTCTCCCTCTATTTTCAATCAATTTTTTTTTTTTTTTATATAATGATACTGATACAATAAGAAGTTGCACCAAGAAGGTACAACCTCTGTAGTCCGTGGTGGACCCTTGTAACGTGAAGATTAGGGGAGATTTAGGGATTGGGTAGCAGTCGAAGGTATCTGTGGATGTTGGTCTTGAAAGATTGAAGGTTATAAGTTGATGGAAAGACGGTCGGGGGAAGAGAGTTCCAGTCTCTAGATGTCATAGGGATAAATGAATTGGCGAATGCGTTTGTTCGATTAGTATCCAGTTTAAGCGCGTAGGGGTGTTGAGTTTTAGAAAATCGTGTATTTCGCGCAAATGAAGCCCTTGGTGGGATTATCGATTTAATTTCGTCAGAACAAAAGCCATGGTAATATCTATAAAAAAGGGAAAGGGCGGAGACAGATCTACGATAGGCTAGGGAGTCGAGAGTGTCAGTTAATGTAGGATCGCCTATCAGTCTGATAGCTCGCCTCTGAATTGCGTCTAAGGTATTAAGAGAATACTTGGGGGCCCCTCTCCACAAATGCGAGCAATATTCAAGACAGGGGCGAATTTGAGCCTTGTATAATATAAGGAGTTGAGTGGGGGTGAAAAATCGTTTGGTTCGGAAAAGAAAGCCAAGCTTACATGCTGCAGCTTTTGCTACTGAGATAATATGGTCATTCCAAGAGAGGTCAGAACCTAAGGTGACACCTAACAATGATATTTTATTACGAAATTCCAATGAGCTCGAATCAAAGGAAATGTCCGGAAGGTTCCTATCTGCGCGCCTAGAAATTAGGCAGCATTGTGTTTTGCCAGCATTAAAGTTTACCAAGTTGTGAGATCCCCATTTTTTTAGCATGCTTAAATCTGAATTTATTGAGGAGGCTATGTTTGCGCGATTGTCTAGTAAGGATTGAGCGTTGTGGAGGGTGCTATCGTCAGCGTAACAATGTATTGGATTGGAGGGCAGATTTAATAGGTCATTAATATAGATAATAAAGAGCGTGGGAGAAATGACTGAGCCCTGAGGAACTCCAGCATTAGTATTAAAGGACGAGGATGATATTCCGTCAACCTCGACTTTAATAGAGCGGTTTGAGAGAAAGCTCTCAAGCAACTTGCAGAGGCTCGGGGGAGGCCAAATGCAGGTAATTTGGCAAGAAGATTTTTGTGCCAGACTTGATCGAAGGCCTTTGAAATGTCTAAGCCTATTACGAAAGTCTCTTTACCAGTCTCTAGTGCTTTATTCCACATATGAGTTATATATGCTAAAATATCGCCGGTGGACCGAAATTGTCTAAAGCCGTATTGACTATCATGGATTAGTTTATTAGATTCTAAATGGTGAAGAACTTGCTCATTAATTATTTTTTCCATGATTTTAGAAAGAACCGAAGTTATAGCAATCGGACGATAATTGGCTACATTTGAAGAATCTCCTTTTTTTTATTGGTTGAATTCTTGCTGTTTTCCAGCTCCCCG
Organism: Forficula auricularia; assembly: GCA_024734495.1. Taxonomy (NCBI): domain Eukaryota; kingdom Metazoa; phylum Arthropoda; class Insecta; order Dermaptera; family Forficulidae; genus Forficula; species Forficula auricularia. The sequence goes on from JALMQS010000128.1 coordinate 17,578,920, forward strand.
GAAATGAGCCAGTGGTATAAGAAAGTTTGAAAATTTTTGAGAGAATAGGAGCAAGTTCAGGCGCGCAATTTTTGATTATATTGGTGGGAATGTTGTCTGGGCCAGCGGCTGAATCAACATTTAGGTTTTTTATTACCTTTAATATTTTTGGTATTCTGAATTTAATATCCGACATAATATTGGTGCTAGGGGTATAGGGCGGGGGTCAAGTCCCTTGTCGTCTAGGGTGGCATTGGTCGCGAAGAATGAAGCGAATGCTTCAGCTTTAGCGAGGGCGTCAGTGGCTATTGAGCCGCTGGCATAGATTAAGGGGGAAAACGCAGATTTGGAGGAGTTCGTAGGTAATTCTCCTCTCATTTCTTTTTATCTATTTTAACAAATTTTATATTAAAAATAAAACACATGTTAATTTTAAAAATACAATAATCTTTCTTTTTTTATTATTTCCAAAAGCATTGAATTTCGAGTTGGACCTTAGCCCCTTTTTCATGTTAATTTTATTTTAAACATTTCTTAATAATATTACTTAAATTCAATATGAAAACTATTTGTTTTAAATTCTTAATCTTTTTTACCTCTGAATTTGATTTATTAAAGTCTTTTTTTATTCTAAATTTAGTCCATGTATGGAATTCTAATAAAATTTCTTTTTAATCCCTTTGCGAAATAACCCCCTATTTAATTAATTTAATAAAATATTAGCCCCAATTCAAAAAAATGCCCTGAAAAATTGTTCATTTTTCAAAATTTTTGTCATTTAGGCAGGGCCAAAACAGCGGAAAACTTGGACAGATTTGAGGTTGTGTACAATATATATATATATAAGTTTATTATTAAGGTCCTTTTGTCGCCAATGTTAAATAAAAAATATTAGATTATAACTATAACTTAATTTTTTATAATAGTTTAAGTCTCAATCTATGTATGCTTTGGTGAAGTTTCAATCTTTCAATCACACATTACCGAGCAAATTTTTGAAAATAAATTTTTTTTAAATGTAAACATTTTCTTAGTGTCTTATGGAAAATTAAGATCTTGACACTTTCTCTTGAATTATACTACTATTAGTTGATTATATAAAGTTAAAAAAAACTAAAAATTAGCTTTTTGAAACATGCAGGTTTCTTTTTTTGCAATAAAATATATGATTGACCGACGAATTTACTTAGATATTTACTTTAAAAAATCACATAAATGCTATTTGGATGTAAACATAAACAGTATTAATACAACGCATTGCCAAATCATACAAGACTTATTATCAGCTGATTTGAATAAATCAAACTAACTTTTGTATTTAATTATTTTTTTTATAATTGTTTTTATTTCAAACATTTACGGCTTTCATACTATTTATTTTTTAATTCTATTATTTTTCATTTGTATTTTAACTTATTTTATTAAATATTAGATACTATACTTCTTTTGACTCAACTGGAGCGAAATGACCTCCTTAAGGCGACTCTAACTGGTGGGCATTTGGAGTCTTGAAAAAGTTTCAACTTTTTCTTCTATTTTTGTTTGGTTTCACGGGTTACTAAAAGTTACAGAAAGACATCTAGGTGTGTTTTTGACATAATTAAGCAAGCCTTTGATTGAAGTAATTCAGCTGTAAATTGAAGGGTATGCATTCGAATAGAACGCCCTGCAATGCGGGTTGCGTTGACAGGCGCTGAATATCTGACTAGTATGTATTTTTTCACCAGCTTTGTATAAAGCACATCCAATTACAAGTGAGAACACGAATTACTGATGTTCATTTAGAAAACTGTTTGTGTCTAGCAATCAATTTTTTATGCATTAGCTCTACAAAACAAAGTCAGAGGTCTCACTTTTAAATATTTTTAAATTGACTAATAAATATGTTCGATTACCATTTATGTTTTTACTTTCTTCAAAAAAATAAAAATTCCTATATCTTGTTTTTTTTATTTTTTATTTATTTTTTGTCTACCATGCAAATGTTTGACCACGATCTCACCTGCTGGGAAGCGACGATATGGTCGCAACTATAGCATATACTTGGTTGTTTGCTTTAATTAACAAACAAAACAAAAATAGGTCCGTGGCCCGAGAGGAAATATTATTTGTAAATTTTGGCCCGCCTGCTGAAAAAGTTGGCCACCCCCGGTCTAGAATTTATATTGATATTGATATTTAATTTTTCTTGTTTTTTTAGTTTGAAAATCTTATAATCTTAATTTTTAACCCCCCCCTCCTCCTTCTTAATTTTGGGTTTGATTTCAACCAAAATTTATTCCGCTTCTAATCTCAATTAACCATAAATACGTGTGAAATTTTGTTTTGATGTGTACATCCCATATCTTTCATTATCTCGGAAAAATATCTGTCATGATGGAAGCATCAAAATGAGAATGTCTGCTCTACAAAGTGACTGGTATTTTGTCATTTTCGGAATACTCTGTTTCAAAAAAGACTTCCAACATTCCAAGTCATGATCCTTAAGCCATTGTTTATCCGTAATCTTTCTCATGTTCCGCGATGCGTTGCTTGGGTAACTGAGAAGACTTTTTTACGACCAACCCCTTTTAGTCTCCTTCTACGACAAGCAGGGGATACTGTGGACTTATTCTACCCCCCAGCCCACAGGGGGATATTCTTTTTCTTTAATCAATGAATGAATGAAATTACTTTCACTTATAATGTAATATGTAAATAGAAGTTGGCATTGACCGAACTCACTTCATAGCTTGAGCTAGAGTGTACACAAAATTTGGTAACGTACGTACGAACTAACAGGACATTTTAACAAAACAATTAATATCATTAAAAATATAATTTTTTCGATGTTCACTCATTAGGGCTTTTTTGTAGAACAAAGCGCCTTGGTTTTGCTCCATTTTTTTAATCAGAATAGCTTAAGCCGTTTTTGAGATATTTTGAAAAAATGAAGCAAAAAAAGAGGTTTTTTCATGCACGATTACAATACTTAACCATAATATGTATGGTAAAGTAAAAAGTTTCAAAATACATCTTCAGATTCAAATATTTAAAAATTGTATTTTTTTTAATTCGACCATTTCCCCCGTTAGATAACAATCATATAACCTGATTCTCCCTACTAAATTAAAGTCCAAGCTAGATGTTAGAAAATTTTATGTAAATTGAGAGCGAAATGAGTTAAGAAAAAATTACGATATCTTTCAGTCAAGGAATAAATATCAGATTGTATGGAATTACGTAGGGAATTCCCAGCTAATTACTTGATTAGCTCTCTAGGAAGAATAGGCTTTAGAGATGATGGAGGGAAAATCTTGAGCCATTCAAGGCTCTCAAGAGAGAAAGACACATTGATTATTTTCTTCTCTTATTTAATGCAGGGGCTGTTAAGATCTTATATATTTAATCACAAAAATACATGCTTTAACAGCTACTTATCTAATCAATGTCATTGCCTGTTTTTGAAACTGCATATTTCTGGTAATAATTAATCTATGAAATTCATATCAAAAAACGAGCAAAAATTGTATATATATATTTATTTATTTATTTATTTATATATATTTGTATCTTTGTTCTATTTTGATGAAACCAACTCTATTAACAAGTTTTGTGGATGAGAAAATGATCTGGCTAGGTCTGGACCTCGACAAATTTCATCTTAATTGATCTTTTCTTAATTAAAGTAATTATTTATAGATGAAAATCTCAATAAAAAAGTTTGTTTACATTTTTTTCAATTATTTTTTATTTATTAATTGTTTTTTTTAATTTTCAAACCCACTATTAGGTTATAACAAATATTATTATATTATATTAAAATTGGGATTTTTTTAATTAACAGGTGTCTACATCATAACTGTCGAGGAATGGCGTCGCTATTGTGGTGGACCAAGCACTATCTAAATGCGTGATTTCATATAGACCTATAAACAGCCGGATCATTTTGTTGAAGATGAACACCACACCTTTCATTTTAAATATTATACAGATCTATGCTCCCACTGCTGTTGCTGAAGAGGAGTTAATAAATGAATTTTACAATGAGCTGGAGTCTGTGATTCAAAGCATACCATAAGGATTAGTGATATTTGCAGCAGGGTGTGGGAAACTGGAAAATGGCCGGATGACTGGATGAGTTCGGTTTTGTCCCAATACACAAGAAAGGACCCAAAAACATTTGTGATAATTAGAGGCTTATTGCTCTGATACCTCATGCAAGTAAAGTAATGTTGTCTATCATCCTTGAAAGGCTTAAGTAGTACGTTGATTGGCAAATCTCACCTAACATGCCGGTTCATTTGGGTTAAAGGCCATATGGGAATCCCGGACAATGAAAGAGTGGACCTCTTAGCCAAAGATGGCATAATGAACTCGAGCTCTATACTGATCAAGGAAATTACTTTTTTGGATGCCGTCAATTGGCTCAAATCAAAATTTCATAATAATTGGATTACCTATTGGAAAGAATGGTATACTAATCACCCAACTCACTATGCTCTTCTACACCCTAACATTCCAAAGAAGCATTGGGTTGATGATGTGCATCTGGGTCGAAATGCCTATACTACATTAGTTAGACTAATGTTTAACCATGGACGCTTTCCAGCACATCTATTCAAAATAGGCATTTTTGACAGCCCGATGTGCATTTACTGCAACCTAGATGAAGGATTTGACAACCATCTAATTTTTAATTGTACTAAATTTAAAAGAGAATCGAACAAGTTATTAAATTATTTATTTGACTCTGGCTTGACTGCGCCTTTTAATATTACGAATCTGCTAGCTTTAGAAGAGGAAGAAATTTTACATAAAGTAGCCTTTTTTTCATCAGCTGCAAAATTGAGTTATAAATTAGATACATATTTAACAGTTTTTTCTTTCTTCAATTGTACCATCATTTTTCACTTTAAATTATAGAATCATTAATTGCGTGGCTGTATGAGGATAATTCTCTAAAGCCAAAAAAAAAAAAAATCCCACCTAACCAGACGGGTTTCGTTAAAGGTAAAGGAACTCCAGAACAAATTTTGAACATAAGACTCATAATTGAAAAAGCAAGGGAGTTCTATATTCCAGTTTATTTTTGCTTTGTAGATTACTGCAAATCATTTGACAGCCTTCAATGGCCAAAACTTTGGGAGATTTTAGGAAAGATGGGGGTACCACAACATCTGATTTTATTAATAAAGAGTCTATACGACAACAACTCTGGTGTGGTCAGGATTGAAAAGAGTTTGTCAGATGAGTTTAGCATAGGCAGAGGGGTGCGTCAGGGTTGTATTTTGTCCCCTACTCTCTTCAACATATATTCAAAATATGTCATGCGGATGGTCTTGGAGGGCTGGAATGGTGGCGTCTCTGTGGGGGGTGTGAAGTTGACTAACTTGAGATATGCAGATGATACAACCCTGCTTGCAAACTCGGAAGAAGAATTAGTCCAGCTCCTTGGGAGACTTGAAAAAGTAAGCAGAGAGTATGGGCTGGAGATAAATCATACCAAAACTAAGATCATGATTATCGACCGAGCTAATAACATGTCCAACATTAGAAGAATCGATGGTTACGATGTGGTCGATCACTTCATATATCTTGGGTCCATGATAACCAACAAGGGCGGATGTGACGATGGAAATGAACAGGCGTGTTCAGATGGGGAGATCTGTGATGACGAAACTAAAAAAAAATTGGCAGGATAACAGCCTAACTATCAACACTAAAAAACTAATAGTTAAATCACTGGTCTTTCCTGTCATGCTATATGCGTCAGAAACATGGACAGTGAAGAAGGTCAACCGCAGAAAAATTGATGCCTTCGAGCTATGGTGCTGGAGGCGAATGTTACGTATTCCCTGGACAGCGCGGCGAACAAAGGTCTCGATTCTTAAGCAAGTGCGGGCTGACCAGCGTCTGTCAAGTATTGTGCTCACAAGAGTTATGAGATACTTTGGCCATCTTACTCGTGCCAGTGATGGGTTGGAGCGGATCGTGATCCAGGGAAGAGTTGAGGGTTCACGGAGAAGGGGCAGATCTCCGGCCAGATGGAAAGATCAAATAAGGGAGGGGACCGGCGCGAGCTTCCAGGGTGCTACGACGGTGGCGCGCAATCGTTCCAAATGGAGAGCGGTGATCCGCAAAATAAAATCTGTGGGCGTGTGGAGTCAATAGGGTCACGTAACTTCTGCAAAGTAGAATGTGACTTCGAAGAAGACATCATAACATTACAAGTGGATACATAACAAAACAGGTGTGTTTACAAATAAAGTGGGTGAAGTGGCTTTTTTTATATACTTAACTTGGAAAAATCTTATTTAATGTTTTTATTTAAGATCCTATACGATTATTTTTTTATTATTATTTTCCTATTTATTTTCTTATAATGTTTATCAATATGAACGAATGTGGCCAAATTGGTGTAAGAGTAAGCAAATATACACACAATATGTGGACCACTAGAAAGCTACAGATATATAAAAAGTGGTTGCGGGGTGGGCTGGATGTGAGAGGTGCAGGAAGTGGGGTGCAGTTGTGGGGGATCCCGGGGCGGGAGGAGTGGGAGCGGTGGTGGGGGTGCAGTGGAGGAGGCGAGGTGCGTGGTTTCGGGGGGGGGGTGGGGCAGGGAGCGTGTACTATATATATTTGTATTTTTTTTAATTTGGTTACCGTGCATTGCTCGGTGGCTCCAGATACTGTATATTTAAGAGATAAATCACAAGCTGCTTTTTATAAATTTTCTGTATCCATCGATTTTAATTTTTCACCTTGCTAAAAATGTGCAATCACACGAAATTCCATATTGAGTTTTCATATCATCATTTAAATTGTGCTATTCAAATATCTATTACTCCTTTTATTTCTACTGTAAATAAATATTTATCATTATAAGAGACTGATCGCTGAGAACTACCATCTAATTGAATAATATTGCTTAATTTGTTTTCAAAATTTCTAGACCTCAATTCTATTTTTGAAGAAAATTTTCACTCTTAGAAAAAATAATTTTTCATAATGGTGTCTCTCGTTTGTTGCAAGGAAATATATGTTGGTGCGTGAAACATATTTTAATAAAAGAAAAAAGTACAAATATTTTTACTTTTTTCTTTTATGCAAGGAATTAGATAATCCTTCTATTAAACGTGAAGCTTAATTATCGTTATCATTTTTGATTGCAAAACTTTGTTTATTTTATCAATTTCTTATAATAAACACATTTTACACTAATACCGAATGTGAAGGTGTGGTATCAACAAAAAAATAAAAACCTGGATTTTTATATAACTCAGGTCCTAAGCGGCCATAGGTAAATTTGGGAACTATTTGAAGAAAATGGGAATCAAAGAAGATGAGAAATGTAGTGTGTGTGATACTCCAGAGTCTCCGAAGCACACAATATTCGAGTGTGCCCAATGGAACGACATTAGAGTCCGTACAGAGGAGCGACTCGACTCGAAGCTCTTGGTTTGAGAATTTTGTAACATTAAAATGACGAGGGACGATGGAAGCTGGAGAGCGATATCGGACCTCTGCGAGAGATATTAACCGCCAAGGGTACCGGGTGATAAGGAGGTCTACCTGCCTACCCTGAAGTAATGCAAATAGCGGTTCCGGGGTAGCGGTGAATCGGGGAAAGGAGGGGTTTTAGTCGGTAGGAGTCCAGACACTACCCATGAAGAGGTGTCGATGACGGATTTCCCCTCCAAAAAACAAACACATTTTTAAAAAAGTTAAACTGCTGCTCTATAGGATAAGGGTTAATTAATTTTATATATAATATTTTGTATGAGTCTACTTACCAATGGAGAGCATGCCGAGCATAAGGCCAAAGCCCGCCATAATGGCAGCAGCTTGGTAAATTCCTGAAAAGGCCCCGTGTTGCTCTGCTCTTCCTCGGTGTAACACTTCAAAGAAGACCACATAGAGTAGAGTTCCAGTTGCCAGTCCTAGAAATAGCAAAAGAAAGAATTCCCATCATATAATTTAATTAAGGTTCCATTGGTATAACGAGACTATAGTTGCGATGCGATTAGTATATTATTTTACAATTTACTAGTTTTCATTTTTCACCAATTTTGTGGTCTTTCTCATTGTTGCCCTGAGATAAGGACCTCCAATTGGTGTACCATTGTTCCTGCTCTGGTCAAGCTGCATTATCGCGGTGTAAAGAGATTATTCGAAAAAATAAAGAATATTTTTAACCTTGAGCGAAGCTTTTTTTTGTATTTATCCAAATAATTGTTTGTAGTGTTTCGACGTTGAAAAGGGGAGAAATCTCTGTTGGGCTTTGGAGAGGTTTTGTGGCTGGCCGTGGCCACTTCACAGACACCACAGACACCCTCGTTGCCATGGTTACGAGGCTCAATCCCCTGGAAATAAAATTATTTAATTCACTTAAATATTTTTATTACTTGCTCTAAAAGTTGAGTGGAAATCAAGATTTTTATAACGGCTATTTTAGATTTAGAATTGTCCTTTTTCAAATCCCATGGTGAAAAATATATTCTTTTTTTTCATATAATAGGTGCTGTTATCAAGCTGGGCTCCTATATTTAAGGTTGTCAACCCACTTGGAATTCTGGAATTCTCCTGGAATCTGTTCCAAAATTTTGAAAGTCTCTCGGAATTTAAAATGCCAATCGGATTCAGCTCGAAACTCGGAAAAGTACACATTTAAATTAAATAAATTATCAATAATTATTGCTTGAAATGGCAATTAATGTGTATAAACTTTCAAAATGAAGTATTTGAAGCCCCAGGAGATACAACTCTTGAAGAAATAAAATGAATAAAATTCTTAATTGGGAAAATTCTTCATTACTACTGAGATAATTAAGATCATCAAAACATTTATGTATATATGTAGGTATGTAATCCTTTTTTTCGTCGACGATTTTTTTCCAGACCGTTCAACCGATTGAAATGAAGTTGAAAGTCTACCATTACTTTAATATAATAAAATGAGGCGCTGAAACCATGATTTTTTTATCTCAGTTTATAACGACCAAATATACAATTTCATTGAAATTTGAATGAGCGTTTTCAGGAAATTTCGGAAAAATAAAAACTAAATGAAAAGATTACAATTATATTTCTCATACTCTTTTTGTTTAACTATATATAAATAATTTTGAATTTATAGAAAAAATTGTAGATATTTCTAGTTTTTATAAATGTATTTAAAATACTAGCTGCGAATCTCGCATTTTTACTAGTGTACTACCGCAATTATTTATACTCTATGCCATTAAGGAAATCTTTTCAAACGTGACAGTAAAATTGTAATCTCAATCGGGTAAAATACGTATAGCTACATGGAATGCAAATGGCCTACTTCACCATACTTTAGTACTATGAATATTTCTGAGAAACGAAAAAATAGATATAAGTATGTCTCATCAACGAAACGCATTTCAGAAAACACACTTAGTCCGCCTTCATTGTTGGTGTAATGGTCAGAATAACTGACTGGCAGCCCGGAGGTCTCGAGTTCGGATTCCCGGCTATACACAGACATTTTTTCTGTAAGTATAGGGTCTGGTAATAAAAATTAAGTGGGAGATAAATTTAACCGAATTTATCGCGCGGAGAATTTACCACTGCTCGAAGCCCCTAAAACCGCTTAGTAAATTGGATATTGAATTGTATCTAAGTTTCTGAGATTGGCTCGTGATCCCGGCTTCTTTTCCTCCTACTCTGTTCTTTTCACGATGGAGGGGCCAGCCCATACGGTCCTTTAGGGGATCCACCTTCTGGTGTATCTCCTTCTCACATCAATATCATTGCTAAAAAAATCAAAAAAAATCCTATTTGACAATTCGAGATTATAACTTCTAACACAGTCCACATCCATCTAAAAAGGCAAGAGGAAAATTGACTATATTAATAAGAATCAATATCCAACATCATGAAGAACAAACAATTTAAGATCCTCTTATGCAAGTTACAACAGTTATAATCAGTCCCGTGCTGGCCAGGGGGATAGGGGACTTGTCCCCCTGCGCCCTTTTGCTAAATGGCTTTTTGCGCCCCTGTTCTAAAATCGTGAAAAATCTAATAAACAAAAACAATTAAAATTTGTTTTAATGTAGTCAACAAAATAACAAAATTAAATTATTTACTCTCAGAATGAATAATAGAAGAACATTATTAGCATATTGAATCTAGCTAGTTATTTTTACAGATAATTTTATGAAATATTTTTGAAATGAATGTTTTAAAGAGAAAAATAAATGTTAATTTGAAAATCATTTTCTTAGAAATACTCTCAGAAATCTCGCCAGTGTGAAACCAGCTCAGAAATGGCGCGTCTGTTACTGTTTTAGTATAATAATTTGTAATTTTGTAATTTTTTGAAGTTAAAACGTAATGATTTAGTACAAGAACTTTCAATTTCTTGTTTCCCAAAAACATAAGTATTTTTTTAAAAATAAATTTGTAGTAAAAATATGGCAAATTTTGAATATTTTAGCCAGGTTAGATTTTCAAAAAGTTTCTGGTTACCGTCATACCCCCATATCCCCCCATCAACCTACTTTGTCCCCCGCACTTCAGAGGTACCCAGCACGGGCCTCGGCTATAATACGTGCTAAAAATAACGAACTCAAAATCTCAGCAATTTATTTAATTGTCCACCTAAACATTGTTTAACTAAAGCTGTTTATTCCAATCTTTTTAGAACTCTGGAAATCATTTTCTCATTGGAGCCGACTACAATCCCAAACACACACTGGGGATCAAGATTAATAACAACAAAAGAAGAGAGCTTTATCAAGTAGCTCAAACCTGGAAATGTGAATTTCTATCTTCAGGATTGGCTACTTCTGCCTCAAGGTCTAAACACTAGAAGCAATTATTTGGATAAATACAAAAAAATCTTCCCAATGGCTCAAGGTTAAAAAATATTCTTTATTTTTTCGAGTAATCTCTTTGCACCCCGATAATGCAGCTTGACCAGAGAAGGAACAATGGTATATCAATTGAGGTCCTTATCTCAGGTCAACAATGAGAAAGGCCACAAAATTGGTGAAAAATGAAAATTAATAAATTGTATTTAAATAATATATTAATCGTTTGCATTAATATTATAAGAAATTGATAAAATAAACAAAGTTTTGCAATCAAAAATGATAAAGGTAATTATGCTTCACGTTTAATAGAAGGATTATCTAATTCCTTGCATAAAAGAAAAAATTAAAAATATTTTATTTTGAAAATTATTATTTACTATTAGTCATTTACTAGGTCAGCTTGTTTCACATGTAATAATTACACGTGTTATTATTTTTTCTGGGGTGAGGGGTTCAAAAAATAGAAATATCAATATAAATTCTAGACCAGGGGTTGACCAACCTTTTCAGCAGGCGGGCCTAATTCCAGAAATATTATTTCCTCTCGGGCCACTCACCCATTTTTGTTTTGTTTGTTAATTAAAGCAAACAACCAAGTATACTATCTATATTAGCCTAGATTAATTTGCAGCAACTCTCAGAGAATGCTGCCAACAGGGGCGCTGATGCCGTCGGTATATTTGCGGCAAATTTGAAATATAATTGTAATTTTAACTCGAATTTCTAAATGAAAGACTCCAATTGATTTTAAATTAAGAAACATTAAATATATTGATAATTATCCCCCCCTCACCACTCAAAAATTAAATATTCAATTCGCTTTTCTTTGCGCACAGAAAAAGAAATTAATCACATCTTATTTGATTTATATTTTATATATTATTTGTTTATTTTTTAATAATTTGCCACTTTTTTATAATTTTTTAAAAATCTAAATTTTGTTATTCTTATTTTTTGATTTTTACAAAATTAAACGACTTAAGACACGCATGCCCGAGTTTCTCATGGCAATACTGGAGCAGCCTGTCATACAAACAACACCTGATCTCTTTTAAATATTTGGAGCCTTATATCGATTATCGATCACAAATTTAAAAAAAATGATATAATATAATTCTCACAATTCCACTTATTTAAATAAATCTATTTCCACACAAAAAATATCACAATGCTGTAGATTATAGAAAAAAAAATACTTCCAGATTCATATCTAGAGCCTCATTTCTGTAGCTGTGTCAGGACGAAAATGAGGCGAAACTTTTAAGAGACTATGTATTTTTGGGAGTTTACAGGTATACATTTGGAGAGTGGTTTTTTAAGAGAAATACAATTTTTGGACCGAGACGCCGCCCGCCAGGGTACCAGCCCGGAGGGCCGAGCTTCGAGGGCGTTTTTGAAGAGAGTAAAACATAAATGGTAATCAAACATATTTATTAGACAATTTTAAAATATTTAAAGTGAGACCTCTGACTTTGTTTTGCAGAGCTGAGTGCATCAAAAATTGATTGCTAAATACAAACAGTTTTTCTAAATGAACATCAGTAATTCGTGTTCTCACTTGTGATTGGATGTGCTTTATACAAAGCTGGTGAAAAAATACATACTAGTCGAATATTCAAGCGCCTGTCAACGCAACCGCATTGCAGGGGCGTTCTATTCGAATACATACCCTTCAATTTACAGCTGAATTACTTCAATCAAAGGCTTGCTTAATTATGTCAAAAACACACCTAGATGTCTTTCTGTAACTTTTAGTAAGCCGTGAAACCAAACAAAAATAGAAGAAAATGTTGAAACTTTTTTAAGACTCCAAAAACCACCAGTTAGAGTCGCCTTAAGGAGGTCCTTTCTCTCCAGTTGAGTCAAGAAGTATAGTATCTAATTGAATGTAATGGAAGGCAGCCCAGGGGTAGTGAGGAACATTTTTATAATTTTGTAATATTGGTTTATAGACCCTGAAGAAGGAGTGAAAAATCCTCCGAAACGTCGGTTTGAAAGGAGGAAGGATTCCAGTAAATTACACCTTATTTGATATGTGTTAATTTTTTCTTTCCTCGATACCTCTGGGCTGCCTTCCATTACATTCAATTAAAATTTCTACCAGTCCGTCTCTCTCCAGAGAAAATTTCGTTGCACAAAAATAGTATCTAATACTTGATAAAATCAAGTTAGAATTCAAATGAAAAACAATAGAATTGAAAAATAAATAGTATGAAAGCAGTAAATGTTTTAAATAAAAACAATTGCGAAAATTCCAGATTTAATTGAGGTTCTTTAAATTTAAAGGAATTTCAGATAAATATATTCATGCGGAAGGTAAGCAACGATCTATCATCAGAAATTGTCCGCCTACCTGGTGTAATGGTCAGCATAACTGGCTGGCAACCCGGAGAGTCTCGGGTTCGATTCCCGGCTATACCCAGACATTTTTTCTGTAAGTATAGGGTCTGGTAATAAAAATTAAGTGGGAGATAAATTTGACCTAATTTATCGCGCAGAGAAGTTCACCACTGCTCCGAAGCCCCTAAAAACTTAGTAAATTGGACTATATCTAACTTTCTGAGATTTGGCTCGTGATCCCGGCTTCTTTCCTTCTACTCTGTTGCTTTTCGCGGTGGAGGGGCCAGCCCATACAGGCCTTTAGGGGATGGACCTTCTGGTGTATCCCTTCTCACATCAATATCATTAAAAAAAAAAAAAAAGATACTACCCCGGTAATTCTAGCACTTAGTGAAAATATTCTGGTTCACCTCCAAAAGAACGGTTGGGATAAATTCAGAAGAAAACTCGGGCAGTTTATAAACCTTCAAATATACTAACAACAACAGAGGAAATTGATAAAAATAGAGCAATTCATAGCTGATACACAACAAGCAGCAGAAGAAAGCACACCATCACTACGAGAAAAGATTTTATCACTTAACAAATAAAAGATCTCATCTTGTCAAAAAGGAAAAAGTGGAAACAATATCCAGACAACCTGGTGTCAATATTATTTTGAATCGCTTGAATAGCCAATTAAATTTATTTAGATCTCAAGCATCTATTAGATAGAGATAGAGAGGTCATACCATCACTTGTTAAGGTTTTGACCAGGTTTCCTTAACAACTAAATGGCAAATGGCGGGATAGCTAATGCGTCGTTTGCTCCTGGTATCAGGTTTTTAGTGGAATTTTTAAATTATGTTTTTGTCTATTGATGGAAATCTATGATCATGTTATTTGTTAATGAGCATACAAATCTATTTTTTTTTGAATTTTTGTTAATTGTCAATTTCTTGTTTTAGTTTGTATTATTGTTTAGTAATTTTTGTAGTTAAATAGTATTGATGTTTGGTTGACCTAGCCGCCGAGGACTTGTGCCTCTAAGCAGGTCAGTAATAAGATTTATTTATTTATTAACTTTATTTATTTATACTAATAGAAGAAATGCACGTTTATCCCTAAGACATCTACAGACTGGAACTTCTTTCTCACATTCACACTTTCAAGACCAGTATTCACAACTCCAACTATGACCCTATATATGAAATATTTTTCTAATCCCCTTCATTCCTTCGCGATACAAGAGTCCACCCACAGGGTTAGATCCTTTTGCATCAATATCATTAAAAAAATTAAAAAATAATCATTATCAATTTAATTAAATGATCAATTGTTCCTCTAATATATATTGAAAAGTAGAATATAATAACGAAATAATTAGAGTAAAATGCATACAAACAGCTAACGAAATTAATATAATTAAATAGCAATAGCATTATTATTAGTAATGTTCGAATCATCATTTATTTATGAAAAAAATCCTTTATTTCAAATGTAACTAGTAAAATTGAAAGTAAAATTTCTGGTATGTTATATTCGTGTATTAATTATTTGAATAGAGAGTATTCATTTCTAAATCTATAACCAATAATTTAGGATGGATTAGAAAATGCTAATAACTAAATATGAGTTAATTATCGATATCACTGATTCTGAAAAGAGGTTGCGACTAGTCATGGAGCATCCAGGAAAAACTTGGGGCTGAGGTTATTAGGGAAGCCATCTCTATTCACGGCATTATTCATAGGTAGTAGTAGTAGTAATATTCCATTGACGATTCCCATGGTCGGTCATCCGAGCGCTGACAGGTGCGTCGACCCAATTGCATCTATTGGCGGGAAATAATTTGGATGAAATTTTGGATTATTTACCCATATGAGTAAGTCATGAGCAAAATATAAAACATTTTCAACTTTATACTCGTCAATTGTTTTAAAAGCTCATCTTTTGACTCTTTCTTGAAATCTGAATTTGCGTGTTTTTAATATATTTTTACACGCTTTATATTAGCATCACCTGTATGTATGTATGTATGTATTTATCTACGTATCAATATGACTTTTGTTCTGTGATCTGTAAACATTTTTCTATAAAAAAATTGTTTACCTACTCAATTTAAATGAAAATAATAAAAATAAATACATTTCATTTATAATTAAATAAAAAGTAAAAAAAATATTTAAAAAAAACTAAAAACACGCTTCTAAAAAGTATAAAATAATGTAATACGTACTTAATCAAAAAGCGTGAGGGCACTTTGTGGAAATTAGTTAAAAGTACATGCGCCCACACTTTTTGATTAAGTATTACATTATATTTGTACTTTTAAGCGTGTTTCTTAAAATATAATTTATTATTTTTATAAAAAATTGTACATATTTTTTTAGTTTTTTTAAATGAAAAGCATTTATCTTTAAAAACAATTCCTTTAGGTTCTTATTAAAATTAGAGTGAAATTTTATAGGTAGGTTTTTTTACATAAAGAAAGTGGTGTAGGTTTTAGGTGAAACATGATATTAATTAATAGGTAGGTATGTAAAATAACACTGCTCGACAAAAATTAAGCAAAAATTTCTTCCCGTAAACCTAACAATGGATTCCAGTAGAGTTTTATAAGCTGATTATCATGCAATTTTCGATTTTTTACAACAGGTCAGAGTTTTGAGAAATTATCTGTCAAAATGACGAAAAAAGGCCATTTTGACCTATTTTCGAGTCCCAAATATTAAACAGCAATATTTGAAATCAAAATATTATATTACAGCTTCCTCTTTGATTTTCAAATTACCACTTGTTTTTAGCTCAATTAGAACTCGAGTTATAACTAAAAATCTAAAACTACATGATTATAAAGAATAATAAACATAGATAAAAACATAAGGTCTTAGTTATAACTCGAGTTCTAATTGAGCTAAAAAAAAGTGGTGATTTGAAAATCAAAGAGGAAGCTGTAATATTTTGATTTCAAATATTTGCTGTTTAATATTTAATGGGACTCGAAAATAGGTCAAAATGGCCTTTTTCGTCAATTTGACCGACAATATCTCAAAACTCTGACGTGTTGTAAAAAATCGAGAAATTGCATGATAATCAGCGTAGAAAACTTTACTGGAATCTATTGTTAGGTTTACGGAGAATTTTTTTCGAACAGTGTAATTATTTGATGCTCAAATTTCAAAAAAATAGACGAGTAGTTACTAATTTTGTTTGATATATTTTTAGTAGCTATTTTTATTTAATGAAAAATAATTCAAAAATGAAAAATCATTGAGAGAATAATTATTTTTCCAATAATAAATGTTTTTTTCTTCAATTTTACATACTAATAAATAGAAAAAGAAATAATTCACTTTTTAAATATGATTAAAAAATAATTTTTTGAGAAAAAAAACCGACTTCAAAAAAATTAAATGCAACAAATATAATAATAATAACTTAAAAATAAAATAAAATACACTAAAAGGTATAAAACATTTATCTAATTTAGTTAGAACTAAACGATGAAATATTAACATGAAATCACTTTTGAAGTCGGTTCTAAACAAAGTATATAAGCGAGTTACGCATTAGACGCCAAACGTACTAAGTAAGATCCGTCAAGTATAATTCATAGAATGTATATGTTTTGGCACCGACTTCAAAAAGTGATTTCATGTAAAACTTCGTCGTTTAGTTGTAACTAAATTAGATAATTATTTTATACCTTTTAGTGCATTTATTTGATTTTTGAGTTCTTATTATTTTATTTGTTGCATTTAATTTTTTTAAAGTCGCGGTTTTTTCTCTAAAATTATTTTTATTTTTCTCTTTTTAGATGATGATTTACCATGGCAGTTTAGTGTTGTTTACCATGCATGGCAGGTAGATGGGTAGGCCTTTGTTGTTCTCAAATCTGGCCATTTGACCTTTTTTTACTTTTACCATACAGGATATGGTCAAGTATTGTAATCGTGCATGAAAAAACTGTTTTTTTGTTTTTTTTCAAAATATCTAAAAAAACGGCTGAAACTATTTTGATTAAAAAAATTGAGCGAAACCATGGTATTTCACTCTACAAAAAAGGCTTAATAAGTGAACATCGAAAACTATATTTTTCGAGATAATAATTGTTTTGTCAAAATGTCGTTAGTTAATTATATAGTTGGTCTGTTAGTCTGTGCGTTACCAAATTTTTGTGGACGAAGCTAGCTCAAAAACTAGTGTGAATATCGAAACCAAATTTCACACGTGGTTTTGCTCCATTGAGATTAAGAGCTGATTAGATTTTGGTGCATATCGACCCAAAATTAAGGAGGGTCTTAGGGGGGTTAAAAATTAAAAATCTAGGACATTTGAGCAAACTCAACCAAATTTTGTATACATAACCAGTGGACCCTCAGAAGTCTAAAAATGCAAAACCTAACCTCCCAAAATGGGGTCAAAAATGAAAATCTTAGCCATTTGCCAAACTCAACCAAATTTTGTATACATAATCAGTGGATCCCAGAAGTCTAAAAATGATAAAACTAGCTGCCTAAAATGGGAGGTGGGGGTTTAGGATCAAAAAATGAAAAATCTTGGCCATTTACCAAACTCAATCAAATTTTGTATACATAATCGGTGGATACCAGAAGTATAAAAATGTAAAAACTAACCCCCTACTTGATTATAAATAATTTTAAGGGTCAGGTTGTATGGTAAAGTCAAGTGGATGGCCACGTCAGAACACGTCAGCTTATTTTTTAAAAGATTTTTCCATTATTTCGCTCAAAAGAATTGAAGTTTTCCATTAATTTGTCATTGATCTAATTCAGAACTTGACCAAATTAATTAATATTGGACCAATCGGAAGGTAACCCCATTCCAATAAAAAAAAAATCATCGAAATCGGTCCACTCCGATTATAGGTTAACTGAACCAATCAGCTGTACTTCATGTTTATCTCGACTCAAAACACAATTGTACCGACGGCATCAGCGCCCCTGTCGGATTGAGCATTACATGTTTTTAAAGATTATAAAGCAAAAAAATTATATTGACAAATCAAATGATATTAATAACAATAATAATACATAACAATTAATTCACTTATCAAGAATAATATAGTATACAGAGTTGGATTTTTTATAATATAAGGTACATTTTTGTATATTATTTGCATGTAATGCTCAATCCGACAGGGGGCGCTGATGCCGTCGGTACAATTGTGTTTTGAGTCGAGATAAACATGAAGTACAGGTGATTGGCTCAGTTAACCTATAATCGGAGTGGGTGCTCATACTTGAGAACGATCGCAGAATAAGTCGATCGAAACGTTGTATTTATATTTGTAATTATTTGTTTCAATAAATAATTATAAATTAATCATGTGTGATTTAAATAAAAATTCAAACTTTAATCTTTCACCTATTTATTGATTTATTTATTGCATTGATTTAAATTTTGAAATAGTAAAATTCACTAGTTAAACAGAAGAAATTAAGTAATATTTTATTTATTTCTTCGAAATTCTTTTAGGCTTCCACCTTGGAGGTTTAGGTTTGTACAGATTGGTTAACGTTATGATTAAATATTTTTATAAAAAAAATTATAATTTACTATTTCAGTCTTTGTTGATAAATTTCTTTTCCTTCTTCATATACATCAAATAACTTTACAAAATTACACAATTTTTTTTATTTGTAAATTCTGCTGCCCATGATCCTTTTACTTTGAACTTTTCCTTCTTCTCCTCCGTCTAATTCAATCAATCATCTCAGAGTGTGGATTTTATGTATTCGCATGTGATCAGATGTGTTAGTGCTTCATATTCTTTGCAGAACCAGGAATTGTTTATGGTAGTTTTACTTACTCTATTAAATGTTCCGTATCTAATTCTTGTCCATATTTCTCTATTCTTTTCATTATATTATATTATTCAGTAGATAGTTTTCGGTTCCCATGTTGGTTTTAATATTTGTATATAATCGCTAGCTCATCGAAGAAATGTCTCTGCCTTTCCCTTTTTAACCGACTTCAAAAAAGGAGGAGGTTCTCTATTCGACTGAATTTTTTTTTTTTTTTTTTTTTTTGTGCCTATGTTACCTCATATCTCCGCCAATTCTCAACCGATTTTGAAAATTTTTTTGCATTGGGTCCAGTCTAGCTTCCGATTGGTCCCATTTTTTTTCGTTTTTTTTCATAGGTATTAGACCTTTTTTATTAGGTTTGTTTAGACCTAACCTCTTTGTTTATGAACCGATTTCGATGGTTCTTTTTTATCCGATAGGGGTGTCTTGGGGATGGTGCCATATTAATTTGATCAAGTTCTGATGATATGATCACTATTAATAACATCACTAAAAAGAGAAAAATAAAATAATTTTTAAGAAAAAAATAAAAACCGACTTCAAAAAATTAAATGCAACAAATAAAATACACTAAAAGGTATAAAATAATTATTATCTTATTTAGTTACAACTAAACGACGAAATATTAACATGAAATTACTTTTTGAAGTTGGTGCCAAACATATACCTTTTATGAATCGCACTCGACGGATCTTACTTAGTACGTTTGGAGGGTATGCTCGCTTATAGGTATAGTTTGTTTGGCACCGACTTCAAAAAGTAATTTCATGTTAATATTTCGTCGTTTAGTTGTAACTAAATAAGATAATAATTATTTATACCTTTTAGTGTATTTTATTTGTTGCATTTAATTTTTTGAAGTCGGTTTTTATTTTTTTCTTAAAAATTATTTTTCTATAAATACTATCACGGCAGGTGCACTGATGAGGTAAAATCAATAATTCCCCCAAAGGATGCTTTGCACGTAGCACGCTTTTTGCCGACTCCCAACACTCTTACGCTGTCAAATTAGAAAAGTGCCGGACCACTTCATTCGCCAATACATATATCCCCATGACTTCAAGGAACTGGAACTCTCTCCCACCCTCCATCTTTCCCAGCACTTATAATCTTCAAACCTTCAAAACCGGAGTGCATAGACACCTACGTCTACACTCTCACTTAATCAACTTTCCCTTCTCTTCGGTAATGCAAGCGTCTTTCGAGATCCATAGGAGCTGCCTTTTTACTGGTGCACTTCTTGCATTCGATTGCATTAAAATAAAATAAAATAAATAAATAATTTGTTGAAAGTTGATCTATAAATTTCTGACCATATTTTTATATTTCTTCATCCCAAATTGTATTAAGGACATCCCTCATTTCTTCCAGGAGTCTTTCCACTGGTCGATCTGTTAGTAGTTCTTCCAGGAAGTATGGTCTACTGCCATCTATGAGTATTGAAAAATATTGATTATATAAAAAGTAAATTGTCAAAATTTACTTTTTTTAAGTTTAAGGTAATTGTTTCGCGACAATACTAGCAAAAAGTTAATGCTAGAGTATATAGAACAGACAATAAGGATTCATAATTTATAAGGCCAAAACTTTTTGCTGTTTATGTACCAATTCTAGCCAATCCCATTGCTCGTTTGACAAATTTGGCACCTTGTAAGAGGTTGAATATTTTTATATTAAAATGACAGATAAAATACATTTTAAATTTCTATAAAAATCGTTTTGTTATTTTTTAACAAATGTAATCAACGTCTACATTACACCTTATGAAAATTATAATTTTGAAAAAATCTTTCTGCATCTTTCGCTGGTTAAATAAGTGAGCTGTTGCCAAATTGTTTATAGTCTAAATTTTTTTTACATTTTTCATTATTTACTCCTTATTATCTCAGAAACTGTGTTGTAACTATGAATCAAAATTGTCTTAAAATATGTATTGGTTATTGTTGAATGTTGGTTTAGTTTTTTATAAAAATGGTAAGAAGGGTTTCTTAATTATAATATAAATATGTATGTAAATTTTCCGATATCCCGTATAGTGCAATGTTAAAGAGCCTGAAAAACTCAATTTTTAACACTTTTTTGGCCTCTGAGGACCACAGTTCCTGTTATATGTCCTAAATCCGGTTTGCAACTATTAAAGGTAATCGATTCCTTCCATCTAGAAGTTACAAAATGAAATTAACTTTTTTCATCTGAGATAAAAACTCTCAAAGAGTCAGGACCCAGACAGGCCATCGCAATACTTCAACATTTTATGAATTGAAATGTGAAAGTAAAAAATGTTCAAACTATAAGGGTATATCTATGGAAATCGATACTTTTATTACGGAAATTTAATCTCCTTGTAGAAACGAAAAAAAAAATCATCATGGTCTAGTAATACAAGGTTTTTGCTGAGAATTGTGTTGCCTGGAGCAATGAAAAACGAATAGCCCAAAGAAAATCAAAGCATACTTTTGTTTAGACGCTTTTTAGTCGACTGACGACAAGAGCGACGGTAAACGAATCATTAATTCTACTTTTCTCCTTGTCGGAAATATGGAAGTCGATACATTTATTAGGGAAAATTTTAATTAAGGCCTCCTCGCCTATAAACGAAAAACACAAAATCGTGGTATTGAATGCAAGGTTTCTATTGAAATTTTGTTTATTCTAATTCTAATTCCGAAATTCTCCAAACTGAAAGTATCTTTAGGAGAATGTATAAGGACCCGCAAACAATTTAGGCATTTTTAGTAACTTATTAGTATTTTAATATAATATTCTTAGAACAGCGGTCGCCAATCCGCAGCGTTCGCGAGCTACCGGTAGCTTGCGGCGTCATTTTTGAGTAGCTCGCAACAATTTTTTGGTAAATTGTATTTACAAAAAAAAGCTTAAAGTAAAAATTAAAAAATTATTTAAAAAGGAATTGTATTCTAAAATACTTACATAAAAATAATTAAAACTACTTTTTTTTACTTTTTCCAATGCGAAGCACTGGGGAAAGTATTGTAATCGATCTTGCGGCAAGCGCGGCTTCAAAAGGTCCTCAGGTAAAGACTACGGAACCAATGGTATCAATTAAAGTCACTTTTCAAATTACTATCTGTGTTCCT